>QUWT01000781.1:21294363-21354874 GCA_004329165.1 Spatholobus suberectus | reverse complement strand
TTCATCCGCTAATTGTTTCAATGAACCTTTGGTGTGGGTTGGTTTCAATGCGAAAGAAGGATTTGTCAAGAAGGATGTTGTTGGTTTTGATGTCCTCAGTGATGGTGTCAAAGAAGATGGAGTCGAAGCTATTGGTCTAGAAGAGGATGTTGATGAAGGTGCAGGCCTCGTCGTAGTCAGTAATAGGATAAAGAAAATGAAGGGTAAAATCGAAAAGAGGAAAAAAAAAGAAAAATCTTAGCCATCCATTTTTAAGTGAATATATCTAATGAACGAAAATTGTTTCCTACGGCAAGAGACATGTTTAGGTCTCCCACCCTAGTCTCCATCCTCTTTTCCCCCATCCTTTCAAACCTCCATCTCTTTCTTCTTTTATCTTTTCTTTCTAACTTCAATATCATACTTCTTTATTTTTTTCTCTCTCTCTGTCTCTCTCTTTTTTTTAATTTTTGCATGTAGAGACAGGAACTTATAATAGTCGAGAACATTTTTATTGCTAGTTCTCTAATTGTTCTTATGTTAGGATTCCATACTTTCCATATACAATTGTTTATAATGAGCACATGTATCCATCAGACAAAATACACACATGCACACACACATACACACGTATCAATTAATTATCAAACTATAATTTCCATTTGAATAAGCGATCATACTCTAGGTTGAATAATTAATCGATATACGATGTTAATTAATAACATATGACTATGTTATTTCAAACAGTAATAAAAATGTATGCAATGCGTTTGAGATAGAACTATTGACATTAACCAAACTTTGGTTGATGCTAATTGAAGTATGCTTTTACATTAATTGAGATCAAGATTTCTTGACAATAGTGGAATTTTTTGGTATGACTGAGACATCGTGAGTAAGAGGTAAACATCTACAAAAGGCACTCTAATGTAACGCTCAAGTCAATACTTGTTTCACTAGAGTAACGGTACATAACAAATATTTACCTACATGGCTTGATTGCATTTATAGGGATTTGAGATGGGTTAAATTTTTACAAATATTTTTGGTATGACTTGATTACATGACTTGATTACCTTCCGAAGGCAATACTACTCTATTTTGTAGTATCAACAAAGTAACTTTACTCTAAAGAGAGAAATATTTATTTTTTAATTTTTTTTCTTTCTTTCCTCCCAATTCAAATAATTAAAAATATGCATTTTTTTCTTCATTTTATTTTATTTTTCTCATTTTCTTTCTCTTTTTTTTCTTTTTTTTGTTGGTGCCATTTTTTAAATTATTAGGAATATCTATTAATTTATTTTTATTTTGAAAATTACACTCGGATGTATAATTAGTATTGGTTGAATTAATTGATTTACATATTATATATATGAAAGAAGACTACATTGAAAAAAGACAAGAAAGTGATCCAAAATAAAAAATGAAAGTTATATACACACTTTGATGCATTGACCGTTGCATTTTTTATTACTTTTGTTCAGCCAGTACGCGAAATATTCATATACAACACTGTTTATACAACGCTTCCAAATATAAGCGCACTTTATATTGGATGAAGGCGTAGGCAACGTTTATTTAACTAAGCGACTCTATTGTAACGTATATGCAGTGCTTATTTAAATAAGTGCCATCTATACATTCGTTTATATACACACAACACACACACACACCCACACACAAATAGAAGGCACTTATCCTATAAGCGCCCTCTATTAGGTTAAAATTTCTCTGCTTTCACGCTCTATCTCGCTCGCTCATTCATTCCTAGGCTGATTTCCCTCAAGTTCATGTTTGTCTTTGCGCTTTCTCCCAGTCACTCGAGCTTCGCTCCAAAGCCCTCATTCACTTGCGCCTCGAGTTTGATGTCTTTAGTCATGAAGCTTTCCAGCCCGACTCGTGTTTGACGTCTTCGAGTGGGTTCTTGTTCTTCGCGCCATGTTCTCTGTCACTGAGTTTCGTGTTCCTGTTCACTCGAGTCTTGGGTATATTAGTGAAATACAACATTCCGTTTGTGTTACTGTACATGTTGCCCTTGTTGCGTGTTATTGTTCTTGTTCATGTTACTCTTCTGTTACCCAGCCAACCTAGCACGCACCGCACTTCAAGGAGTTGAGCACTGGGGCGTTACTGTTGTTCGTGTTACTGTATGTGCTTTGCGTTACTATTCTTCGCATTGTTGTGCTTCGACAAAACAACTCAAGGCACATTGGTTAGCCAACCTAGCACCCCATTTTGGAGGAATTGAACATGGAAACGCAAATGTCAATGTCTTGATTTTCAATTATTAATTTGGGTTTTTTTCCTCTTCAATGATAAATATGTGTAATGTGCATAGTTATTGTGATTTTTAATTTCTAAGAAATGCATGGGGCTTGGTTTGTGGCTGAGGTAGTGTCTTATAATAATATAGATAGTGCATTCTTATTGTTTTGTTAGTACTTTATTGCATATTTGCTTTCAATTGGACTTGGCTGGTGGAGATTTGTGAATTGTTTCAAATCTTGAATGATAAATATAAGATCATTGGTGTTATTGGTTTACTACAATTATTTTTGTTAGTGACTTTGGGGAGAAGGGGTAGATGTTCCTTGCTATCCTTTTAAAACTCACAAAACAAAATAGAACCACTATAAAAATATACACAATAAGAAATATGACACTAACTAGTGCGTGGCACTCCCTCTTGGGGCTACCCATGACCACCCATGTTGCAATCCTGTTGCACATAGCACAACCAAGTTGAGAGATTTGAGGATTCCATCCATTATAGTGTGCATTTTAGAAGTGAAAAGTTATGAGAGTTAGGAACTCAAAGTTCTCAAATGCTTTGGCCAAAGCAGGGAAAAGGTTGAGACATTGTCTACAAAGGTGTTGGCCATGCATTTCTCATGCTACATAATTATCAGCTTTCCCATTCTCCGAACCCAAGTCGAAAGTTAGGTGAAAACCATAATTTTAGGAGTCGGTTTTGTGCACAATTTGAGCTACAAGTCTCCAAACCTAATGGGACTTCAAAATAGATTTTATAGGGATAAATGTGACTTGAGTGATTTGGTTTCACTCAAAATATTAAGCGGTTTAAAAATGGAGCAAGTCGAAAGTTTGGGTAAAAACCATAGTTTCAAGAAACAATTTTTTACGCAATTTGAGATACAAGTATCCAAAACCAATGGGACTTCAAAATAAATTTTATAGGGTTAAAATGTGAATTGAGTGAGTTGGTTTCACTCAAAAATCTCAAGCGGTTTAAAAATGGCAGCAAGTTGAAAGTTTAGGTAAAATCCATAGTTTTAGGAGTCCAGTTTTGTACGCAATTTAAGCTACAAGTCTCCAAATCTAATGGGACTTCAAAACAGATCTTATAGGGTTAAAATGTGACTTGAATGAGTTAATTTTACTCAAAAATCTCAAGCGGTTTTATAATAGCACAAGTCAAAAGTTTAGGTAAAAACCATAGTTTTAAGAGTCCGTTCGTATGCAATTTGACCTACAAGTCTCCAAACCTAATGGAGACTTCAAAACAGATTTTATAGGGATAAAATGTGACTTGATTGATTTGGTTTCACTAAAAAATATTAAGCGGTTTAAAAATAGGGCAAGTTGAAAGTTTGGGTAAAAACTATAGTTTTAGGAAAAGATTTTTTTACGCAATTTGAGATACAAGTCTCCAAACCCAATGTGACTTCAAAAAATTTTATAGGGTTAAAATATGACTTGAGTGAGTTGGTTTCACTCAAAAATCTCAAGCTAGTTTAAAAATGGTGTAAGTCGAAAGTTTAGGTAAAAACCATAGTTTTAGGAGTCCGTTTCGTACACAATTTAAGCTACAAGTCTCCAAATCCAATGGGACTTCAAAAAAGATTTTATAGGGTTAAAATGTGACTTGAATAAGTTGGTTTCACTCAAAAATCTCAAATGGTTTTAAAAATGACACAAGTTGAAAGTTTAGGAATAAAACATAGCCTTTTTTTATTTTTTATGTTTTGAAAATTGGACTACATGTGGCGTGCCACATTGGACTCGCTAGTTAGACTAGCACGTTTAAAACATGTAAGTTAGACTAGCGAGTGCTCCTAAACTCGCCACTAGCAGTGCAACATTCGTTACTACCAATAACGAAATGTTGTGGAGATGCTACATGGCATTATGTCATGAACTCGTTACTGCGAGTAGCTACATGCATGGAGGGGCAATTTTTTTATCAACTAGCAACTGATAATAGCAAATGCTCATGTGTATATTTGTCATTAGGCATGTGGCTTGCACATTAGACTCGATAGCTTGACTAGCATGTTTTGAACGTGTTAGTTTGATTAGCAACTCCAATATGGCAAGCCATGTGGACTTGTAGTCCAATTTTCAAAAAAAAAAAAACTAACGTGGACTAGAACTAGCTAGTTTGACTGGTGAGTTGAACTAATCAATGGTCAAAATAGCCCTATGCTGGTAATATGTTTCAAAGAATCCCATTTTGATATTTAGTTTCTAAAAGTGCTCCAATTTAGTTAATCAGTCTTCCCTCTCTATATAGAAATGATATCAGGAAGAGGTGACCCAACCCAACCCATCATTGTCTACTCGTGCACTATGATCATCATAGCATGTGCCCATCCCAATTGAACTCGTGCATATGTCGACTACACCTCCACCTACTTGCCTCCACAAATTGCTCTTACAATTGCTACAATAGTAACATTTACTCTATTAGGGACATCCCTAGGTATCTCTATGATGCCCACCCTAGGGTACGACACAAATCCATGGATGGAGGAGCCACATGATCATTAGAAGGAGGAGATCAGTGATCGCTATTCTCCACTCCCAAAGGATGATGATTGTGAGGTCATGGATGATAGTCAACCTATTATTTATACAACCATTGCCAATTAAGAAAAATCAAAATAAATTTATTTCATTTTTAGTACAATTTTTATTGAGTAAGAAATTTATGTTTGACATGTTTTTACTATAAAGGTTCCTTCCTTTGAAAACGACATCAAAGACCATCATCACCTAGGTTATCAAGATGAAGTTTAGATCGCTTTGAGCCAGATGAAGATAGTTAGAGAAGAAAGATAGGTGGATATGCCTAGATGCTTTTAGGGTAAGTTGCAAATTTAAATATAATTCATACGTTGTTTTAGTTTATTATTTTATTATCTTATATTAAAACAAATATTATTTATATTTTCCTCATGCAAGAGAAAGTCATGTAGAAAGTTGAGGATGACATGCAGGTGGAGTGGAACTTTCACCACAAAGCCTCTGAGGGATTTTGGGACGCCCTTTGTACTCACTAGCTTTGCCTTCAGCTGATTTGCAACAAAAAAAAAAAGGCAAATAAAAGCAAGGTGTCCAAAAAAGGTGGGAGCCTGTACACAGGAGGATCATCAGGCGAAGCTGAACATGCTATTCAGATGATATATTTAGAAAATCTGTCTTTAACTTTTTATTTTAATTGGTTAAATTAATTGGTAGATCTCAAACTATTTGAGAATTTTTAATTAGATTTTCAAACTGAAAAAATTTGTAATTGAATACTTGATCTTATATATATACACACACAAGATCCTCTTTTAGCATTTTGTTGTTAAAATTGCAAAGAAATGCTATTTTTCTCAACCTTTATTTCTTATAACCATTAATAAAAGAATGTTTTCATAGTATTTTATTTTTGAACTATTAATATATTTTATATTTTTTTAAAAGTTCCTTATTTTTCATTATGGCCAAAATTACAGTAACACACAAGCTACATTTGATATGAATTCACAATTCATGTAGAAAACTTTAAACAATGTTGAATTCATCAAAGATGCACAATTAACTTTAAATAACTATTCAACATAAATAGCACATGACATATATAAGAAATATATGAATATAAAATTCAACAAGCACATAAATAACCAACTACATATAAATTAAGTTGTAAAAAAACATTGCATTGAATACCGATATATCATGAGGGGGGCTTCAAATTACAATGACACTTTGAAAGGGATCAATCGAGGACTTGGAAAAGTCTGCAGTCAACCCATCACATAAATAATAAATGACTAACATTGAAAGCTAATAATATATCGTTCACATAAATAATAAATGACTAACATTGAAAGCTAATAATACAGTATATCGTACTTGAAATGCAACGTCGACATTCAAATTTAGAAAAACAAAAATAGCTACCGTGTTCTACATGAAGAAGAGAAAACTTAAAAAAAATAATAATAAAACTCATTAATCAATAAATTAAAATAATTCAACTTAAATAAAAAAACTTAAATAGAATAGGCAAAACCTACTGCTATATTAAAAAGTATATATAAAAAATCAATATTTTTTCTGATCTTGAATACATACATATACACACACACACATATATATATATATGAAGAGAATCTTGAATATATTTATTATAATTTAAATTATCATTTTATACAAAATATAATTTTGTCTAAGTAATTTATGTTACGTGACAATATTAAATTCATTTATTTTTCCCGTATATTGTTTTATTTTTAATTAATACTATAATTTCATCATTATATCATTAATTATAAAGTATAGAAGATAGAACAATTACAAGTTATGGGTGAACATAAGTTAATATTTAGACAGTAAAATCGCTAATAAACTTTTTTGCTTTGCATGATTTACAAGTTAGTAAGAATTTCAGCAAAAGAAAAAAAAAATTACAAGTTAAGAAAGAAGCCTTTTCTTAATGATTTGGACATGCAACTACCAAAAAAGATAGCCTTTTTTAACAGTTTTGTCATTAAATTGTTAAGAAAAGTATTTTCTTAGTGATTTTTTCCTAAAACTGCTAAGTAATGCTATCTTTCCTAGCTTTTTATTTTTCATAAATGCTAAGAAAGAGATGTTTTCTTAGTGTTTTATGATAAAACTACTAAGATATCTTCTATTTTTTAAAATATTTTTCTTGATATTTCATTATGCCCTAGCAGTACACAAGCAGTGATATGATTCCAAATTATACAACAACCAAAATCCATAGTTTATGTAGAAATCTTTAAACAATGTTTAATTCATCGAACATGCATAACTTCAAATAAATATTCAATATAAAACATACTTAATATATAATACATACATACATATATAATTAATTGCATATAAGCTTGGTTTTAAAATACATCTCATTCTATACGTGATATAAATATATCTAGGAGGCGGAGACTACACTCTACAATGACACTTGGGGGAGGACTTGGAAAAGTCCCCAGTCAACTCGTCACATAAATAAGATATGACTAACTTTGAAAAGTAAAAGTATATCGTATTTGAAAGGCAATAACCTTCAAATTTAAAAAACTACAAAAAGTCACCGTGAAATAGAACACTAAAAATCTAAGATAATCATTAAATTAAAATAATTTAAATCTAATGTAAAAATACTTAAAAAAAAAACTACTATTGTAATGGAAAAAATTATAAAAAAAATAAATACTTTTTCTAATCTTAAATAGATTTATTATAATGATAAGTAAGGATGGAAATAGGCTAGACAACCTATCAGAAGTCTACGCCAATTTTGCATAAGGTCTAACCTGACTTGACTCGTTTATTAAAAAGGTTAGGTTTAGACTTTTAAAAAGTCTATTTAGAGAAAAGGTCAAGTCTTAGGCCTTAAGAAAAGTTTATTAAGCATAATAGACTGAGATGTATATATATGTGCGTGTGACTATTACACCATTCAATAACTTTTAATTGGATAATTTTATCTTAAAATCCATCATTGGATTGATAGTTCTTTTAATGTAGATCATATATACAAAATTTTATATTTATCCAAAATTAATTGATGTCTTATTTATATAGATCAAAGTGGACGTAATATATACTTTTCAAAATATAGTAAAATATGAGTCATTTGATTACTTTCTTTTTGTTATTCAATTTTGATAAAATTTGAGACAAACAATTTGGTAATGTGAAATTATAGTTCAGCAGTTGGATTAATAAAAATCACAGTCTATATCAAGTTATTGATAGTGTAAAAGTTAGTATAAATTACACCAATGCCATTTGATTCCCCCCGCCCCTCTCTCTCACTGACAGTTAAATAAATTAGACTCAAGTTTTATTTTTTTAATGAAGGTGAGGCTCAAACCTACCTAACCTATTTTCTCCCCTCATTATAAGTTTATCATTTTGTACAAAGTATGGTTTTGTCTAATTGTTTTATGTCACGTTATATCATTAAATCCATTTATTTTTACCATAAATTATTTTAATTTCTTTAATTGTTTAATTAACTATGTTTTCATAATTCTAATCAATATATCATTATCAAATATATAAGATATATAATCGTCAATCAATACTAGATTTTCCCTTTTTCATTAACTTTGAATTCAAATTTATTAATTTAATCTGTGTGCAATCACCATTTGCTATCATTGTTTATATTTAGTCATATTAACTAAAATTTATATTACTCATAGGTGCCTTCCTGAATGAAATATTGTTCATAGGTGCTTGTAGTTAACGCAATAGTACATTGGACATTCCCTAGAACATCGAGAGGCAAGGTCTTAGTTGGTTTTGGTCTTTACAATCGAGGTCAATAAGGCAATTCATAAAAGAGCAATATGAACACCTAATTTTATCCGGATAATTAAAAAAACTAAAAATACAAAAAAAATGTGAAATAATAAAAAATTGAACATCAAAAATTAAAGGAAAAAAAGGGAGAAATAACAAAATAACAACAATGAAAATCAGATAATAGAAAGAGGAAAAGGAAAACGTGACCAAAAAGAAAAGGGTATTATGAGTGAGAGAACAAAAAAGAAAAGAACAACATAAAATAAAATAAAAAGTAGGAATATGCTACGTATGGAGTTGGAAAAAAGGTGAGTCTTGGACAGCATTGGAAAAATCTCTCCACATTTCAAGGGAGACAGTTAGGCATAAGATATGTACATCCCTCGGCTCTCCATCATGCAGCCACTATTTTTCTCACTTCATTAAAAATATATATATATATTAAAAAATCACAATATTCTCACCTTACATAACAAATTCCTACCATTTCATCTCACAGTCTCTTGAGTAGTCACACATACACACTCAATTTTGTTACGCACATCCTCTCTCATTGCACTATTTTTTATTTATTTATTGGATAAACGTATAATTTAATTCCTATACATGTTACGAATTCTTAATTTTGTCCATATACATAAAAACTTATTAAATTGATCCCTATACATGTCATGAATTCTCAATTTGGTCTCTACCATCATGACGCCATTTACACATTCTTAATTTGGTTCCTATACATGTAGCGAATTTTTAATTTAGTCCCTATACGTGCAACGCATTCTTAATTTAGTCTTTATACATGCAACATATTCTTAATTTCTTAATTTGGTCCTTATATGTGTAGCGCAATCTTAATTTGGCCCCTGTAGTACAAGAACCAAATTAAAAAAAATGCACTGCATATATAAGGACTAAATTAAGAATTTGTAAATGATAAGAACCAAATTCAGAATCTACGACAAGTATAGAAATCGATTTAATAAGTTTTTTTCATATAAGAACTAAATTGAAAATCTATAACATGAATAAAGACTAAATTATATGTTAACCTTATTTATTTTATTCTCACCTGTCCCATACGCACACACTCACCTGCATTTATCATCAATTCATCATCACACACCTCACAGCTTTTTCTTTTTCTCTCTCTCAACCCATTCATCAGCACCCACGTGCACCTCACCTCCATTAATCATCACTCACATAACAAACTTCTCTCTCCCTAATAGATTCTCGCTGGCATTTTGAGGTTACACACTAACACTCATTCTCACGATCACTACTTCACAGAAAACACTCATCACAAAAACCCTAAAGGACCTCTCCCTTATTCTCTCTTCCTTAGAAAAAAGGGCTGCATACACTCTCTTCAACACTATTCCCTCACCTTCTACCCACTCCGCTAGAGAAAAACCCTCATTCTCATATTCTCTTTGAAAAAACTCACCTTAGGCATCTACTTTTCACTACATAGAACCCCCTCTCTTAGTCACTCACGTAGCATCCCTTTCTCTAACCTTTATAAAGAGACTCCTTCACCCTCTCCTTTCCATTATTCTTGCTTCGATTGTCACAGACAGAAACCATGGTTGTAACCTTTGAGCCTCCATGAGGACACTTTCCACATCACCTCACTTAGCATCACAGAAAAACCCTTACTCACCGCAACAGCACACACTCACGATTGTGATTCTTCATTCTCACATATAACAGAACCCTCTCTTCTGATTTTCTAACTCTCAAAAAAAAAAAAAATCCTCTCACAAAACCCCTCATCACCTTCAACACAGTACCGGCAGAACACATGCACTCTAGGACCTCTAATAACACATCCCTTTCTTTTTCTAAATTACACTCACACAAACAAAACCATGGCCATCACCTTCAAGCCACCTTGAACCGTGGTGCCTCCTTCACAAGCTAGAACCGAGGCATTCACAAGCATCCATAATCTCGGTACATCCGCAAGCGCCACGCTCTCACGATCAAACTAGTAGCGCAACCCATTTGAACAGAAACCCAAGCTGACACGCCATTACTGCCATTCTGAGGCCCCACCGCAGTACCGAGATTCAAATCCTATAAACATGATCAGACAGAAGTCAGTGAAACCACATCACAACCAACCACGCACACCAGCTTGAGCATTAGTAGGACATATCATTCCGGCAACCATCCTCTGTGCATAGATGCCGCCAGGCTCATTTCAAAGCCTCAGCAGCACCAAAGCTGTTGAATCCGCAAGCAGTACCAAATCTGCAACACACATTCATCACAACAGCCATTAGCGTCATTCTAACTAAGTTTTCTTGTTCCCTTACTCATTTTTACTCTGCTTGGTTCCTCTCTTGTTCAATGCTCGTTGCTTTATCTTGTGCCTAGTTTTGTTATTTTATCCTATCTTTGTGTATTTAGTCACTTTCGTTCTCTTTCGATGATTCTGTGCTTCGTTATATATTTATTTCATTTTATTCTAGTATTTGCGTTTTAATGACTTTGTGTTCTAGTCCATTGCATTGTTGATTCTCAGGCTCAGTACCATTGTATTTAATTGCTTCAATACTTTTTCTTTTTTCTATTGCATCCTATTTTATTATCAAATGTGTGTTCTCTGTATGCTTGGCAGTGCTGCATTTCATTTTGGTACATTAGCCCAGTTGTTTTCTTTTCTTATCGTGTGATTTCTGTTTGTTCCATGTTATTTGGATTCGAGTGGCTTTCTGTACGAATGTGGTAGCAACGATCAACAGCATGTGCTTTGTTTATTTCTCTTTTTATCACCAAGATTCCGTTTATTGGGGCCACGGTCTATGCGGAGACTATGTTTTGTACTTCCTACTGGTTGTTTAGGCCTTGACTGTTCACGTTGAGATTTTGCAAAAATACATATAAAAGTTATTATTGTTTTGGCACTTAGTTGACTCCCTCCTCTTTTAGAATATACGTAACAAAGTTCAATTAAAAGAACGACCAAACTTAAATGTAGTACCATATTATTGGTATTATTCTTTAATCAAAATTGGCGTTTTACTTCAATAATACACATTGACATTTAATAGAATCTTTTATTACATAAATTATGAGATAAAACTTTAATTCTAATTAGTGAACAGCACCAATAATACCATATATAGTATTGCATTTAAGTTTTGTTCTTAAAAGAATTCTAAAAAAAAAATCATTAATGCAAAATAAAAATAGCACTTTTGTTCTTTTTAATTAAATCCCAAAAAACACCCAATTTTTAAAAATAAAATCAGCATCTTTTTTCTTTTCCTTAAAGATTCGTTTCGTCTTTTTATCTTTCATTAAATATTTCATTAATATATCATAAAATGTTAATCTCAAAAATTAGCGTTTTCAATATTAAGCACATTTTTTCAACAATAAAGCACTTTTAAATTTTAAACAAAAAAATAAAAATTTACAGATTTAGTGATTATCATGTTCAGCTTATTTTTATTGCTTGCTTGATTATCACGAAAATTTTGTCTAAAGTGTGCTCCTACATAGTATCTCACATATGTTAGGCCCCTATCGTTGTGGCTAATATTCTGTAGGTGATTTTAGCTCTAGATGCCAAGAAATGTCTAAGATCTAACATCTTAGCAATCCTTATTCTATCAAAATTAAATTAAAATACGTCAACCAACAACATTTTTCTTCTACCAAAAGAACTACGTAACCTGAGATTCTTTATTGCACCCAGAGATACGTAGGAGCAAGGGTAACACATTGTCGAGCTAAAAAAATATTTTCAAAAATATTCCCTTCCTAAAATGTGTTAATAAATTACAAAAATGCAATAATAATAATAATAATAATAATAATAAAGTTTTTTTAATTGTGATAAATTAAAAAATGCTTTTTTTTTAAAAGGGACAATAATAAAATCAAAGAAATAGATTAATATTAAATAGGATTAATAATTTTATAAGTAAGAGGATAAGACAATTATTATTTTCACACATTAGGTTAAAGGTAGTCCATTTTTATAATGGACGTTGTATGGTGCTAATACCTTCCTTACAAGTAATCGACTTCCGAATTCAATCTTTGGTTCGAGACCTTTTTAAGGTTTTTTCATAAGTTTCTCTTAATAAACTATGGCAATGGCGACTCCTCTTTTTTTAATTATTTTTGCCATCTTGTCATGACCCTGGTTGCGATAGATGACGACTCCACTGAGAACAATCTTAAAGAGTTAAACCCATTTTAACTTGATGTGTGAATTTTGTTGCCTTCCTCTTGCTTATGTTATTATTCCTATTTTGCTTTCATTTTTGGTTGTTTACCATTGATATATTATTGTATGTTTGAACCTTAGGGAAGATGACCATGTATATTATATTTGCGCACTGTTTGTTTGGTAGGTTGGGTAGTTTTAGATCATTTTCCCTTCACACACTTGCACTTACACCTCTTCACACAGTTTGAGAGTTGGTCCTATACCCATACTTAAGTACACCTTAGGGAGTGGAGGTTTAGTGATTGCTATGTTAGGTCTAGTACTTGCTTGGCTATCATGAAGATCTCATCTAGAGTTTGCTTCTTCGTGGACATTCCACGTCTGTTAAGTCGTTTATCGTTGTGGATAATGGCCTAAAAGAGACTTTAGCTCTAGATTCAAAAGGCTAGTGAGGTTATTGGGTATAGTTGTCCTTTCTACTAATTATATTATCGGGACTAAACAGTTATTTGAACTAAATTTATAAAAACTAAACCTTCAAATGTTGCAAATGCATTGATGGGAGCAAAAAAATTAAACCTACAATGAATGTACTAGTGACCAGCCAACACCCCTTAATTGTTTCAAAAACATTACACTAACACCCCTTATACATTATATTGACACCCTTTATACATTATATTGACACCCTATGTTACCTAAGAAACGTATTATATCATGTACTCTGTAAGGGGTGTTGCTATAGATATTAAAAAAGAAGAGTGATCATGTGTGACGTTTAGAAACTTTAGGGGGTGCAGTTTGTAATTTCCTTATATATAATAATAACATCATGCATCCTTTTTAAGCTTTCTTTGTTATTCCTACTCGTCTACTGCCATTCGTTTTGATAGCTTTATCTTGTTTTATGTTTTGCTTTTGTTGCTCTCCATTTGATGTATTTGCTTTATAAATTGAAGGTGATTGCATCATTGCATAACTTCTATGAAGTTATATGTTTAAGGTTTAATTTCAATAATTTTATTAGCTGGTCACTAATACATTCATTGTAGGTTTAATTTTTCTGCTATCCATCAATGCATTTGCAGTGTTTGAAGATTTAATTTTTATAAATTTAGGTTTAAATAGCTTTTTAGTCCCTATAATATATGTTTGTTTTCATTTTGGTCCTTTTAATTTTGGTTGTCTTCATTTTGTTCCTCTTAATTTTTTATCCCTATAATTTCTACGTTTTCTCTTTTTGTCCTTCTGTTAGATTTAACGATCAAACTTGACAGTAGGAACCAAAATGAAACAAAAAAATACTATAGGGTTGAAAAAGAAAAAAAAATTATAAAGGACTAAAAGCAAAAACCCCCATTTTATAGGGACCAAAAAGTTGTTTAACCCTAGAAAAAAGAAAAGAAAAAAGTTATAAGAAACAAATGATTCATAAGTTGACCTATCAAATAAATAAAATAAATATAAATCATCTAAACATTACTAATTGTCTTAGCACATTTTTTTTAGTCATCGTCATGAGTTAAATAAATATAGAATAAAGTAACAAAATAACATAAAATTCATAAACTTTATAAAATATTATGTCCAATAAAATAATATTTAACTAAATAAATTATCAAAAATTTAAAAAAAAACTAGTGAGTCAACCTAACCTAACTTGCCTTTGACCCATTGGGTTGGCAGATTATGTGTGTTGGGTTATATGGATTGGAGGGTTGAGTTACCCAACCCATTTTGGTGGGTTAAGTAGTTTGACTTGTTGAGTTCAACTCACTTTGACATCTTTATTTTTGTTTTGCTTGGTTACTAATTTCATCCGCTAATTGTTTCAATGAAACTTTGGTGTAGGTTGGTTTCAATGTGAAAGAAGGATTTGTCAAGAAGGATGTTGTTGGGTTTGATGTCCTCAATGATGGTGTCGAAGAAGACAGAGTTGAAGCTATTGGTCTAGAAGAGGATGTTGATGAAGGTGCAGGCCTCATCGTAATCAACAATAGGATAAAGAAAATGAAGGATAAATTCAAAAAAGAGGAAAAAAAAAAGAAAAAATCTCAGCCATCCATTTTTAAGTGAACATATCTAACGAACAAAAATTGTTTCCCATGGCAAAAGGCATGTTTAGGTCTCCCACCCTAGTCTCCATCTTCTTTTCCCCCATCCTTTCTAATCTCCATCTCTCTCTTCTTTCATCTTTTCCTTTCTAACTTTAATCTCATACTTCTTATCTCTCTCTCTCTCTTTAATTTTTGCATGTAGAGAGAGGAACTTATAATAGTTGAGAACATTTTGTGTTGCTAGTTCTCTAATTGTTCTTATGTTAGGATTCCAAACTTTCCACATACAATTGTATCCATTGGACAAATACCACCATGCGACACCCCCGCCCCCACCACACGTATCAATTAATTATCAAACTATAATTTCCATTTAATAAGTGATCGAAATTCTAGGTTGGATAATTAATCAGTATACAATTGTTTATAATGAGCACATGTATCCATGGACAAAATACACACAGCACACCCCCCGCCCCCACACACGTATCAATTAATTATCAAACTATAATTTCCATTTTAATAAGTGATCGATGATTCTAGGTTGATAATTAATCAGTTATACGATGTAAATTAATAATATATGACTATGTTATTTCAAACAGTAATAAATATGCTATGTAATGAATTTGAGATAGAACTATGACTTAAACAAAACTTTGGTTGATGCTAATTGAAGTATGCCTTTACATTAATTGAGATCAAGATTCTTGACAATAGTGGAATTTTTTGGTATGACTAAGATATCGTGAGTAAGAGGTAAACATCTACAAAGGCATTCTAATGTAACGCTCAAGTCGGTATTTGTTTCACTAGAGTAATGTTACATAACATGTATTTACCTACTACATGACTTGATGTATTTATAGGGATTGAGATGGGTTAAATTTTTACAAAAAGTTTGGTATGACTGATATACTTGATTACCTTCCGACCAAATACTACTCTATTTTAGAGTATGAACAAAGTAACTTTACTCTAAAGAGAGAAATATTTATTTTTTATTTTTTTCTTTCTTTTCTCCCAATTCAAATAATTAAAAATATATGCATTTTTTATTTTTTTCTTCGTTTTATTTTATTTTTTCTCATTTTCATTTTGCATCCAAATACACGGTAAGTATTAATAGATGTATTTGTAAATTTTTTATGTAACTTTGTAGGCTGCTGTTTCCTTCTTCTTCTTCTTCTTTTGTTGGTGCCATTTTTTAAATTATTAGGAATATCTATTAATTTATTTTTATTTTGAAAATTACACTCGGATGTATAATTAGTATTGGTTGAATTAATTGATTCACATATTATATATATGAAAGAAGACTACATTGAAAAAAAGACAAGAAGTGATCCAAAATAAAAAAATGAAAGTTATATACACACTTTGATGCATTGACCGTTGCATTTTTTATTGCTTTTTTTTTTTTTTAATCAGCAAAGCAATGTTAATATTCTAAGCCGTGTTCGTAGATGTTCCGCCAAGACGTAATTAAAAGTTGTTTGGAAGAGCTTAATTAAGCTTAAAATAATTTACTTTTTATATATTTTTTAATCCATTTCAATATGTTTCACAAAAATATTATCAAAATAATTTTTTAATTTTAAATATATTTAAATTTTATTTATTAAGTACTTGCTTAAATTATTTAATAATGTTTTGGGATTGTATTACATGTATACAGATTTCACATACATGAATTACAATACCTTTTCTACTCTATATAAGAAAATTCGTTTATATAAGACAAATAAAGACCCTGTGCACTGATTTAACCACCCCACCCCACCCCCCGCGCGGGGGTGGGGGTTGTGCACTGGGCGGCGTGGTACGGCGTTAAATATACGGCGTATTTGAATCTTTCACTTGGGTTTATTTTATACTCTCTTTTTTTGATAAAGTTATTTTATACGTTTTTCTCGCTGACTTCCAAGATCAAAAAATATTAATTATTTTAGTATGAAGCTACTTACAACACCAAAGATCTTATACTATAAATTTTGAGAATGAAAGAAACATATGGAAAAAATATCTTCTCCAAAAATACTATACGTTTATGTCACTGCATATGTCTCACTGGTCTTTCTTGCATGGCATTTATATATAATATATGTGTGCGACGCAGTTGCAAAATCTAGACTTTATCCTTTTATTATAAAATTAAATTTGATGGTACTCCATCATTTAAAAAAACTCATTTTTTAGTATAGTATTAACTAACTAGAAATTATTTTAAATATAACTTTTAAAAGTAAATAATGTTAAATATATAAATATCTATAATTAAATAAAAATGTACAAATCTTTACACAATTCTTATATTCTAATTAAATTATAAAAACACCAATTTTTAACTATTAATCATTATACTTCTAAAATACCAGTATTCAATAACTAATTTATAAAGAAATACTAGTAATACATTCTCTAATATATTCTTTTGAACACATTCTTTATTATTTGCTGAAATTTATTAGAAATAAAAAAAATTTGTGAGATTCATTTCTCACTTATAATTTTCTAATTTCAATAAATTTTAACCAATAATAAAAAATAAGTTAAAAAAATATATTAGAAAATCTGTCACTAACACTCCTCAATTTATATTTGCACTTCTTTCCGGGTACTTGACCGAAACTGTGTTGGATCAATCAATTTGCTTTCGTTGCTGCAGTAGGTGCTAGCTGTATCACCTAATTTACAAATTTCATTTTTAATTTACTCTAAATAAAAATAGGTTAAACAATCTTATCTTAAATAGATCAATACAATTAAAATAGATGTATCTAAATTTGAATTATACTTTACATTGTGTTCAGAGGTGCGAATCTAGGTAGATACGGAGCACGACGAGGCAATTTCTAATATGCAGAGTTAGGGCGAACACAACAATAGCACAATGGTAGAAGCGAAATCCAGTGATGACCACTCCGACCCTCAAGTTAGTATATAAAAGAGGTGAGTGAGAATGAAGGCTTACATGCATACTTGCAAGGCTGAGTCACATTGTATACATGTTTAATGTTTTGACAGAAAAAGTCGTTAACGGTTATTGCAAATCACAGGCCATGTGTCATGGCAGTTATAATAGCAAAGGATGCGTGATGAGATCAAAGTCAGTCAACTGACTTGTGAGGTCAGTGCGGATATGTCGGTCTTTATACGTATAGATCACAAAAGTCACTCCCTGCTTCAATGTTGCTCCTATATCCAGGAGACTAAATTCCCAAGTATGAAGTGATGTGCCAGTGCACGGGGGATAAAGCCGCAAATCTGTCCACTATGGCCAACCTTCAGGTGGCTGAGCAGTAAAAGCCGACAAGCTGAAGGTCGCAGTCCAGGACACATCGATAAATGATAACTCAAATATCAAAGTCAATGTAAATTATTGAGATAAATTTAATAAATAAATTAAAATTTAAATGCACTTGTCATAATTACATTAACCACCTAAGATGGGTTATTTAATTCTATTTCTCTTTGGGTAAATTAGACAATCCAACAGCTTGGGCACAATTGTTTAAGCCTGCTTTTGTCTCAAGCAATAGCAATTAATTAATCCTTAATTTTGAACTTTTATGTATATAGTATGCATTGCTTAAATTTTAACTAGAAAATAAATTTTGAATCTTGTCACATTATATAATATGTTATCTTCACACCACTTAAATTAAAGAATTGTCTTAGAATTATTTATCTAGTAGAAAGCTTGAATTCATAGTTACAATGTTGATGTAACGTCGTAGAAAAACTACTAAGAGAATCAGGATCAGAGAGTCCATATGACAGGACTCAACCTGGATGACATCATCACCTTTGGCCACTATTTTATACAAACATCCCAATAGAAAGAAAATGGATGAAAATCTCCTAATTTCTCCATGGTGAAAATTTTAGAAATTAATGCCAAGAAGTAAAGAAAGCCTTCTGGAAAGCTTTGCAGAATAATGAAACTTCTCCATCATCACAAAAATCCCATCCTTCATTAGATCCCAAAAGAATTTTATAAATGCAAAATTGAATCCATCGACCCCTTGAGGCTCGATCTTATGACTCTTATTTCCATTGCATTCTCTAACAATTCATTTAATTTCTACCAAATCAAATGAGATAAATAACTTTAAAGAGAAATATTAGGAACACATTTTCTAACACACTATTTTGAATACACATTTTTCTATTGGTTGAAATTTATTAAAAATTAAAAAAAAAATTGTAGGCCTTATATCTTATTTAATGAATGTCTCTCTTGATTTTGTAGTTCTCAATAAATTTTAACCAATAGTTATTACAAGTAGTTCTTACAAAGAATCGGACTAATGATATATATAATACTTGAATTCTCGATGTAGATGCTACATAGTTGGTTCTCATATATCCTTTAGAGACTATGAGTATAATAGGAGCATCTATCAACAAAAGGATCACCATAAGATGATAATCTTGTGGCTATTGAAAACGAATCAAATTAGATGGTTCTATTTCTTGTTCTTAATGTTTCGATCTTGGCACTGTAGGAATAAGTCTTTAGGATTGAGAAAAATCAATTATTCACAACCACTAATGAAGGATTCCTCAAAAAGTTAGGGATTAATAATCCTTTTGAAAATTCAAAATAGAAAGGATTTAGTTTTACATATATGCAAGGAAACTAAACAAAAAAGAAAGAAGAACTTTTCATCTTTCTTTTATCACTTGTGAGTCGGGCAAGATGAAAGTCTCGTGCACAATTTTAAATGAAAGAAAGAAGTGATGAATCCTCTTTTCGACTCTTACTCTCTCACTCTAGTCATTGCCTCTTTTTTTTTTTTTGGTTATTTTGAAAGTTGTTGCTTTAGCCTCAGCCACTCAAATCTTCAATAATAGTGGATAGTGCATTAGAGAGTGTGTTGCTAACACTCCTCTAACTTTATATTATGATTTCTAAAATTTAATTAGAATGAATTGATATCATTATTTTATTATAAATTACACATGTATGAAAAAAATATTAATTTTCATATTAATTATTTTAAAATCAAATCTATAATAATTTCTAATTAATTTAACAATTACACTGATATGGCATGAAAATTAATCTCTTAGAAGTTATTTTAATGTGCAAGCCATTTTATATCTTTAATCTTGATCGGTGACAGCTAAGTAACTGTCTATTTAAGCTTCGATCAGGGGTGGACCAATATGTAAGTAAGAGTGCACAAATAAACCCCCTTCACTTTGATAAAATTACATAAAAATGCTTTAAGTTTTTATATTTTGTCTCCTCTATTTTTATATATTTGAACCTATTACTTTTAAAACTTTGATTTTTTAATTAAAATATATGTAATTTATATAATTAGACATATTAAAATTTTATAATTTTAACATTTATCTTTTTATCTTTATTTATATAATAATAATAACTATATTATTAATTTTTAGGGTCCTATACATCCACCGGTGGCCTCGATACTCATCCTTGGAACGTAGGAGGGTGAAACGAGACAACCCCCATATATTACATTACCCCTTAATCTAATCAAGTTTCAAGAATCTCAAATACTTCGGCTGACATGTTCTTTGCTAGTTTTTAATTAACTGAAGTCAATCTAGAGACAATTGAAAATAAATAGACTATATTCTCACATGACTCGTTTAATTGATGGCTGCTTCACCAAATTCGGTTAAGGAACTGTTTTGGTGTTAACACACAAATACACATATAGTCCAAGGTCACATGCATAGTTTCTTACAGAAAATTAAAAACTATATTCTATCAATTTACACAGATTTGACTTACATCTCTCAAACACATTTAATACTAGCACTACTATTACATTCTCTTTTTTAGGAAACTTGAACATGTAGAGTACAATAATATAACAAGTCTCAAAACGGCAAAACTTTAAAAAAGGGTCAAGCTGTGATTCATAATTTAACATGTTATTCACAGACCAGAATCGCTACTGCATCCACAACTGAACCAACCTTTCGAACGCAACAAGCGAAGACCCTCCTTCAGCTCTCGCTTCCGCAGCACCCATTTTCATCTTGAAAATCCTCTGTCTAATCTCTTTTCCCTTGTCCGAGTCCATGAGCTCCTTAACTCGGTCCCCCAACTCAGTCGCACTCACGAACCCATCTTTGTCCTCATTCACCGCCAAAGCCACCTTCATATCCTGCACCATAATCACCCTATTCAGCCTCTGCTCCGCGTAGAGAGGCCATGGGCACCCCATCACACACTGCCTCCAACACCGAGTTCCACCCGCAGTGAGTCACGAACCGGCCCACTGAGTCATGACTCATGATGAAATTGCTACAAATTTTTAGAAGATTCCAATAACATATGTATATGAAATTAAAGAACATTCTAGAATACTTCTTGTAAAATATGCATAATGTATGTAGAAAAGTCTAGATATTTTTGAATCAATTCTCACACTTTTACACACCTACTAAACATATACTCCTCACATTGGGCCTGTGTATAAAAATCTAAAAACTCAGAATCCTCACCTGCGGGGCCCAGTTCCTCACGACCATCCCCCTTCTCTGTCCTCTCCAAAAACCCTTAGGGCAACAACTCGTCCAAACTCAGTTCCACCAAGTCACCCCCCACTAACTCGCTCCGCAAAAGCTACAAAAATTGCGAGTTGAGCCCACTCAGACACCCGTTCCTGTCTTTCTCTCCTCAGGCGGTAGAAATCACGGGCCCAATGCAAAACACGTGCGGCGTGGTTCCCTTTGGAAAACACAAACCCTCACTTAACACTTTGATAACTCTCCCTTCAATTGCATCACACGTGTTTACAATAACCCCGTAACTGTCCCTCATGCTTATTGCTATGTCATGGAAGAGCTTGTAACTATGACTCTCGCGATCCTGAACTTCTTTTGGAAGCTCCAAAGGGTTTATTTTGGGTAACCCGGGGATGCACAGAGGCGTGGTAAGGTCTTTGATGGATTTCATTGTGGTTTGGTGAATGATTGGGAGTTGGAGGAAAGTTGCTAACGTGGAAGCGCCGGAGGTGTAGTAGAAGTAAGTGGGGATGTGGAATGCGTTAGTGACTTGTTTGGCGCTGAAGTTCATGAAGTCTAATACGATGGCTTTGAGGTTTGAGGTTTGGGATAGGGAGTTGATGACATGGGGGAGGTGGTGGGTGTTGGAGCGGGAGAGTTCGAGGGCGAGAATGTTGGGTGGGAAGGAGGTGGTGGAGGGAGGGTGTGGCAGCAGCAACAACAGCGATGTATTGGGAGGTGGTGGAGTCGCAACCCTTGGGTGTGGAAGGGGTGTGGAGGGGTGGGGTGAGGATGGGGATTGTGGTGGGTTAGTATGAGCTTGCCTAGTTCCACCATGAGACTAGGTGTCCCTGACCCAAAGCAGGGTATAGGACTATGGTGTCCTTCATTATGTATCACTGAGATGGATGTGTGTTTTCTAGGAATGAAGAAGCGAAAAAGAGGTGTTGTGAGATTCAGAGTAAGAGGGTGGCTCTATTTAAGGGCAAAAATGATTAGAAGATTATTGTTGGACCCTTTTGGTTAAGGCTGTGAAAACATGGATTTCCCAAAATACTAATCTGATCCAAACCGAACTGCTTTGCGTATACAACGGTTTGGTTCGGATTTTTTCAAAAACAATTTGGTTTTTTGGATTCGGTTTGATTCGGTTATTCGTTTCACACTCATATATAGTTTAGTTTTTCAAAGAATCGAATCAAACCGCTTTATAAAAAATAGTTTGATTAACCGAATTGTTTTATAAAGTGGTTTGATTCGAATTTTTTCAAAAGTGGTTCGATTTTTTAAATTATGTTCGGTTCAGTTTTAGAATGGTTTGGTTTAGTTTGAATTTTTGGCATAACCCTACTTTTGGTGTTTACATATTGAAAGAGATAGCAAAAAAAGAAGAGATAAGTAATTAATATGATTGGAGATGTGATGGAATAGGAAGATAAAGATAGAAAGAAATGAAAAGTGTTGATAAGGTGTTTCTAATATGTGGGTGTCCAAATATAAACACTCAAAATGATTTGTTGACACCTTATATACAACTAGATACTTGGTAAGATAAAGAAAAAGTAAAGAAAAATATAGATATAATAAGTATATGATGTAATAGAAAAAGATAAGAAAAATAATAGATGTTGATAAAGTATTTGTAATTAAATGGTGTCCAAACATTGTTCATTTAAGGGCAGGGTACAGGATTATGCTATACAATACAATGATATGATCATAGTTAAATATAAGAAATGATATTTGGAAACCACAAAAATTTAAACAAATTTAAAATCTCTATTTGTACAGCTATACTTTGATACAATCAAAGTACAACTATACTTTGATAATAAAGAAATAGAATAAAATAAGTTATAAAATGGTTTTATAAAAATTGTGTAATGATTTCCAAAAAAAAATAAAAATGTGTCGTTAAATTATTGATGTAAGGATGCCTTAATATTTTGAAACTGAAATTGAGAGCTTGGATAGAAACTTATATTACGTTTAATTTTGTCATTTTTGGATAACAGGAATATATTTAAATATATACTGCTTCTATTTTTATATCTTAAATGAATATAGTTTAAAATAATTAAAAATTTTGATCCGTAAATATTATTTATTTTAAAATTCATGCGGATGTTTTCTTACAACTTACAAGCCACCAATCATTTCGTACACTGCGAATGTTCAATATGGCATACTTTATGCCTACTTGAAAACCCCATGTGTATTTTCTGGTTGACTATTTCAAAATCTTATTAAAATACTAGTTAATAATATCAAAAAAAAATTAAATACTAGTTAATGTGTTTTACGTAAATTAAAGAATTAATTTTAAGTCTAAAATTAATTTTGAGTTGAAGTAATTTAGGTTGTTTTTATGTTGGATGAAATATTTTATATTAAATTTTTCTATTAACTTGCTTTAAAAATAAAAATACTTAAACATAAATTATTTAATTTCAAACTTAATTTTAACAAAATTAATTTCACTTAAAATTAATTTTGTAACGATTCACTCAAAAACACACACTAAATTTAATGCAACGTGTCATCTTTAGATTTGATAACATTTTAACAAAAAATCAAAATCATATTTAGTCGTCGATCATTTTGATTATAGCATTTATGTATATGTGTTTACATATTCTTTTTATCTTTCTTTTTTTTTGAAATGGCTTGTTATCTTTTTTTTATATAAAAAAGGAATGTCCCTACCTTGGGCCAACCCAGTGTCAATCCACTCTAATAAACCACTTCTTTCTTAGCCCATTTAAGAAGGGGTTAAGACAGGACTTTGAAAGTCAACTCACGACTTTTTACGAAAACTGACTACCGCCCCAACTTTGGACGGACGCTGTTGAAGTCCACTGGATCGAGAAGGCTTTATAATTTTGCGGCTGAAAAGTATAATAGTGTGGGCTCAAAGTCACGTGGCGAGTGCTTGTGACGTTTGCTATTTAATTTTATAGTTAAATATTTTTAGTCTTCTAAAAATTAACTTATTTTAGTTTTAGTCTTTAAAAAAAAATTCTTTAAATAAAGTTTTTCAAATATTAGCTTTTTTGTTAAATGATGATTACATTAGCTTTCAAGTAAAGTATTTTATTACCTGAAGTGTCTAGTGATAATTTTTAATAAAAAATCGTGTAATTACATTTGCTTTAGAGTTAAAAAATCAGTAGTTTAGAGTTAAACATGTAATAATTTTATTCAAAAAGTATGTTATTAATCTGA
This sequence comes from Spatholobus suberectus, assembly GCA_004329165.1. Taxonomy (NCBI): domain Eukaryota; kingdom Viridiplantae; phylum Streptophyta; class Magnoliopsida; order Fabales; family Fabaceae; genus Spatholobus; species Spatholobus suberectus. Next base: position 21,330,349 of record QUWT01000781.1, on the reverse strand, counting down.
CCTAGACATAACAGTTGACATGAATGACCACATCAACAAATTAATAGTGACTCTGATGCTGATGTGAACATTATTTAACAGAAAAGTTATACAGAGTTTAGTACATAGATCTAATTAGAGTATTTTTAATATTTGAAGAACTTTATTCAATAAATTTTTTTTTCTGAGAACTAAAACCAAAATGAGTCAATTTTTGGAAGACCAAAAACATATTTAACCCTAAATTTTATTTTTTTTAACATTTGGTGTTGCATATTTATTGCTGAAGGCATAAAATAATTGAAAAGATTTTTATTATAACTAATATTTTAGCACATGTAATATACATATAAATTTTTATTAACTTAAATATGTTTTAAGTTTCTGTAAATATGGTTCTGTTTGATTTTAGTCTTTACAAATATTTTTGTTACTTTTATACCTCTAACATTTTTTTTAGTATTGTTTTTAGTTTTTACCATTAATTCTAGTTAGCTTAGTGTTGATATGACTAATAAAATAAAAAAATATTAATTAAGATGATTAAAATAATGAAGAATATTTTAAATTAAGCTAATAAGATTATTTTTAGGTATGTAATTCAATTAAGTAATGTATTTATTATTTTAAATAAATAAGGTAATTATATATAATTTACTTTGATAATTTATTTCTAATTTTTAATATATTATAAACAATGATTTTTATTGTTAACATTGTACCTTTTTTAAAAAAAATAATTTACTTACATTCTTATAATTTACTTTTAATATATTACTTTTGGTGTTATTTTTTACGTTTCAATTCATTAATTTTTATTGATTGTAATATATTAATTCATCAATTATAATTTTGATGTTCTTTTTTCAATTCATTACAATTAGTCAAAATTAATGAATTGAAATGTAAAACTAACATCAAAAGTAATATATTAAAAGTAAATTATAAGTGTTTAAGTAAATTATAATTTTTTTAAAAGTATAATTTTTTTAAAAAGTACAATGTTAAAAGTAAATTAGTGAATTGAAAAGTACAAACAATATTTAAAGTAATAAAATCACTGTTCATAAATATTAAAAAGTAAAAGTAAATTATAAAGATAAATTATATGTAATTACCTTATTTATATACAATAATAAATACATTACTTAATTGAATTACACACCTAAAAATAATCTAATTATCCTAATTTAAAATATTCTCCATTACTTTAATTATCGTAATTAATATTTTTCATTTTGTTAATCATGTCAGCACTAAACTAGTTAGAGTTAATGTTAAGGACTAAAAAAGAACACTAAAAAATTATTAAGGATTTAAAAAAAAAAGAAAGTGAAGCAAGGCTAAAAGAATGCATGATTATTATTAAAAAATGATTTTTGTTATTTAAGATTTTATTTTTATATTAATTTTAAATTAAATTTATATGTTATACTTAAGGCTTAAATATTTGTTCATGCCTACAAATATGTAATTTTTTTTGTTTTAGTCCATATTTTTTTTTCATTTTTCGTCCTTGTATTTTTATTTTTTTTAGTCACTCTCATGTAACGATGATGTGGTGTTATTGCTGACTTGGCACTTTTTGTTGATGTGGTATTGATGAGATGGCACTATGTCGACATGATACATGATGATGTCATATTTTGCTGATGTGGTACATGATGACGTCATCCTATGCTGCACCGTTAACATTTTTGTAATGAAGTTTGACAACAAGGACAAAAAATAAAAGATTTGGAAATTATAAGGATAATTCCCAAAAAAAATAAATTACAAGAACGAAATATGAAAAAGTGCTAACTTACAAGAACTGAAAAATATATTTAAGCCTAAAAAATATTTTAGTAATTTTGAGTGAAAATAACATAACCTTCATCAAAATTCATTTAATGTTACACAAAAATATTATGTTGAAACTCATCTTATATTGTATGGTTTTTTTTTTTTGGTCTGACAATGTTAATCGAATGGATCATCTAACTAGCCAAATATGTTATAGCTAACAATAAATACAACAATTCTCCTTTGAACTAGTCTAACAAATAGAATTTTCCAAATCATGTGAAATTTCATGGTATTTTCAAAAATTTAAGGATTTTAATATTGTTATTGAGAAACTCTGTCCCCCTAGCCTATCTCTCTCCTTTACTGTGTTTAAACTCATTAAATTATTGACCCAAAAAACAACTTACCAAAAACTCTTAACTTTCTCCGGATACAATTGCTACTCTCCCAAACTATTCCATAAAGTGCTCAAATTAATTCAATTGTATCTGTAGAGAAGCATGAGCTGATTTGGAAAGATAAAATGCATAGAAATGTAAAGAAAAGCTATAAACAAATTGCTATAAATGGCTACAATATTCTAATGGTGAAATGATAAAAGAAGACTAGACTTGTTTGATTGATATTTTTGGAAACCCTTGCTATGGTAAAAATTAATATTAATAAATCTAGATTAATGATCATTCCTACTAAATTTGTCAACCACATCCTAAACCTATTAAATCCATGTTTATAGATATGAAGAATCATAGTTGACAACAATAGTGCAAAAATAACTAAGTTGAGATTAAATTTTCATTCAATGACTGAGATTTAAGTTGACTTATGAGTTGATCATATAACTATATCTCTATTTTTTAGGAAATGGCTACTATCCTTAGTTTCAAATTAGAATTTAATTGAAACACATTGACAATATAAATATTTTTTATACTATTATCTAATTATATGTTGACACGTATGATAAAATCATTTACTTTTCTAATAATTATTGTTCTATCCCACCAAAAGTCGCATATTGAATAGGAATCGATGCTAAAAGTAGTTTGTAAACATCATCTTCCTTAACCATTGAAACATCTTTTAAAGGATAAAAGTACTTTAAAGACCACAAGAGCCAAATGAGACAAAACCTTAGATGCAATATCGATGAGCCTAACAATGTAATAGATTTAATCGAAACAATTATTTTAAAACTCATATCTAGAAAAATGTCTATTTGATTCACAGTTTACTCTCACATTACATTAAAATTAATCTATTTAACTTATGTTAGTGTGCAAACCATTTTTATCTTCAATCTTGATCGCTGGTTACTGAGTAACTGCCTACTTAAGTTTTGATCCTCATCCCTGTAATGTAGGAGTCTGTAAAGACAACCTTCATATCCTACCTTAGTCTAATCTAATCATGTTTCTAAAATATCACTCGACTATCGACTAAAGGAAATTGCTTTTGGGTATGAAAATCTACACTCGAAATCACATAAGAATTGGAGTTACCATAATTTCAGTCCCATATCTTTTTCTTTATTATTTTTATTTATCATTTAATTCAATAGAACACAAATACGTGTCTTTCGTACTTTTTTGCTTGAAACCTTTCTGTATTAATTAACACCGCTCTTAAAAAATTAACAGGACTTCTATTTGTTATGAAAGATATTCTACACGGATTATACGAAGAAAAATGTGTAATCTTTTTAAGTAACTGCAAGTAACTAATTGCATTTGATGGAAATCAGCGTGGTTAAATATATAATACTAATCAATCAAAATTATTCGTATATTTTCATATCGTCATTACAATTTAGCCTTTTTCATAAACTAATGTTGGTTCATTTCATTTTTGTATTAATTCTAGAGGTGGCAAAAAGGGTTACCCGGCCCATTGTGGGCTGGCCCGATGCGGGCCACAGGCTATAACGGGCCTAGGCCAAAAAGTCAAATTTTATTCAGTCTTTTAATTTGATGCCCAAGCCCGGCCCTATGTGGGTTGTGGGCTTTTTGGGCCGGCCTGCCATTTTTTATTATTTTTTTCTTTTTTTGTTGAATTTTTTATTTTTCTTTGAAATTCAAGATTGAAATATATTGTGATAATTATTTTTATTGACATTTATTTTAGTATAACAAATAAAATATGAATAATTATTTTATTATATTATTAAATTTATAAAAAGATTTAAATGTGATATGACTATCACTATTATTGTTTTCGGTAAAAAGAATATTTATATATTATAAGGTAATCTTTTTTATTATTTTATAGAACCTACAGTAAAAGTAGTTACATATTTAATGGTTTATGTATATGAGATTGTAAACGTTGCAAAGGACTTATACCATTGTAAATATACGCAACTCAAAAAAATAAAAAAAAAAGTAATATACGTATTGTAACTCTATACGTAGCCTATGTTAAATAAATTAAGTTTCAAAAGTCTCCTAGCATCTTAAATATATGTAACTCAGCAAAATAAAATATAATTTGAAATCTTGTACTATAATTTTATAAGTAGCCTTTGTCAAAATCAAATATTAAAACCTACATCAGACAAAGAAAAGTTTGAGACAATGAATTAGTAACTATGTTTAGTCTCCTAAACTTCTCTTAGTTCTATTTTTTATCAATAAAATTTTAAAAAAAGTAGGTAGCCCAAACCCGATCGGGCTAGCCCAGCCTAAGCCCTATTATGATACGGGCTTTATCGGATCGGGCTAAAAAGGCTCGCATTTTATTCGGGCTCAACATTTAGGGCCCAAGCCCTATATTTTAGTGGGCGGGTTCGGGGCTGGCCCGGCTAGCTCGGCCCATTTTGCCACCTCTAATTAATTCTCACTTGATTTTCTTTTTATATTTATTAATATTTTTTATGAATTTTATTTTTCATTAATTTAATCATTGGGTTGAATTTGTTTTGTTAAGTAAATTGAACATGCAAAACTTTATTTTAATCGGTAATTCTTCACATAATGTTATTTTAAACTATAATATTTAAGAAGCAGTAGTAGGGACGAGTTCTATGTTTGCTGTTATATTGATAACATGTTAAAGCTCATAGGTTAAATTGAACCGAAGATTCCTTTAAAATATTTTTAATTAAGTTTTTATAGTTAAAAATATTTTTAAAAAGTTTTTATTTTATATTTAACTTAATTGCATTTTTGGTTCTTTAACTTCTCTCTTATTTTTAATTAAGTCTCATTGTAAGTGGTATATAAAAATAAAAAAGGAATTAATAAAAATGTCTTGTCAGCATGAAAGAAATTTAAATCTCCACCCTTAGAGTTCACTAATATATATAAATTAGTATATATTAATAAACTTCTAGAAAAATTTAAATATATTAGATATGATATAAATATATCTAAAGAAGGTCAATTGAACATATATGGTATAAATATACTTTTCTTAGGAAAATATATATAAAAAATTATTTCATTGATAATAATATCTTCAACCTCTAAAATATGTGAAGAAAAAAATAAAAAATTAAAGCAACATAATTTTGTGAAAAAATATTTAAAATAGAGCGACTAAGTTATAATTAAGATATATAGTATTAAAAAGTATAAGTTATTGTCTGTTTTGTTTTATAATATTATATTGTTTATTTACTAGTAACAAATATGTGCATAATTTTGGTCCTTAGTATATATTATTAATATATATTTATTAATATTAATTTTAATATTATTAATATTCAATAAATATATACTAATTTATATTTATTATATTTATGAATATTAATTTTAATATTAATTGTGTATATAATGTTAATATTATTTAATTTAGTAATAGCAAATATGTGCAATTTTAGTCTCTGATTAAGTTATATGTAATATAATTTTTATTTATATATCAAATAAAGTTATTAGCTTATTGATTTTAATATTGTTGGTAAACTTTAAGGATGGAGTTTAATTCTTCCTATATTCGTATACCACCTCACTTAATTATAAATGTGAAAAAGGTTGGGGACTAAAATTGCAAATTGTGATACTTAATGGACTAAAAGTAAAATTAAATTAAATATAAATTAATGAAGTTATAAAGGTGTTAATGCGTAGGTATTTGATTACAAATTTTTTAAATTACAAGTACTTTATTAAAGTATTTTTAACTATAAAGACTTAATTAAAAATTCTATACAATTATAGATGGGTCAGTGCAGCTTGGGGGCCGCAAGCTTCCTGCGCAGGGGTCTTGCGCAATCATCTGGGTCATTAGATGGGTCCTTTAATGCTCTTTGTTTAGAACTTTGAGGGGTTTATTCCGTCCTTACGGTTGCATGGGATGTTATATGTCAATTGCAAGTAGAATGTGATTCTTGGATTATGGTTCAGTTCTTGGAGCAAGGTGTTCCTTAGGATCATCCTTATAGCCCTCTTGTGCATAACATTCAGCAATGGCTGCGAAAAGATTGGGCGGTTCGTGTCAGGCGTGTCTATAGAGAAATGAATTGCGTAGCTGATTATCTCGCATTGTTAGCCCACTCGTGGGAATTAGGTGTTCATTTGCTCTTAAACCCTCCACCAGGGTGCTACCAGTTCTTGGTTAAGGATGCTTTGGGGTTGACCTTGCCCTGTTTGATTTGTGTGTAATACTTTTGGGGCTTGCCCCTCCTGAATAAAAAAAATGAGAAAAAATAGGAGTAAAAAGGGAGATGGAAGACAAAAGTGATTCTATGTTTATATTTATTGTATGAAAAAAATATATTAAATAATAAATTATATAATTTATTTATTAAAAGTTTTATATTTATTTTTATTATATGCATTTATTATTTATTACTTTTAAACTAGATTTAACATTAAATAAGTATTTTAAAAATATTATATTTATTTTTGTTAAATATAATATATTGTTTATATTATAACTCAAAAAAGCTAAATGGCCTAGTGGTTTAGGTCACGAAAAAAAAAGGAAAAGGTCATGGGTTTAAATTTCTCTTTAATTATTTAATTTTATCATTTTCTAAATCATAAATTTCATTGGGGGGACTAAAATTGCATAATTAAAAAATTGGGAGGACCTAAACTGCAAATTGAATATTATAAGGGGACCAAAAGTGTAATTTAACCTAAATATACTACTACAGAAAACACTTTTTAAATTGATTTTACAACCAATTTAGATACAGGCGATATAGAAAGTATTATTATTTTAAATCATAAGTTAAACCCATTTAAAAAATACATTTTAACTCAGTTCAGTGAGGAACCAACTTAAAAAGTGTTGATTTTTAAATCTATTGTAGCTACAACCGATTTAAAATGTATAATTTTAAATTAACATAAAAATTAATAACCATGTCCATACCCTTGCTTCAAAGGCAGAATCACATTGTTATGTAAAAAAAATCACAATAGATACAATCCAAAACAAACCATAATGAACCAAATCAAAAATACTAACCCACAAGTGTGCTTCGAGCTGCTCACAGAGTACACCAAGTTAGCTTCCCCTTCCACAAGTGTGCGAGCTCCAACAATAGCAATGACAGCCCTCTTGGGCTAGTTACGAGCTTGGAGAGAGTTTGAGAGCTACAAATAACCCAAGGGATATGGATGAGGAAGGATGAGCTTCGAACAACCAATAATGAATCAAACCAAAAATCACTAACCCACGAGTGTGCTTCGAGCTGCTCATAGAGTACACGAAGTTAGCTTCCACTTCCACGAGTGCGCGAGCTCCAGCGACGGCAATGATAGCCTTCTTGCATGAGTTACGAGCTTGGAAAGAGTTTGAGAGCTACAAACAAGGTAAAGGATATGGATGAAGAAGGACGAGCTTCAAACAGTGAAAGTTCTTTGCATGAGGAACTTCAAATGGGGTAGAGAACAGTGGAAGTGCTTCGAAAATGGCCAAGGGATATCGGTGAGGAAGGAGGATTTCAAGTAAAAGATGTTTGGATAGGCAGAAATGAAGGCATGCATCCACATAAAATGTATAAGAAGCCACTTTTTAAATCGGTTCAGCTAGGAACCAATTTAAAAAGTGGACTTTTTAAAAATAAATCGGTTCACAACTGAATCGATTTAAAAGGTCTCTTTTTAAATCGGTTCAATTGGAAAGATTTAAAAAGTGACCCATATTGTCTATATTAAATTAAAAATATTGTTTTTAAACTGGTTGAACCTGAACCAAGTTAAAAAAGTTTGAGAAAATTTTTAAAATGCCACCGCATTCTTATTCTAAATCAGTTCATTTTGAACCGAGTTAAATTCATGCTTTAAAAAGTGTTTTCTATAGTAGTGATATTATTAAATATTAATTGTCACATTATGGTCAACGTTACAATTTTAATGGTCAATTGATGAATATTTAACGGTTGGACTAAAATTGTAGATTTTTTAAAATTGAGAAACCAAAATTGTAAATTACATATTATAAAAGAATCAAAAGTGCAATTTAGCCTATAATAAATTATGGATCATAGCTTGATCTCGTGTCACACTAGTCTTTTTCTTTGTTTTGGCCGTTTTGGATCTTGTTATATTATTGTACTTACATGTGAATGAGTAATGATTGTTGGACTTTAAACATCTTATATTAATATTTATAATTTGTTTTTGAGAAAATAGTATATATTGAACATATAAATTTATTTCGTCATCCAATTATAAATTGACATATTTAGTAAGCTTGTTGATTTTTAAATAAATTTTCTAAAATTTATATCCATTACAAAATTTGATTGATTGACAATGTGAAAAAATTTACACTCACAATACATAGTCATTAAACTCTATAAATTAAACTCTTTTGAAAGTCTCTCTTTTTCTTTTAATATATAATATACTTATTATATCTATACTACTTTCTCTTTCTCTCACTATCTTAACAACTCATACAATAAATTATTCAAAGAAAAAAAGAGAGAGAAGAAAGCGAAACATAGATGTAATAAATGATGTGATAAAGAGAAATAAATACAAAAAAGTATTGCATAAAATGTATAAATTATTGTATGAATAACAAATTTCTTCCACTAATATTTTTGAAAGAAAAAAGAATGTAATTATAATAATACTAATACACAAGTTTGAGAGAGGTAAGTCAAATCAGTATAAATTAATAGGATATAATTTTTAATTTTCTACAAGAAATTGATCTGCAAGTGTTTGGACTTGTCGCAACTAGAATCACGACTAGACAGTGAAAAGAATTAAAATATAGAGGGGTAGCCACCATAGTTTTATAAGAAAATGGTCTTGAATCAAAAAAGGGATTTGGGTGTCGATTACGCGTAGAAAAGGTGCTAGTACCCTATGTCGTTCGTCATAAAGACAGTTACCTTTAATTAGATGTGCAAAATTAAATAGCTTCTAAAATATTCATTTTATCCCTAAGAAAATATTTTTATTTTATTAATTTATTCATTTACAAATTTATTATTATTATTTATCAAAAGAAAATTATTTAAGAAGAAAATATTTTATTTTTGAAAAGAAATTAATTTTATTATTTTTGATATCAACATGTGTAACACCCATTCATATTAAATACAATTCATATTAATTTAGTTATTAAGTTTAAATAAATAAAAATGCGTGTAAAATTTTTCCAGTTTTAAAAGAAATTCCAAACTTAACAGAATTTGGAAATGGTAATAAAATATGAAAGATATATACATATATTTCATAAAACTATACATCATGGTTTGAGTAATACATAACAGTCAGAAAACAAAAGTACATCGAAATACATATACTACCTAACCCACTATATACATCAAAAAGATCCTATACAGAACAATATTTATCTACCCTATCCCTTATACAAAAAGAAAATACTATAGGTCTTCAGGTCCTCCCCCGTTGAGATGTTTTCTATCTCATACTCAGCATCACGGAACGTTAATGTCGTCTTCAATAATCACAATCAATCATACATAGAAGAAAATAATGGAGTGAGGTGTTTTGTTCTAAAATTACTTTTATATGTACAGTAGGAAATCTACCATAAAACAAAGATAAAACACAACTGACAACACAAGGGATCCTAAGGTTCGTTCTAAGTTGTATTTGACTCCCCTTGACTAGGTATGGATCCATACTTCCCATTAGTGGGTAATAGTTCTCAACAGAACCTGGGAAGTGACTGGGAGTACATATATCTCTCTCAATACCGTCACATGGTACAGTCCCCGTCATCATTGAGGAACAAAATAACAATTTAGGATATCCATTTATAGAGGTATATTCTCAAACCAATCCTAGAATGCTGAGCAGTTGTCGGGGTTATCGAGTTTGGTCAGGCGAATATCCTGGCTCAAAGGCGCTACCCTAGCCATTAGGACTTTCACCACTCGATGCTTACCCCCAAGACCTCTGTAAATGGGTCCCTGCCTTTCATTCCTCAGCGTACTAAACTGTGGCTTTCCTAGCAGGGTGTCATGCAACTACATGTCACTTGCTTTACATTACTCACTAAACTGTTAATTCCTAACTTCTCAAGCAGAGGTTTTCCTGGTCTCATTTAATTTGAGCACCAGTACAATCAACATTTCTACCTTATTTTGTAGAAATTGCACAATACCAGAATTTTAATAGAATAACGACATAGCAATTACAGTATAATTACTAAAATTTTGGCAGAATAACAAATAAATAAATACATTTTAATTTTTAAAATTGAGCAAAGTAACAGCTTAGCAAGTGCATTTTAATTTTCTAAAATTGAACAGAGTAACAGCTTAGCAAGTGCATTTTAATTTTCTAAAATTGAACAGAGTAATAGCTTAGCAAGTATAATTTAATAATTTAAATTTGAGCAAAGTAACAATTTAATAATTATGATTTAATAATATAAATTTGGGCAGAGTAACAACTTAGCAAAAATTAAAGTTTAACATTAAACAATAATAACAATAATAAAACTTAAGCCTAAACGGGTTTAGGGGAAAACCCTTCCTACCAACATGCAAAGTGACAGTAATTTAGAACTAACCCCACTCCCCCCATTACCTCTAAGATAATTGATGGAGAGGATGAAATTGTTGATGCAGATCTCCTAGAAAGAAAACTTTACTAGTTGTTGGAAAACTAGTAAAATTTTAACATAAATTATCAGATAAATTATAACATTTTTTAAAAGTTTTAATATATAACTAAATCTGTCTAAATTTGAGATAAATTTCCAATAGTTCATATTATTTATATCCAAATGTTTCTAGTCATTTTTTTAACATGACTTAAAAAAGTCTAGTGGTTAATTTAGATAATTCAATTAATTTTTTTTTAGTAAGGTGTTAGATTTCAGTCTTATGTATGAAAATAAATTTCATTAAGAAACTTAATTACCTTTACCATATTATAGATGTTTTCTTTTTCTTTTTTTTGGTTATAAAAAGTATAGATTAGGAGAAGGCACGTCCGCTTGCAATCCAATTTTAAAAAAAGGCTTAATTTCATTTAGTCTTTTAGGTATCACGATTATGCAATCTTAGTTTCTCATATTTCAATTAGTTGTTTTATTCATACAACAATTTATACAATGCTCTTCTTTTTTTTATCTCTTTCTGTCACATCATTAATTCTACCTCATATTTCTATTTTTTTGCTCTCTTTCTCTTTTTGTTGTAAAATCTATTATACAGATAATATTTTTCTATTTCAATTATGCTAATCGGTACCTCAAGTTTTCTCCCATTTATAATTAAGGCCCTTCATCTTGATTTCATATGATATTTAAGTTATTATTTTGCTTAAAATAGAAAGACATTTTGTTGTTCATTCTTATCATAAAAATAATATTTTACTCATTGTTCTGGGACCGGCCTAGGCTCTTAAGTCAACGATGCTTTTTTCAAGCATCACCAGCTTGGGGGCAATTGTTTTAGAGGTTACTCGAATACACATGCTTATGTCGTCTTATAGGTCGTCTATCTCGGCTAGCACTACCCCATTCATCTTGGACAGCATTTACTTGCTACCCCGGTCCAACTTTATGCTTATCCCAGTACAACATGAAAAACACCTAATGGCAAGGAAAGCATGCATTAGGATACCTAAACGCACACTGCCACATTGCACCTAACTCTAATAGAATTTCCTTCCAAAACACTATAAAGGACTTCACACTCATCAAGTACATACGCTCCCTCTGATACTCACTTATTCTTGCACCTTCACTGACTTAAGCATCGAAGTCCTTGCAGGTGCCACCACCGGAGACGACTATAACCACCGTGGGAGTCCATTGAAGATTCACTCTTGTGTTCACCACACAACACTCATAAATATCGTTAACACAACAATTAAGTTAATTAATATAGTCATAGCACATTTTTATGTCATTGTAGTTCAAATATTTTTGTATTTTTAAGCCGGTACACTCACTATCATATCATGCTCAGCTTGTTACGTCAGCTAATTTTGTTAAATATTAAATAGAATTAGGATATCATGCTCATGTCATACTCAGTTTGCTATGTTTTAGTCCTTACAATTTTTTACTAGTTTTTAATTCTTAAAATTTACAAAAATCATGTGTTTTTAGTTCTTGATGAGAGACTAAAACTACATCAATTTTGTTAAGTATAAAGACTAAAAGTAAATAATTTTTTTATCAGAATTAAAATAAAAATTATTATATTTTCCAAAACCAAAAATCTATTTAATTTTTTGTTAATTATAAAAAGGTTCTATAATTGCCTATTCAGAAAAAAAAAATTGAAAGTTTAAAGTACATGTAAACCAATTTGGCTGGAATTTTATTATTAAACTCATAGTTCAGATATATTAAAAAGTTACTATCACTTAGGGCTGGCAATGCGGGCCAACCCGCCCCGACCTACCCCGCCCCACCCTCAACCTGCCAAAAGCGGGGCGGGGCGGGTTGACCCATTGGTGAGAAGTGAGTTGGAATTAATAACCCTCCCCACTTAGTGGTGGGTTGGCTAGTTGGCCCGCGAAGAAAAAATAAGTAGGTCGAAGGGTCAGTAAAAAGCGAGTTGGTAGGTCAACCCGCTAAAATGGGTTTAAAAGGGTGGGTTGGCGGGTTGACCCATCTCATCCATTTTCAACCCATCCAATTTTTTAATTTTAAAAAAAACTTAATTGAATTTGAATATTTTTTGTTATCATCTAAATGAATATTTGAATTGAATTAAATAAATTTTATTTTAATACACATTATATCACTTTGATTCTTTGACATATAATTCTATTATTATTTTAATACACATTAAATATATGAAAGAGGAATTATATTTTTTCATTCAAAAGTTATAACTTATAAGAATAATTTACTTGAAAATAAATAACACTTATCATGACACTTGAAAATAAATAACACTTCTCATTCAAAAGTGAAAAGTGTGAGGGATTATATTTTTAAAAATTATTTATATGATAATCATCCTTCAAATTTAATAACCAAATTTTTTTTTATCAAAATTAGCTCTAACACTTGATATGTGGCTTGCGGAGTGACTAGCGTACATTGTGCCTATTTGTTCCACTAATAGCACTTACTTTACATACTTTTTCAGTTTTTTTTATTAATGTCTTAAAAAGAGAGGAAAATTAAAAAAAAAAAATGCAAGCTGCGGGTTGACTCACCCAACCCACGAGTTGGCCCGCCAGGTTAGCGGGTTAGCCGGGGCAGGTTGAAACGGGTTGGCGGGTTTTATTGACTGACTCACCCCGCCAAAAACGGTGGGTCGACCCGGCGGGTCAAATCTGTTTTGCCATCCCTACTATCACTTAAATTAAAACTCTTAGATCTCAGGTAAGAAGTATTAAATATAATAAGAAATTTTCACTCTCAGGTAGAGAATAAAAGTTTTAAATATATTGTGAAGATAGTTCTTGAAAAGACTTCTTCATTACATTGATGTTGCCAGAATTTGTCTCACAATAATATCTACTAATGTATTTAGTTTAAAGGAAGGAAATGGAAGAGAGGGATATTAATAGAAAGAAGGAAAAAGGAAAGGAATAAGAGAGAAAAATAAGTAAATTTTATTTGGTTTGAATTTTTTGGTATAGATCACATGTATTTTTACCAAAGATAACTATGTTCGAGCTGAATAGGATTATTATGGACAACAAAGTTCTCCTTTCAAATATTCAATGAAGTTATATATCTAAAATTCGAACTCAAAACCACTAGTTAAGCTAAAATAACATTTGCCAATTAATTCACACATTCGATAGTTGTTTAATTTTAATTTGATTTAAGAGAAGGAGATAAAATGTTGCCTTGTCTGATTGGTAAGGGTGTGAAAGGAAAATGCAAATAATATTATAATATTATACTTTTATAAATAGCAATAAAAGAGGTATCATGGCAATTCTATCCATATATATAATCTTAAATTTATAAAAAAATTTCCTCTTCTCTAAATCTCCCCGTTATCAAAGGAGAGACAAAGATGAGAGGAAGATGATTTTAGTCGTCTAATTTGTCCTTTCATCCTTATTGAATTTTTGTACCAGATGAAGTGAAATTTAAAAAAAAAAAACACTCTATTTCTTTTGAACAAAACAAACAGTAAAAGGAAATATTTAACAGATTGCTGATGTGGCATTTACGGATGACATGACAGATGATATGGTCCTGGTAGATGACGTGGCAGTAGTCATAGGTTCTAACGTGCCAATGATGTGACATGCAAAAATAAAAGACAAAATTATCAAAATGACCCTAATAGGATTTGAACTCCCAACCTTAATTTTTGATAAGAACCTTTAACCACTAAATTAATAAAAAAATTTATATATGAATGTAAAATATAATATATGTAACTTAAATGGAGACCAAAATGGCCCATATATTTACTACAAATAAATAAATAAATTTATATTTATTATATATATTATTTGTATTAATAGTATTATTAATAAATTAATACAAATATTATTATTATTACTATTATATATATTAATTATTAGTATATTAGTAGATAAATTAATAATTTAATAAATACAAATTATTTAAGAATTTAATGGTCATGCACTGTCAGTGTAAAAGTTTTACATTGTCATCCAATCAAAAATCACCATTAATATGACTTTTAAAGTATTTATTATAAAAGTCAACAAACTTATAGTAAATGGCGGTTTGTAATTGGATGACAATGTAAAACTACTTTACACTGTCAGTACATAACCATTAAACTCATTATTTAAAATATGATATACATATAAATTTTAGTGATTAAAATATGCAAATTAGATGCTCAACATCATCATGAATCTCAATTGCCTTAACATTAATACTAATAATATTTATTAATAATATTATTAATATTAATTTATACTTCTCCATAAATATATTAATAAAATAACAATACTATTAATATTAATATATTTTTCTAGGATTATTATTTTATTAATATGTTTCTTCACCTTTTATATCATTTTAAAAAAATATTTATTAAATTATTAATTTATCTATTAATATACTAATAATATATGAAAATATTATTAATAAAAATATTAGTATTAATTTTTTATTTAGTAGTAGTAAATATATATGTAACGTAAATAACTTTGGTCTCCATTTACGTTACATATATTATATTTTTCATTAATGTACCAAAGAAACTTATTAGTGTATTGGTTAAAGGTTGTTATTAGAACTCAAGGTTTATTAGAACTTAAGGTGGGGTTCTGTAACACCCTCACTTTTACTTAATTAATTTTCTATTTATTCTATATTTAATTCTGAAAATCGGGAAGAAATCTAAAAATTCTAATTCCACGGTTAAAGTCAGAATACAAAAACTATCTAATCATGATTTTTAATAATTTTTTCGAGTCGAAGCCCGAAGAAATTTAAAAAAATGACAATATTGTCCTTATTTCTCAATATTAAGGGCTGACATGAGAAAAAAATTCAATTGACATTAAAATGTCAATTTAAGTTTAAAATCATGTTATATGTATTAAAATATAATTTTAGAAATTTTATGAGAATTTTTTGAAATTTCTGTGCAAAGTGACCAAAATACCTCTAGCTATCAAATAACCGACTCAGCATTGATATGACATTCAAAAATGGTAAAAATAATTTTTTTAGTACATTTCTAGGTAAAGTATATAATTTTAGAATTTTTATAAAAATTTGAGCATTTATTGAATTAAAATAGATTTAATATGAATTTTCTAATTTTAAAATATACAAAATATACATATATAATTCGAAAAAAATAATAAAAATTAAAATTTATTTTTAGAAATTTATTTTTGATGAAAAATAATACATTTTTCAGATTTATATTTAAATTAATTATTTTGATATTAAAAGTTATTTTTTTTAAGTTTAGGCAATTTTATCGGTACTAACTAATCCCATAACAGATAAAATTTACATTGGAAATCTTTGGGGACAACTGGTATCCCACATTTCTGCTTTACCAAGAGGTGATTCATCGCCTACATGAATATGTGTCCCTAAGATAAAAAAATAAAACTTAAATTTTGCATCATGGATAATCTCATTACATGGACACCTAAGCCCATTTTTTTTCCTATAAATAGCCATGAACTTGAATTAAACTCCTTACTCCTCTTCTCTTAAAAACTTTTGTAAGTCTCCATAGAGAGTTTCTCTCTCTCTAGAAAAACTTTCTTTTACTTTGTTTTTATGCTAAAATTCTACTTATTTTCCAATAACTAGTAAAAATCCTTTTCCTAAGAGCTCTGTACCAACAACTTCACCAACTCTTTGAGGTAATGGGGGGAGTGGAGTTGGTTCTAAATTTCAATTACTTTGCATGTTGGTAGGAAATGTTTCTCCTTAAACCCGGTTAGACTTAAGTTTTATTATTAATATTATTGTTATATTGTTTGACGTTAAACTTTAATTTTTGCTAAGTTATTATTTTGCTCAAATTTAAATTATTAAATTATATTTGCCAAGCTGTTACTTTGCTTAATTTTAGAAAATTAAAATACACTTGCTAAGTTGTTACTCTGCTCAATTTTAGATAATTAAAATACTATTATTAAGTAGTTATGCTGCTCAAATTTAGACAATTATAGTATAATTATTAAGTTATTATACTGCTCAATTTCAAACAATTATAATAGAATTACTAAGTTGTGATATTGCCCAAATTTAAATAATTTTTTTTATCTATTATATTAGATAATTAAATTGTCATACTGCCAAATTTTAGTAAAACTTAAATAATCTAGCAAAAATAGTAAAAGAAATAAGTGAAATAGTTCATAACATAAAACTAAACAAAAATTTTATTTAATGATTTATTTATGAATTTATTTTTAAAAAACTACTGTAGAAATTCCAGTGTAAGTTCTTATCGTTTAGGTAAGGTCTATACACACTAATAGACCATCTGAAAAAAATTCATAAATTTTAAAGCTTATTTAGTACTTCTAATTGTGCTCTATAAGTGCCTATGGACATATTTTTCTTCAAAATACTAAATTTCAAAAAAGTTTGAAAATTTTCTAAAAATGCATGATAAAATTTTAATTATTTTTCTTAGCTTAAAAACTATTTTTATGAAAATTTTTGATCATTCTAAGATTTATTTCTTAATTATCAGTCTTTATTTTAATTTGTATGTCTTTATTTTTTTAAATTATTGATTATGTGCCTTAATTTAAATTATGAATTATGTGAATGATATGTATGGATCAAATCTCTATAATATAAGGCAAAGATATTAGTAGAAATTATATTGGTGCTCAAATTTTTGAAACCAGAGTGAACCTTTAGAAATTAATAGATTAGTGAGTAATGTAAAGCAAGGGACATACAATGGCATGACACCTTATTAAGGAAGCTACAGTTTGGTACGCTGAGAAATGAAAGACAGAGACCTATTTGAGGAGGTCTTGGGGGTAGGCATCAAGTGGTGAAACTCCTAATGGCCAGGGTAGCGCTCGTGAGCTAGGATATTCACCTGACCAAGCTTGATAACCCCGACAACTACTCAGCATTCCGAGATTGGTTTGAGAGTATACCTCTATAAATGGACGTCCTAACTGATATTTGTTCCTTATTGATGATGAGGATTGTACCATGTGATGATGTTGATGAGGTATATGTACTTCCAGTCACTTTTCAAGTTTTGTTAAGAACTATTACTCACTAATGGGAAGTATAGATCCATACCAAGTCAAGGGTAGTGTAGTATAACTTAGAATAAACCCTAGGTTCCTTATGTTAATTGTGTTTTAATTCATACCATACATGTGAAAGTGATTTTAGAACAAATCACCTCACTCCATTGTTTTTTTTTCTTGTATGATTGATCGTATTTATTGAAGATAACGGCAATGCCTGATGATGCTAAGAATGAGCTAGAGGATACTCCTCCAGATTTGTAGACCTAGTTTATAATATTTTTCTTAAGGGATGGGGTAGATAAATACTGCTTTATATAGAATCTTTTTTATGTATATATTGGGTTAGGTAGTATATGTCTTTTTATGTACTTTTGTTTTCTTTTTGACTATTATGTATTACTCAAATCATCTTCTATTTCCAAATTCTGTAAAATTTAGAATTTCTAATATGAATTATATTTAAAATTAAGGGAGTGTTACAGGTTCAAATCCCATTAAGGCCTATTTAATAATTTTATCTTTTATTTTTGCATGTTACATCATCATGCCACGTCATTGATATGTCAAAACCTACGTCAACTATCACGTCATAGTCATGTCAATCGCCATGTCATCCATCATGACCACATCATCTGCCATGTCACCTGTTAGTGTCACGTTAGCAAAATCTATTAAATATTTAATGAAAAATTGATAGGGACCAAAATCACACAATTTAGATACTTGGGAGACTCAATTTGCGTAATTAAAATTTGGAAGACTAAAATTGCGCAATTGTTATGCTAGGGAGACCAAAAGTGCAATTAAGTCTAAAATCTATTAACCAGCGTAAAAAATTATGTCTTGCACGGGTATTAAGTTTACATTTTATAATCTATTACTTTTTATATTATTATGAATTTTGAAATATATTTAACAATTATGTTGTTGAATTTTTTTATAAATATATGTTAGTAGATATGTACATAAATATTTAAAATATAGATAAAAGAATTATGAATATTAATAAATGTTTAAATAATTTTATATTCACACATGTTTTATATTATTTTAATTTATATAAATGTGTTTTAAGAAAATATTATATTTATAAATATATTTACATTTTTATATAACTTAGATATATACATAATTTAATAAGAGATGTTAATAATAAAATGATGCTTACATAATAATTCTTCGTTATTGATTTTGAGTTAGTTTAGTTCATTTCTAGTTCTATTTTCATGTAATATTTTCATCCTTTTGTATAGAAAATAATCAGGTCCTTTAAGCATGTTAGTGAGGATTCAATTCTCAATCTCATGCATGAATATATGCAATGTTGTCTTAATTGGATAAATTATATGTTGAATATATATGTATGTCTCACTTGATTGAATAAAATAATTAGAGACTAATTAATTGACTCATTAATTGAATATATATATATATATATATATATATGTGTGTGTGTGTGTGTGTGTGTGTGTGTGTGTGTGTGTGTGTGTGTGTGTGTGTGTGTGTGTGTGTGTGTGTGTGTGTGTGTGTGTGTCTTAATTGAATAAATTATTTATACTTACAAATAATTTTTTTGAATGGATTGATTAAATTAAATGTTCAACTCATGAAAATCAATAATTAGAATCATGACAATAATTGAATCTTTAAAAAGATTAATTAATTGAAGATGTAAACAATAGTTATAATTAATTTAATTATGCATTTTTATTAATTAAAAATAGTTTTTTATATTTTAGTAGAAAAATAATTTTGAAATGCTACCACATGACAAAAATCTTCTTTTATATATATTTTAGTATATTTTGAAAAGTATATATTACGTCTATTTTGATTTATATGAATAATGTGTCAAATAATTTTGGATTAACATAAAATTTTGTACATATGATCTATGTTAAAAAAAAACTTATAATACAACAATGGGTTTTGAGATAAAATTATTCAATTAAAAGTCATTGAACAGTGTAATGGTTGGTATAAGTAGCACCAGTATAATTTGATCCCTCCCATATATATATATATATATATATATATAGGGATAGGATTCGTTGACAGCAGAGTATAAGTCTAAAAGACTTACGCCAAATCTAAATTGTTCATACAGATTAATCTTACGGTTTATAGTTTCCTAATATATATAGTAACTTTAATATATTTCATAACAATTAATTAGTTAACTTTTATCAATCAATTAAATCTTTTGATTTGATTTAATTGATTATTTGATTGATTTAACTTTTTCCCTTAATTATATTAAAATTCTAACAGATTTAATTATCTAAGTTAAAAATTTAATTATAGGGATTTAATTAATTCACAAAATTTAATTATATAAATTAAAAAATTTATAACGTTAATAATTTTTTAGTTTAAATTGTAAGTGAATAATTTATGTAAGTAAGTTATTATTAACAGAATAATTTAATAATTATAAATTTATATAATTAATTTCATAATTTATATGATTTTTAAGTATATATTTAATAATTTTTTTATCATAAGAATATTTATATATAAATTTAATTATAAAATTTGTTAAAATACATTCAAGAAAAATTATTTTAATTAATAAATCACACCAATAAATTTATTTAAATAAATTATAAAGAGATACATTATACTCACCTAAATTAACCTTGGATGATTTTGAGTTCTTTATATTTGATTTTAATATTTTTTTGTGTAATTTATTAAAATAATTTTTCTTTAACATATTTCACTCAATTTATAATTAAATTTAATAATATAAATCTTCTTATGATAAAAAAATTTATTAAAAATACTTATTAAATTTATGTAAATTAAAAAAAATATGAATTCAATAATTATTAAATTATTTTGTTAATAATAATTTACTTACATGAATTATTCACTTATAATTTGAAGTAAAAAATTGGTAACGTAATAAATTTTTTAATTTATATAACTAAATTTACAAAAATTTATAATTTAATTTTTACATAAAATTTTAATTAATTTTTTTCAATAAAAATTAGTAAATAATTATTAATGCAATAACAAAAAATAAAATAATCATATATATTTTATTATTTATTATTGGAGAAATTTATAAAAAAAAATTATTAAGAATTTTAATAAATAATCAAAGCAAAAGGTTAAATCAATCAAACTACCATTTAAGTCAAATCAAAAGATTTAATTGATTGATTAAAGTTAATTAATTCATTGTCACAAAATATGTTAAAGTTACTATTATATATATATATTAAGATATTATAAATCATAAGATTAATCTTTATTAACGGTTTAGATTTGGTGTAAGTCTTTAAACTTGCACATGGTGTATTGTGTTAGGATTTATTGACACCAGGTGTCAAACTTAGTCAAATTACACCTTCAATAACTTTTTGTAAAATACAAATTTAATCAATCCAACTATTGAATTTGATGTTCTCATTAATTAGATTAAGTATATAAAATTTCATACACTTTCAAAATTATTTAATAGTTCATCATATTACTTTATTTTTACGTATAATATGTTATTAAAATATATGTAAATATTCAATGTTAGATAACATATCTAGAAAAACTCAATGATGTGAAATTTGATATACATGATCATGAAGATAATACCACATAATTCAATGATTGGATTAGTAAATTTGCATTCTGAAAAAGTTATTGAAGATGTAATTTGATTAAGTTTGACACCTGGTGTCAACGGATCCTGACTCATATAAATATGGGTTAGGATCCGTTAACACCAGGACACCTTTAATAACTTTTTCTAGAATGTAAATTTATTCAATCCAATTGTTGAATTTGATGTTTTTATTAATTAGATTAAGTATGCAAAATTTCATATAGTTTCAAAATTATTTAGGAGTTCATCACATCACTTTATTTTGATGTATAATATGATATTAAAATATATGTAAATATCATTGTTAGATAACATATCTAAAAAAGTCTAAATTATGTGAAATTTGATCTACATGATCATGCAGATAATATCACATAATTCAACGGTTGGATTGGTTAAAGTTACAATATACAAAAGTTATTGAAAGTGTAATTTGACTAACTTTGACATCTGGTGTCAACGAATCCCGACCCTATATGTATAGCATGAGGATCAAGTTACTCTAGGAGTAACTCTTAGTAGAGTTACTCCACTCAATAACTCTTGGTATATATTAAATTTCAACGATCCAACTGTTAAATTAAAAGATTATATTGAGTAGATCAAGTTTATAAATTTTTATAAAGTTTGAAAATTATTTGCTAGTTCATTAAATAGATTCAAATTGACGTATAATATACTTTTCTAAATTATAAGTAAATGTCGATTATAAGATTAACTAACTACAAATGTCTGATTACCTAACATTTGATGTGCATGATCATTGACATATTATCAAATATTCAACAGTTGGATCATTGAATTTTAATACATATCAAGAGTTATTGAGTGGAGTAGTTCTATCAAGAGTAATACATATATATATATATATATATATATGAGAGTGACTCCTGTAAGACTACTTGCTTATGTGAGAACATGAGAATAACTAATAACAACTATTAGATCAAAATTAAAAAAATAGACCGTTGAGATTAAAACCCTATTGAAAACACCTTTTATGAGACCACCAATGTTGTTGTCAATGTCATCACCACCTTGCCACCATCTCCCATACCCCATCATCACCACCATCGTAGTTGCCACCACCGTCATGCACCCCACCACCTCCACAACCATTGCCCCTACTGTCGCAGCCATGTGGAGACAACAGTGGGGGCAATGGTTGTGGCGATGGTGGGGGTGCAGCAATGGCAGTGGTGGTGATGGTGGAGGTGCAGCAATGGCAGTGGTGGCAATGGTGGTGACGATGGCAGTGGTGACAATGGTGGTGGTGGTGGCAAAGGTAGTAAGGGTAGGGGCAACGATAGCGATGGTGGGGTGCGGTGGCGGTGGTGGTGGAGGTGGTGGTAGTGACAGTGGTGGTGGTGGGGTGGGGGCGATGGTGGTAGGGGTAATGACAGCGGTGACAATGGTAAGTACTATACATACCTATCTTTTTAGTGCAATTTGTGATACTTATCTTGTATTTTGTTAACTCAAGATTTTTGTTTAAACCACCTTTTATACGAAATTCATATATAATTGAATATAGGTTTAGCACCTTAGAGTTTTTGGATGTTTTTATGTAGGTTAAGGAAAAGAAGGAAAGATCTTGGAAGGAGCAAATTTGTTGACACATGCTTAGACCTTGAGAAGCAGGAAAAGGATCATTAGTAAAGTCGTTGCTAGATTAGTGCTTAGTGCTAACCTACTAGAGGACTCCCAATTTGTTTATCTTCCCATGCTAAGCAAGAGATTCTAAGGCTTAGTGCCAGGCTACCAGAGAATCCCCTCTGTTTGTACTTCTTGCCACACTTAGTGTGGAAATACCAGCGCTTAGCTCCAGATTTGCTGAGTGCCACTTTATGAGGAAAAAAAAAAAAGAATTAGGTTGAAAGTGACAAAAAGGCGGGGAACACTTTGCAAGTTTCTTCATTTTTTCATCAAATTTCCTTCATTGCATAGCCATGCATAGCAAAGTTCACCCTTATTGGGGTTTAATGTAATTAAGCTGACCTTCATGTAATTATTTTGAAATATTTATTCAATATAGTTCCATGTTAATGTCTCTCTTCTGCTCTTAGTACTTGTTTTGGCTTGATCATCCTTAACTTATTCGTTTTGGCTTGAATCTTGTTGGAAAACGATATTTTAAGCTTAGAAGTAAAGAAGACATCTAATACATCTTATATCTATGAATAAGTAAGATGTGTTAGACATCTTTAATCCTCTATTCTCACGGCGAGTTATTTGGCTAAGCTATGCAAGGAGTTAGTAGTTTAGTCAATGAACTCAGATTCTAACCTTTAAGGAATTAAGGTTAGAAAGATTTGGAGGACAATGGTGACTTGGTAACTTAAAGCAAAATGAGTAACCCATATGATACATGATAGGAAGGCTTAATGAAGTTAAACCCTAACTATTGTCATTTATTCGATCTAAATAAGTTTACACATATTAAGTGTTTGAGAAAATACCAAAAAGATCTTTAAGTTAAATTGTTCTTTATACATTTGTTTCTTTAAGTTATCTCAATTTACATTCTCGCAATCAAATCTAATTTTCAGTTATGATAGTTTAGGATAGTGAAATCTGTGTTTATTGCCATAGTATTGCATAAGTCCCTTGGGAGACGATACTCAACTCATCACTTACTACTTATACAAATTGGTACGCTTGCCAAGGAATTCACAGACAACGACATTGGTGGTCTCTTAAGAGATGTTTTTAATAGGATTTTAATCTCAACGGTCTATTATTTTTAATCTTGATCTAAGGGTTGTTGTTAGTTGTTCTTATGTTCTCACATAAGCAAGTGTTCTTACAAGAGTCGCTCCCTATATCTATATCTATCTATCTGTTTGTCTCTCTCTCTCTCTCTCTCTCTCTCTCTCTCTCTCTCTCTCTATATATATATATATATATATATATATATATATATATCCTAAATAGTTGTACAAAACACACTTTTAATTAACAACTAACTTTTTTCAATAAGCTTGTATTAGGAAGACTATATGTCAATTTAAACCATCATTATCTTCCAAAGAAGAATAAAAAACAAATGATTTTTCTAACCAATCAAGAGATAAAAAAAAATTGAGTTAAGTTTTTTGGGTAATTATAGATTAAGTATTATTTTTCATGGTTTTTAAGTTTAATTTAATTTAATTTTGTATTTATGAATTATAATATTACATGATTCAAAACAGTAACAATAATAATGTATAAATGTCAAAATTTGATGTGATGATTCTAAAATTCTTAAAATTAAAATAATGAAAAAAAAATTATTCTATGTAGAAATTTATTTTTTTTTGAGATACGACATGATTTACATTGGTAGATTTATATTTAATTAAAAATAATAAATATTTATTATATAAAAATTTAGATAATTTACATATGATTTATTTATTATTTTTAATTTATTACTTTATTTCTATAAACTTTACATTTCACATTAGATTTTAAGCATAAATTAATTTGATTTTAAGTTTCAATTTGAATGCATTGAGTGCATAATCACATGTTCATGTCTTAATGTCCTTTTTCAACAGGTAGAAAGGTTATATACATACATACATACATACTTACTTACTTACTTACATACACACATACATACATGTGTGTGTAATACTATCATATTATACATTTGTGTTATTTAGTCATAATTTAATTTAATATTAATGTTATTTTTTAAATTTTTTGTATTATTCTAGCAATTTTGATTTGAATTTGAATTAGATTAAAATTGATAAATATCAATTTAAAATTTTAGATGATTTATTTAAATTTATTTATTACTTTTTTGTATAATTAGCTTTTTAATTAAATTGTGATATTTTTGTTATGAAACATTCTAATTAGAATCTGATTTAATTGATTGAAATCAAAATATTATTCATTTATTGATTTGACTTTCTAATAACCAAATTAATATAAAATAATTTTAAAAAGGGGAAATTCTTTTGGAAAAGTAGAATTATTGTAATTATGATGCACAAGATAAAAAAATTAAAAGCATATTAAAAATAATATAAAGAGATTTAAGTCTATCTTAGAGAAAGAATAATAATAATAATAATTGATAAAGATCAAAATTGGTGTGATATTTATAAAATTCTAAACTTTAAATTAATGAGAAAGATATTTAAAATAAGTTTGAGTTAAAAAAAATAAATTTCATATTGATATATGATATTATTCACACTGAAAATAGTACCAAAGCATCTAAGAAAAAATATTTAAGTATTTCATACAATAACAATAATAACAACAACAACAATAGTAGTAGTAGTAGTAGTAGTAGTAGTAGTAGTAGTAGTAATAATAATAATAATTTCGAAGAATTTACATAAAATTATTTGTTGTTTTTAATTTATCAATTTAATACTTTGTGATTATAAGCTCACAATTTAATCGTGATATTTGGTATGGACCGTTTTAATTAGAATTTAATTTGATTTAAGTCAAAAAAAAAATCTCATAATATTGTTAATTAAATGATTAGATATATCTTCTAACATTTAGTTAATTAAACGGTAGTTCTTAAATAAAAAATATTTATATATATATTAATTATATGAAATTGATAATTATATTAGTTGATTGATATTTGTATTGATTATTTTAATTAAGATTAAAAGATATAACAATTAAGATACATATTTAATTAAAATAAATATTGATCGTATAATTGTGTCATTTTCTATGGAAAATTTTTGTTGGAAAGCAATAAAGCTGAAAATAGAAGGAAAAAAAGAGAAAACAATCAAACGTAGAATGATAAAAAAATTTCTATTTGATCGAATTAAATTTCGAAAGTGATAATTAATGTCTTTTATTAAATAAATTTGAAACTAAATATGTTCAATGCATCAACAATTAATATCAATCAAACACGTACCCTTAATGTAGTCAAATAAATCTAATTAGTAAAACTAAATATTCAATATATCAATCAATTTGCAATCAATTATAATTAACATGAAAATTAGTATTTAATGATACATTTATACTTTGTAGGTAGTTCTAATTTTTAATTTTAACTCCATTACAAGATTCTAATGTTTAAAATGATTGAAATGTCTAAAAATTATGAATCCTAATATTCTTATCACATAAAAAGGTAATTTCTATCATACAATTTGAAGAAAAATTATATATTCATAATACTCTATCAAAATATACATTTGAATGAATTAGTTCAAATTTATGTTAAGTTTTTGTATTATTTATGTTAATTAAAATTTAAATTTGATTAATATTAGTAAATATTGATTACTTTTTTGGTATTTTCTCATAATTTTTTGTTATTTTTAATTTATTAATTATTTGTTTATATGAAATTTATAATTTGAATATGATGTTTTGACTTTTGAGTATAAATTAAAATGATTAGAATTTAATTTAATTTTAATCAAATATTTATTTTCGTTGTCATGGATTAAAATGATAAAAAATAAATAAAAGGAAATCTTATCATAGAGGAAGAAGATTAAAAAAAAGAGAGAAAGAAAACATGAAACTATAAAATAAAAATAAATAAATGAAATTGAATAACAAAGTCTTCTCCATATATGGATGGCCAGGAAACATATTGAATAACAATGAATTGAAAGAGATATATAATAAAAAAATGAAGCAAGTAAAACGAAAAAAATAAAAAAAAGTATTAGAATTTATAATTTTCAGACCTTTTAATAATTTTGAATAATAGTGTTTGCAATGGAGTCAAGACTAAAAGACATGACACAATAGAGAAAGAAGTTGTCGCAAGGGTTGATATTCACTAATAAATTATTTATTCTACTAATAAAACATTTAAAAAGAAAGGTTTAAATGTTCAAATCACAAATATCACTAATTATAAAAATTTCATAAAATTTAATATATTGATTATCATATCATATTATATAAAATCAAAATCAATATAAGATTTAATGATTTATTTCATTGATTAAAATATAATAGAATAAAAATATCCATTATTTTTTGTTATATTAATGTTAGTACTTAATGAAATATAATAATTTGTTATATGATCATCATTATAATGCATAAATACTATAAATTATTATAAAATAATAATAATAAATATAAAACATGACCATAAATTCTATTATTATTATTATTATTATTATTATTATTCATTACGTTAGTATTTAAGGTATCATAACAATTTATCATCACGATATCATTATAATACATATTTATGGTAATTAACATAAATATGATAAAAAAAAAATAAGTAAAAAGTTTATATAATTATAAAAACATTCCATAAAATTTAATAAATAGATTACCATATTATATAAAATCAAAATCTATTTTTGGTTACAAACCAAAATTTATTTAGATTTAATGATTAATTGATTAATTTAATTAGAATATATACTTATTATAATCAATTTAATTAATATAATTAAATATAATATCATGTTTTTATGAATTAAAAAAACAAAATTGAAAAAATTTAGGCAAAAAAATGATTATGGTGATGTCACATGACATTTGTCTACGTGACAAAACCTTCTTTTATAATAGATAATAGATAGATAATCTTTTATTATTATAAAAGAAGTTTTATAACATGAAAAGATGTCACGTAGCAATACCATATTCATTCTTTCTTGCCTAAATTCCACAATTTTTTATTCATATAAATACATTATTATATTAATTACAGTAATTAAGACGTTTATAATTAAGGCATTTATAATTAAGGTGTTTATAATAAGTATATATTTACTTAAATTCATCAATTAAATAATTTAATCTAAATTGATTTGATTTTATATAACAAGAAAATGATTTTTCAAATTTTATTGAATGTTATTTATAATCAATAATCATGATAATTGTGATAATATTTTTTATTATGATAATTAAAGAATTTATAATATATAATAAAATATTTTGCAATTTATTGATTGATTAATCCCATACAATTATTAAATTACAATTTGTTATTGCAATAAAAAATGGATGCTCTACAAATTGTAATATGAGATATATATTATTTTTATATATCCATGATTTATTGATGATTTATCATTCATTATTTTATTACCTATACCTATTACTATAGACGAGAATTGAATTGTCAAATGCAAATTTTAAATTGCATATATAGGGGTGGTTGCATATTAGTGGATATTCTTCATTTATGTCGTTCTTATCAGAGTAACTAATATTCTCTACTATAGTTCATAGAAACGATTGTAGTATATTGAAGAAAAATATCTATAGGTGGTTTTCGCTTGACTAGCTTTGCAGACAATATGGTAATTAATCATTAAATTTTGAGATTTGTTTAGAGTTTTATCTATCTTATTTCTCTCTCTTTTTTACGATTGAAATGACATGCATTATTTTATATATTTTTAGCAATATGGTGAGGTGGACAAAGACTTCAATGAAAAACATTTTGGAGTGCTTACTTCTGAATGGAAGCTCAATTGGTGAGTTTTAGTATAGTATTTTATTCAATTCAATTTAATTCATTGTATACGACCTATAGCACCTTATATTGTTTTGATTAATTTCTGTTTCATTATTCAATCATAGGCTTTACCTTCTGATTTTTTTTACCTTCATGGCTATGAAAATTGGTTGTAGTTGAAAGAAATTTTTGCTACTAATGGATTCAGAAAAGACAATAATTTGTCATTCAAATTTCTAAGTGAAAATATAATTATTGTTAATGTATACGAAGTCGGTGATTAGTCTTTTTTCTTTCTATTTGTATAAAGGTGGAATATATGAATTTGAATGTAAATTTTATTAATATATATATAAGGTAGTATTTTTTATCCTTCCTTTCTCTTTGTTGTAATGGGTTGTTCTTTGTCATTGAAAATGACTAAAACATTAATTATGTTTATCATTAGGGGTGTATATGACACTAGCTATGCACAATTCATATCATATAATACATAATATATATTTAATAATAATAATACACTATTAATTTGATGGTTTCCATATAAGTTGGTAATTTTGTAAAACAATTAATGTCATTTTGAGATGAACAATCATTAACTTTATTCTTATTATTCCAACTTTCGCTAAAAAATATTTTTGAAAAAAATTGTTTTAAAATTTAGAAGTTAAACAATCAATAATTTTTTAGAAATATTATTTGTACAAACAATTTATACAATAGTTTGTACAATAATACCTTTTTGTATATCTCTCTGCACATCATTTATTACATCACATAATGATAGAGAGAAATAGATGCAAAAAGTGTTGTTGCACAAATTTTTGTATGAATTGATGTATGTGTATCACATCTCATAACTTTAACAAAATTTATTTGACTAAAATATTAAGTTTGCCTTTTGTTCATTTAATAATAATTTAGTGTTTATATAAAATCTATTTATTAAAAATATAACTTTATGGTTAGATAAAATTTAATTTATTAAAACAAGTGTTATTTATGAAATATGCTAAAGGTTATATGTGTTTATTCATTTGGAATATTAATTTGTTTACTTTTAAAACATTTTGCTACTAGCTATTATCTTGGAACTGTTCATATTGACATTCTTTGTTATCTTTTTAATTGGGGTGGTTGAAAATGGACGTATATTCATGTACAGCTTTTCATTGAAGAGATTTTTCACATTTAATCTTAACGATATTTGTTTATAATAATCTCATTATATTAATTGAAAACAATCAATTGGTTGAAAAATAATTGATATTCAACATTGCTAACAAAACCTTTTAATAACCATTTGAAATGTTTTGAGTCATATAAAGTGCTTGAATTATTTTTATTATAAATAATCTATCAACATAAATTCTTTGGATTATTTAAATTTCAATCAATATAAATTAATTTCAATCAATTTAGATTGATTTTAATCTGAGCATATATAAGGTTCAAGGTAACATAAGCAATCAATCAATGTGAATTATTTGACTTTTGATCAATGTAAATTATTTTCTAATTAATATAATTTCTTTAAATTATAATCAATATAATGATAATTCATTCAAAAAACTAATATATGCGTTAATTGATTTAGAATAATTTGGAAGTGATGTAAATATGTCGATTGATTTGAGTGCAAAAAAATCTAGAATAAATTTTTGTCATTGGTTTTAATAATTATTGTTCAAAAATTTGATTAATTTTGAATTTTAAATTTATTAGTTTTATTCTCACTTATTTATCACTAATTGGGAATGTTTCTTTTCAAAATTTAATTATAGCAAACTGTAATTATTGTTTTGATTCGAATTCTATTAATCATTTATATCATATAGTACTTTATTTTTATATTTTTACTAAAAATATATATTATATCTATTATTTATCGTGTGATGGATCTTTTACTAATAAAATTTTTTATTTATAAATATTAGGCTTAATTATGTTTTTAGTCCCCCTAAATTGAGAAATGTATTTTTTTAGTCCTCCAAATTAAAAATTAACTTGTTAGTCTCTCAAATTTAAAAAATTTCTGTTTTGGTCCTTTTGCCCAAACATAGTTAGTGAATATACCACACAAAACCCACCCAGTAATATTCCATCAGTGAAAACATCAAACTGAACTCAACTAATGCTGCCACGCTGATTCAATCTGCCTTATAAATGATACCGGTAGGTGGTCCTAAAGACAAACAATATTTTCAAAATTTGAGGGACTAAAAAGATTAATTTTTAATTTGGGGGACTAAAAAATACATTTCTCAAATTTGGAGGGACTAAAACATAATTAGCCTAATATTAAGACAGATCAACTATTATAGTTGATTAGGTTATGTTTGGCCCACAACTTTTTTGTAACTTATTAAAAGTTACTTTAAAGTTAAAGTTCAAAATAAGAGCTTTAAAAATAAAGTAGAAGTTGTTTGGTAACTTTTTTTTTTTTTTAGATTTAAAGTCCTTTTAAGCTAAAAAGTTGTTTGGTAAAAAATTTAAATTTACTTAAAACTAATTGCCTCACTCAATGGAATAATAATACATATTGATAACATAAAAAATATTATGTATAGTTAATCTTTAGCTACAATTATATAAATTAATTTAATCAACATAAATTTATTTAATGATAGCAAAAATACATAAAAATATTAAAATATATAAATTTTAAATTTAAAAATATTAAAACAATTTTAATTAATAAAATTTATTTTAAATATGATTTATAAATATTTTATTATATGTAGTACTAATTAAAAAAGATTAAATATATTAAAAATTGTATTATTTGTTCACTAATATTTTCAAAAGATAAAAAATAATTTATTTAAATAGAATTTAATAATGTTTTATATTACTAATAGTATTTAACAATAATTAGATTATTTAATAAATATATTGTTACAATTAAAAAGAAAAAATTAACTAAATTAAAAAATAAAAATAGTTGAAATCTAAATTAAATTTAAAGAATAAATATTATAAATATTTTTAAATATAAAAGTTTTATTTAACGATATTATTTACTCATTTTAGTAACATTTTTTTATTTCATGTAATAAATACATTTATAAATTTTAATTTTTAAATGTAAAAATTTAGTTTACTTAAAAAAATTAAGTTTAAAGATGATTTACAAATATTTTATTATATATATGTTAATTAAATAAATTTAAGTACTAATTACAAAAGTTAAAATTTAAAAACTTTTATATTATTGTTTAATAATATTTTTAGAAGATAAAATATAATTCATTTAAACAAAATTCAATAATGTCAATGTATATTGAAAATATTTAATAGATAATCCAAAAAGTTTAATAAATATATTGTTGTAATTAAGAATTCAAAAACTTGACTATAAATTAAAAACTTTTAAAAAATATGGCATCTGAATTAAATTTAAAGAGTAAAAATTATAAATATTTTAAAATATAAAAAATTATTTAAGTATATTATTTACTAATGTCATTAATGTTCTTTTACTTTATGTAAAGAATATTTAAAAAGTTAATAATAAATAATTTTTTTAATTTTTTAAAATAAATAATTTAAAAATAAATTAAAACCTTACGATAAATAAACATATAAGTAGTATTTAACGGAGAAGCTAATGAAGCACTCAAATTGAAAAAACAATGCAAAATTAAAAAGATGTTATTTTTGGTCGTGTTGGATTTGAAGAAGTGATTGTATGAATAAGTTCCCTATAAGCCGAAAAAAAGCTCTCTCTACCAACTTAATAATAAGCTACTGTTTTCAAATGTTGTTCTACAAAATAAGTACCTAATTTTTTAAGAGCTTTTCATGAAATGCGTTTGGCGCAGCTTCTTCTTTTAAGGAGAAAATAAGATAAAAAAAAAAGTTGGGCTAAAAAAAAGACAAGAAATTATTATGGCAAGGAACTTCAATTGATAAATTTTGACATAATGATTGATTATAATTATGCCACATGGATTGTAAATTAAATTTTGTAATTTTAATTGTTTTTATACATATTTAAATATTTATATACATATCTATTAACCTATATTTTTCTAAAATTTAAAAAATAATAGAAAATATATTAAAAAATTATAATAATATAAAAAAATTATAAATTGTAAACCTAATACCTGTGCAAGGCACGGGTTATTATACTAGTAAATATAATAGATAATAGATTTTTGTTATTAAGAAAAGACAATGAACACATTATAGTATGAAAGTATTCTGCCAACTTTATTTAGACTTCTCTTCTCTTTAAAAAAAAAAAAAAAGAAGAAGCAGGCCAAACACATTTAAATTCTCTTAAAAAATTAAGCAACTTGATTTTTATAAAAGGAAGGGGGAAAAGTTGCCTTTAAAAAAAAAATTGAGTGAAGGAACTTTGAGAAAAAAAAAAGTTATATGTATATTTTCATTATGAGCTCTCTCGCGAATTATCTCTTCACTGAGCTCTCTTTCCCCATTCTTCTTCCTCACCCCCTAGCTGCTTTCTATGCTATCCTCTCTTTCTCGCTCTGTCCTTTCTCTCTCGAGTTATCTCCTCTAAACTAAAGATATCAAATTAAAATGGTTTAAATATGTTTTTTAAGTCCCTACAAATATCGTTCTATTTAGTTTTAGTCCTTATAAAAGTTTTTGTAACTTTTAAATCCCTCACATTTTGTTAATGTTCCCTTTTTAGTGTTCCCTTTTAGTACTTACTGATAACTTTGAATCTATTTAGAAAAGTATATTATACGTTAATTTGAATCTATTTAACGAAATATTAAATAGTTTTTAAATTTTATAAAATTTGTAGACTTGATCTACTCAATATAATCTTTTAATTCAATGGTTGGATCGTTGAAATTTAATACATATAAAGAATTATTGAGTAGAGTAACTCTACCAAGAGTTACTTTTAGAGTAACTTGATCCCCACCCTATATATATATATATATATATATATATATATATAACTTTCTTATTTTTTCAATTTATTTCAAATTAATTAAGTTCAACGCTTTTATATATGTGGAAAGTAATTTTTTAACATTTAATTTGGTAATATATAAATGAAATGTACAAAAGAATATTGTTTTTGTTACCATGTTATAGGTGCAAAGTATCTACCTACTTTTCTAATGACTAATTTTCGTTGAAGAACTTTTAAGGGTTTTTATTAGAGAAGGTTCATAAAAGGTCTTATGGAGAGAAATGACAGAAGGGAAAGGGAAAAAGGAAAAGTGCATTATGAAGGATTAAAGACTTAAATATGTTTCTAATCCCTATATAATACCGTTTCATACTTTCAGTCCTTATAAAAAAAATTTATTTTGGTCCCTAAATAATTGTTTTACAATTTTAGTCTTTAATGGTATTTTTTTAGTCCTTATAAAATTTAAAACTTTTGATATAGATTGTTCTTATATTAGAAATATTTATTTTAGTTCATATCTTTATCTTTATATATATATAAGTAAGGTTTTGTAGGGTTTTGAAGTATTTATGAGCGATATTAGGGTTTTAAGAACATTAATTAGCAACGTTAGGGTTTCTGATGTTTATTGATTAGAATCAGCCAATTATTTGGTTTCAAATTATAATTTCAAATTTCAAATAATTATTAGTAGTAGATTGTTCGGATTTGAATAGAAATAATTTGAATATAAATGATTAGAATCAGCCAATTATTAGTATATTAATCTATTATATATTATGTAAAAAAAGTAATTTAATATTTGTTTAATTTGTTATATATTAATAAAAAACTAATTTATTATTTCTTTAAGAATATTCTATTTATTTAAGAAAAAAAATTATTAATGCTTTAAAAACCCTACAAATCTTTATCTTAATTATATTATATGTTATATTTATATTATTATATTATAAATATAAAAATAAGGTTTTTGTAGGATTTCTGAAACATTTATGGGCGATGTTAGGGTTTTTGGTGCATTAATTGGCGACATTAAGGATTTTGATAATTATTGATTAGAATCAGTCAATTATTTGATTTTAAATTATAATTTCAAATTTCAAATAATTATTAGTTATAGATTATTCAGATTTAAATAAAAATAATTTGAATATAAATTATTAGAATCAGCCAATTATTGGTATATTAATCTATTATATATTATGTATAAAAGTAATTTAATATTTGTTTAATCTGTTATATGTGATATTAAAAAAACTAATTTATATTTCTTTAAGAATATTCTTATTTATTTAATAAAAAAATATTTATTAATGCTTTAGAAACCCTATAAATCTTTATATTTATCTATCTATCTATATATATATATATATGTATGTATGTATGTATATGTATATAAGGTTTTGTAGTATTTTTGAAGCATTTATGAGTGATGTAGGGTTTTGGTGCATTAATTGGTGATATTAGGGTTTC
This sequence comes from Spatholobus suberectus, assembly GCA_004329165.1. Lineage (NCBI taxonomy): Eukaryota > Viridiplantae > Streptophyta > Magnoliopsida > Fabales > Fabaceae > Spatholobus > Spatholobus suberectus. Next base: position 21,295,109 of record QUWT01000781.1, on the reverse strand, counting down.
TGATAATTATTAATTAGAATTAGCTAATCAGCCAATTATTTAATTTCAAATTTTAAATAATTGTTAGTAATAGATTGTTCGAATTTAAATAGAAATAATTTGAATATAAATGATTAAAATCAACTAATTATTAGTATATTAATCTATTATATATTATATAAATAAGAGTAATTTAATATTTGTTTAATTTGTTATATATTATATTAAAAAAATAATTTATTATTTCCTTAAGAATATTCTTTTTTATTTTAAAAAAATATTTATTAATGCTTCAGAAACCCTAGATTGAATGAATTTGAATCAATTTGTATGGTTTCTAGTGCATTTATATTCTAATCATATATCAATATACTAATAATTAGTTGATTCTAATGATTTATATTCAAATCTAAACAATCTATTACTAATATTATTTGAAATTTGAAAATATTTTGAAATCAAATAATGGCTGATTTTAATCAATAAATTCTAAGTAGAATATATAAATTTAAACAGATATAATAATTATTTGAAAATATTGAATGATATAATAAATAAACATCCGCATTGTTAGCTAATTAGAATTGAATAAATAATTTAAATGAATTTGAATCAATTTGAATTTGAATAAATAAATAAAAATACTACTCATTAAAAAAAATTGATTGAGAGAGATAATTTTAAATTTGAACAATCTATTATTTTATAATTATTTGAAATTGAAATTATAATTTGAAATCAAATAATTGGCTGATTATAATCAATAA
>QUWT01000781.1:20643170-20681964 GCA_004329165.1 Spatholobus suberectus | reverse complement strand
TTTGGTGAAGATTGGTGAATGGTGGGTAATGGTGGTAGAGAAGGGTGAGAGAAAGAGAGAGAGGAGAGAGATGAGAGAGAAAGTTGGGAAGATGAAGAGGGGAAGAGAGAAAAGAAAAAAAAACATTATTTTGTGGTTGTTTTTAACCACAAATTTTTTAAATTATTAACGATATTAATTTTAAACTAACGAAATGACCAATTTGAGCCTTTTTTAAAAACAACAGACCAAATGGACTTTTTAAAGATAAAGGATCAATAGGATTTCATAAAAAGATAAGAGATAAAATAGTAATTTAGCCTTTGTAAAATTATCACAAAACTTATACGTATTATGAAAATATATTTTTAAAGAATTTTTTAGTAACTATTTGAGTAAAGATACATAAATACAATGATTAAGTTGTGTAAATTTATTTTTAATTGTATATGTTTAAAGAGTTATACTATATTAGTTATATAATGAATTATAAATGAAAATTTGATATTTTAAATGAATTTTTATTATGTATATTATATCTTATCATTTATTTAATATTTTTCCCCCAAAAAATAAAAGTAAGATTAAAATTGAAAATTGATCGATCCAATCCACTTTAAATTAGATTGAATCGGATTTAAAATTTAAATCAAACCGATTAAATGATGAATTAAGTAAACTGAAGTAATTGAATTGAATAATTTTTCTTTTCAAACTGATTCAATCCGCAAACACTCCTAATTAGTGCATCTGTTGTCCATCAAGATCCACATTCAGTGTGAATCGCATCAAAATTGATGTAAAAGCAACTAATTGTTGCTTCATTGATCCACACGAACATGCACTACAACAAATTCAACATGCAGTTAGTTAACTAACTTATACTAATACACACGAATTGTTAGTAAAACACAACATTTCCGTCTTTTAACAAAAAAAGGTCACTTAATATAGTCATTTTATTACATTAATTAGTTTCTAAAAAGTACTTAATCGATAAAAAAAAAAAATCTTTCAAGAACGAAACTGATGCTTTCTATATTTTAAGAACTAACGTGGTCGATTCTAAATTTATCAGGCGTTTCACTCCATGAATTGCCTTCACTTAAGAAAATAAGACTTTCCATGTTGGTTAGGCAACACATTTCTCTTTTAAACAATTTCCCTTTTCTTTTCTCCGGAATTTTAACTAAAACCTTTACGGATACGTAAGCTAATAACCTTTTTGGGCTATTTGAGCCAGCGCACTGCAGGCCCAATCGGAAACTTCCCAAGCGGCCCAAAAGAAAACCGATATCGAACCCACACATTTCTCAGACTCGGAGTAGCACCATTCACAGGAGACTTTGGGGGAGGGTGAGATCGAGAGTGAAGGAAGATGTTTCTGCGTGCGGTGGCGCGGCCGCTGATGGCGAAGGTGAAGGCGACGACGGGGATCGTGGGGTTAGAGGTGGTGCCGAACGCGAGGGAGGTGCTGCTTGGACTCTACAACAAGACGCTGAAGGAGATCCAGAAGGTTCCAGAAGACGAAGGGTACCGCAAAGCGGTGGAGAGCTTCACGAAGACAGGCTGACGTGTGCCGGGAGGAGCACGACTGGGAAGCCATCGAGAAACGACTCGGTTGCGGGCAGGTCGAGGAACTCATCGAAGAGGCTCAGGATGAGCTCAAGCTCATTTCCTACATGATCGGTATTTCGATCTTCCGTCCTTTTTTTTTTAAATTTAATTTAAATTTTTTTTTAATGTTGTGTGTTGTGTGGTTTGGTTGTTGTTGGTTTGATGGATGGTCCTGTGAGGCTTAATTGTTAGTTCTTTTTTGTTTTGACTTGTCTCGTTACGATCGGGTTATACATGTCGCGGTTATTTGTAGGCTCGTTCACTTTTTGAAACCTGGAATTTGTAAAAAATTTTGAACCAGAATGGGAGAATGTAGCCGGATTTTGACTGCAGCGGTCTCGTTGGGACTACTTTTGTGGGCTATTTGTAGGTTTTGAATTGCAATTGCGGTTCTAGTTTCATTACGATCCTTGATATTGCGGAGAATTGCAGCTAAATGCAGCTGATGCAGCTGCAATTGCAGTAATGGAGACCCAATAAACTTTGATTTTGTGGCACAATTGCGGTCATGGACTGTTTTTTAGATTTTTAAAACGTTGGTTCTATGAAGTGTCCCTGGCATTTCACACATTACTATTGTTTGGTGTGAGACGATCGTGCTAAACCCCTTTCTGGACTTGTGTTATTCTCACATTTTCAGCTTGGGATCTTCATCTTGTGTTAAAACATCTCAAATACTTATTTAGGCTTTACCATCGATGACCTTTTATAGTAATTGTACCATATTATGCAATTCTGCTCAAACATTCTAGATTTTCAGTCATAATATATGCATGATAAAGATACTAAGGGGGTTGTATTGGATTAGGATTTCATTACATTTTAAAGGACTTTTTTGTAATAAAAAGTCTTACGGTATTCAATCAAGACTTTTAAGTAATATAAATAAGTCTTGTGGTATTCAATCAAGACTATCAAGATTTTTTAAAGAGGGTGTCAAAATTTGGTGGTATTCAATTGAGACTTTTTGCAGCTTATAAAAAGTCTTTTGGTATTTAAAAACATACAAATTTCAACGGATTATTTTGTAAGGTGGATTTCGATAGATTTTGCGTGATTTTTTAATAGGATGTATAAATACCACACTCATCCAACAATCCTACCCTAGCCCTTGAGACTTTTTTACTCTATCATGCCTTCTTTTTCTGCCGTTGTTAGATTTTTCTTTTTGCATCATATATAATTCCTTCTCTTTTTGTTGAAGGCAGGACAGACATTGTATACATTACTTGTTTCTCTCTTTCTTCCAATCCTACATGCCTTCTCTGTAATCAATTAAAAGACCTTTCTACGTTTTTTTGCCTTTAATCAACTTGTTTGGATGAATTGATTATGTGGATCACCAAAAAGACAATTTCAAAAATGCATAAAGTCCTTTGGATACTTGACTTTTTTGGTCCTTTGTCAAAACGCATAAAGACAATCTTCTAGATTTTTTTTTTGCCTTTCTCATGCCTTATTTGTGTGTCTTTTCGATGCATTTTCAATCTATTGTTACGAAAAAATTAAATATAGAATTCTATTTAAAAATAATGTTATTTACAAATATTGTGAACATATTACTTGTTGAATATATAGGTATTATTGTGAAATTGATTTTCTTGATTGGTGATAACTATTCTTACATATATTATATTAGTAATTAAATGGGGGATTCACAACAAGAAATAACAAAGGAAAGGGCATAGAGGTGCAACTACTCTTGTAACTTTGAATGTTTGCCAAAAATTCATGAAGTCCTTTCAATCTTATAAATTCTATGATGTAAATCCATTAAAATCTAATTCTAACTACAAAATCTTGATTATAAAAGTCTTTTAAAAAAAATCTTATAAGTGATTACATCCTTACATAGTCTTTTAAATCCACTTGACTTTTTTATGTCAAAATAGTCTTTTAAAATCCCAATCCAATACACCCCTCTAAAGAAATACAAACTGAAAGTTAGTTAGCTCTCCATCATCATATTCATCACCAACTTAAAATAAACAATGTTCCAAAACATAGTTCTAGTTATCAAATTTGTCTACAACCATGCCCTTTTCCGTGCCTAACGTAATGTGCTAGTTTATTTGAGGCTTGATTGTTAGTTCTTTTGAGTTAACTTGTCTCATTTACTATTGGATTACACATGTCGTGGTTATTTGAACCAGAATGCGAGAATGTAAACAAATTTTTAATTGCAGGGGTCTCATTGGGATACCGGTACAGCTTTTGTTGGTTATTAGTTATTACATGGCTGTGTTCTATGCAAAAAATGCAATTGTGGTTGCAGTTGCAGTGTTGTTGGGATCCTTGATATTGTGGAGAATTGCAACCAAATGCGGTTGATGTGGCTGCAATTGCGGTTGCAGAGACCAAATTGACATCTTGGTTGCAATTGCGGCCATGAATCGTTTTATTTATTTATTTATTTTTAAATGGTTGTAGACTCCTTTTTAAAATTTTGGTTCTATGAAGTGACCCTGGCATTTTACACAGCTGTGTGAAATAACTAGCTACTAAGGTTACTGTTTTTTGGTGTGACATGAGTACATGACTGTGCTAAAACCCTTCTGGACTTGTGTTATTCTCACATTTTCAACTTAGGATCCTGTGTTAAAACCTTTACATAGTTATGCAGAGTCTCAAATACTTATTTAGGCATTACCATCCATGACCTTTTACAGTAATTGTACCGTATTATGCAATCTTGCTTAAACATTCTAGATTTTAAGTCATAGAGATATATGCACAATAAAGATACAAAATACAAACTGAAAGTCAGGTAGCTCTCTTCATCATTCATATCATCACCAACTTAAAAAAAAAAAAAACTACTTCAAAACATAGTTCTAGTTATCAAAGTTGTCTACATCATGCCCTCTCCCAGGCCTATAGGAGCAGGACTAACTGAAGGGGAGTACAACTACTTTGAAGATATACTCATCTAGGGAAACATTTAGGCCCATCCAGTTTATCTATGTTAAAACTAGAATACCATGGAAAAAGGACTGAAGGAGTAAGAATTCAAAAAATTCCTAGTATCAGTTTAATACATGTTTAAGCTACATCATGTTATACATCACTCTTGCTATTATGCGCAATATGTATAAATCACTGCACGAAACCAAATTCATGGGTAATACTTAAATGCATACGACATATGGAATCTATTGTATTATATAGGGTTCAAGTATTAGATTTAGAGCATTTTTTTCAAGTGTCATGCAATGCTAGCTGACTGAAAGAAAGTTGACAGGAAAGAGAATCTTATATCATTTCCAAATTCGAGAGGGAGGTAGTTGCAAGTGGAAGGGAAATTCCTTTACCTTTCATTTAGCTGATAATTGTTTCTCCTGGAAATTGCATTATGTTTCATTACAGTTTAACAAATGAATAATTAGTTATAGACTGCAAAGGTTGAGTAAATTTGAATTAAGGAAAAACAATTCTCTACAATTATAGTTTCTTGTGCATATTTTGAAGTTTTATTAGACACTAATTCCAATTTTCATTTGATTTATGTTGTTTACAGAGTGGATGGATCAAATTATTGTGTGGAACAAAGTTACATGTACATTTCATGTCTTGGTTTACTTGTCTGATTGTGATATATTCTAGGAACACTAGATCCTTTGTTTGCCTTTTACTAATTTATGTGTTTTTTTTGTTTCACATTTGTAGTATTGGTAATATGATAATTAACGACCCATCATTGTAATTCATGTTTGGTAGTATGTGTTTTTATAAGTATTGTGTTGCGAAATTAATTGATCTGTTTTATGTAACATAATGTCCTAATTTATTTGAAGCTTAATTGTTAGTTCTTCTTTGTTTTAACTTGTCTCGTTTACTATTGGTTTACACATGTGGAGGTTATTTTTAGGTTTGCTTCATTTTGAAACCTGGAAATTGTGAAAATTTTTAAGCCAGAATGCGAGAATGAGAATGGATTTTGATTTCAGGCGTCTCATTGGGGTGCAACTTTTGTGGGTATTAGTTATTAGATGGTTGTGTTCTATGCAATGCTTTAAATTGCTTGTGGTTTCAGTTCGTTGTGATCCTTGATATTGCAGAGGATTGCGGCCAAATGTAGTTGATGTGGTCACAGTTGCGGTCACGGAGACCAATAACCATGTTGTGACCACAAATGTGGTTTCTGACCATTACATTTTTAAAATGGTTGTTGACCGATTTTTAAAATGTTGGTTCCATGCACTGACCCTGGCATACTACACAGCTGCGTGAAATGACCAGCTCATCTAGGGTTACTATTGTTTGGTGTGATATAACTATGCTAAACCCATCTGGACTTGTGTTATTCTTAAATTTTCAGCTTAGGATCTTCATCTTTTGTTAAAAACTTTACATAGCTATACAGAGTCTTAAATACTTATTTAAGCGTTACCATCCACAACCTTTTTATAGTAGTCTTACCCTATTAAGTAATCATGTTCAAACATTCTAGATTTTTAGTCATAGTTTTATATGCATGATAAAGATACTAAATACAAATTGAAACTCAGTTAGCTCTCCATCATTCATATTCATCACCAACTTAAAATAAACAATATTAAAAAACATAGTTCTAGTTATCAAAGCTTTCTACAATACATCATACCCTCTCCCATGCCTATAAGAACAGAACTAAATGAAGGGGAGCACAACTCCTTCGAAGATATCTTTGTGGGGCAGACATGTAGGCCCATCCTGTTTAACCTATGTCAAAACTAAATACCATGGAAAAGGGGTGGTAATTCAAAGAATTCTCAATATCATTATGATTAATAATTTGTTGCATATAAGATATCTTATTGCTTATTTTGCCTGATCATGGTTGTTTATAACTATATAATGCAGGTCTGTTAATATTGATCTTGATGGTCCTGAATATATTTTGGTTGAGATCTTGCACTAAAGAAATTCCTAAGTTTTAAAATGTTCAAAAATATGGTTTGTAGCCAACCAAACTTGGTGGTCATTAGATTGGATTGTTTTTTATTTTGTAAATGATAGTGTTTGCCTTGGAGTGACAACTTGGTCTAGAACAGCTTATGGGTTGTAACTTTGGTGCTGTTTGTATACATGTATATACTGTATAAGGATTTTACCTTGGTTAGGGTATTTTAAAAATTTTCAGTCCAGGTTGAGTTTTGTTCAGCTTATGAATTTGGTAGTTGTTGGCTTTTGCTTTATTACAGATGCTCTATTTGTGTTGCATTCTTCATTCATACAAATATTTATAAAAGGCAATTGTTAAATGCATACCTTGGAAAGCTTTTGCATCAATGGATTAGAAAATTTGTTTATATTCAATGTATATTTTGGAGTGCAGAGTGGGATCCCTGGGGTGTTCCAGATGATTACGAATGTGAGGTGATTGAGAATGATGCACCAGTTCCCAAGCATGTTCCTCTCCACCGACCTCCTCCTCTCCCTGTAGAATTCACAAGACACTAGAGGCACTTACTTCTCAATCAGGAAAAGATACTCCTGTTGCCAGCTCTAGTGAATCACCATCAAGGGCATGATTTGCATCTACATTAGAGCTTTGGTTTCTCAATTTGAGTATATTTTTCTTTTCTTTGTATTAAACTGTTTGCATGAAGTAGTTTCGAACTTGAAGCAATTTTTGTGGGGGAAAACCTGTGCTCCTAAATAACTTGAATGGTATGGAATAACAAGAATTTCTTGTTTCACTTTACAAGTATATATTATGCATGAAATGACTTAGTTCACGAATCCAAAATTAATAGTTTTCATTTATTTGTTTACCTGGGTTACATGACTCCCTAAAGTGTCTACATAAAGCAAAGTACTATTCCAGCCAGTTTGCTGGAGTATTTCTTTCCCTAAACGTGTTGAAACTGCATTGAGTTCATATTTGTCCAGTTTACTTTGTTTCAAACCGACATTTTGGCATTTCTCATTGATCTATTAAAAATTTCCCCATCCTATATCTTTATCTATTTAATACATATTAATTCAGGTTCCTAGTTTCTAAATGACGCACCTGCCATTACATTATCTATGATAAGCTTAGGGATACATCAACCATAGCGTTAAATGTGTAGTCAGAATATTAGCTTTTCACAATTATACATTTTAGCCATCTCCCTCCTCTTAACACTTGAAAATGATCATTGATCCATCCCTTAGAAGGAGTCATGTTAGGAGTTTGTTAGAAATCTTGCATTCTATCCTCAGGCTCTTTTATTTCAACATTCTTCCTATGCATTAAACATACACTACTACCATTTCTTTAGGTTTATTTTGATTGATGAAAAGGGAACAAAATATAATACTAAGTTCCATTGTTAGACTGATGAAAGGGCTATGTTTAGATTGCATAAAGCATGTTTTTCACTTAGTTATTAATAGTGCACTATAGTGATACTGAGTAGTTGTGGGCTGCTATAAAATTTGAATATTGATGTCTTTTCGAATAGTGGTCATAATGGTGCTGGAGTGTGACTTTTTTGGAAAATCTACTTTTGCCCTTAAAATAGCATCATTTTAGGGGGCTTTTGCAAAGTGAGATTTTCCTTGGTTTTAAATTTTAGAGCGTCCCAAATTAGATACAATTTTCCATGTTTTATCTATTATGCAATGCTTATATACTATTGACTTACACTCATCTTTTGTAATATTTTTCTCTACTCTGAGCTTTAAATTATTTCCGTTTTGAGCATTTATATGTATATAGTATAAATTATTTAATCTCTATATAAATTGTGATCATCCTGCTATGCACCATATCAATGTAAATTATTTAATCTCTATATAAATTATTTGAGCTGAGATTCAAGATTGATGAATTTTGTTTTTAACAGTTAATCTAGGTATTGCCTTAGGCTTTGGTGCCAATCAGTGTAAATTGATGAACCATCAAGAATTAGGTTATTAGGTTATCAAATTTGATATATTATATTGTATCTTTGTCCTTCTCTGCCAGAGAGGGGTGTTACATTGCATTATGGTATTTACTCTATATTTTGGTTCAAACATTCTCCAGTCAGTCTCTTAATATAACATGACCCTTTCATTTGAGATATGAGAATCTTGATGCATATGCCATTTTTGTTGATGATTTCACTTAAAAGTTTTTTTTTTTTGAACAATATTTTTTATTAGTGTTTCCACTGCATATTGTTATTATAATTTCTTTTTAAAATAATATTGACATATATGCATAGTTTGAAAATTGAAGTGATCTTCATGTAATATAAACAATTGGGTCACATTATTTTGTTCTAATTATGATAGAATGACGATGATGGATCCATTGACTCAATTTGTGCCTTGTAATTTTCTCATTTCTCTAACTCGTTAAAAATAAAAAATGAGGCACTCATCAAAATGTTGAAACTTCTTGAGGCAAATATATTTAACTCAATAATATCTTTGTTAAACCATTTTGAAAAAGATATAAGTAAAATATTAATAAAATACTTGATAATTTATATTTCATTACAAGCACAATGCTAATAAAAGCAGTCTTCTTCACTAAGTTTATTACTCTAATATATTCAAATATACAACTTAAACAATCAAAACATGTATACGTGTATCCCAATTGACAGTGAAGAAATGCAAAGCAACCATAATTTCCAACTTATTGCCTTGGCCAAGCATTAACAAGCTCAAATATTGGAGTCATGCAAGAGGATGGGGTCTTCAAGGAGCTGAAAATTAAAAGAAGAATGTTAGTTTATGAAATGTGTAAATGAAAAAAAAAAATATATTTACAGAAAGAAAATGACATATATATTTCAAAAATTTGAAGCAATAAAATAATAATATCAAGTTAATGACAAAAAGGTTAATGATGGATAAAAATCACAATAGTTTATAAAAAAAAAATTCATGGTAATAATGGAAATCATTAATTTTTTTTCTTAAGATTATCAAGTGTCGAACATCAATAATTTAATTGCTATTTTATTTTATTATCATGAAAACTTTCCATCCAATAGGCAAGAAATCATGATGTTAAATTAATTAGCATGCTACATTTATACATTTAATTGTTCTTGCGTAATATATCTCATATTTTATTTACATAATAAGTCAAAAAAACAACTTAACCATTATATGCAAAAATAATATTTCTCTCAGTATGTTCCAACATCAAGAAATATATTCATATCATTTCTCGAATAAACTTAATTAGTTTAACCAATCTTACATATAACTTACGAATCTAACTTTCTAAGAGCCATTGACTTGATAAAACATGGGGCTAGCCATACTTCTTTAGAAAGATTGCTTTCAACAAATAACATACAATTACATCAACTTGTACGTAATTAGGGCTTGGTTTGTTTGAAATCCAATCTCTCCAATTCAATGACAATGTAATATAGACAAAAAAGAAGAAGATAGAGAGTATAAAAGCATAAGCTATATAAGGAAATCAATAATGACAGTCAACTAAAATAATTGATGTACCATAAATTGATCCCCATCTCAACATCCATTAAACAAAAATTCAGTTTTTCATGACTTTTAAAAGATATTCAAGATTGGAAAATAGCTACAAGGGTGAAAAATAATATGACTCTGATTTAAATTGAGTATCATTTACCTGGATAACTCGCCCACTTTAAACACACAAAGATCAAAATTGAAATGGTAAAACACAACGTTGAGGTTGAGTAAATTAGAGAGGATAAAAGGAGAGAGTAACTTAGCAATGAGGAAATGAAAATTATGAAAAAGGAAGAAATTGAGTGTGATTGATTGTATTTTTGTTTATTAGTTTTTAAACTTAATTATAAAACAATTTTTAAAAACTAATTTTTAGATAGTAAAAGTGGGACAAAAGATGCAAAAAGCATAAAAAAAAAATGAGTAGCATAAAACTAAATTAGAAAACCAAAAGTACTTAGAGAGTTTTTTTTTTATTTTAAAAATAAAAAAATAATAGTTTTGAAAACACTTTTCAAAACTATTTTATCAAATAATTTTTTTTGTTTATTTGTTTTTAAAAACATAAAACAGTTTTTAAAAAACAGGAAACAAACAAGTTTTTGGCTATGTAGTTGTTATTTCAAGTCTCAAAATAAGTAAAAACATACTATTTTAATTGATATACAATGACAATTTAAAGAAGTTTTATACAATCATTATTTGTTAATTTTTAATTTAATCAATAAAAAAATAATATGATAATAAATAACGATGTATAAAAATCTATAACTATAATAAAGAAGATATCCTCTTTTGGTCTTCACTTTTTATTAGACTATTATATCCTTTAATTATTCTCTAGATTATCTACTACTTTATCCTTTAACTACTCTTTAAACTACTCACTACATCCTCTCTCTTTTATTTTATTTTATTTTTATTTTTGAAAAATGAAGAGATACATGGAGTGCCTCTCTTTCTCCTAATATTATATAATGTCATTTGTAAAACTCCTATACATTAACTGTTCATATCAATTAAACTCTTCAAATTTATCCTATGCCTCTTCAAAATTAATTATATTAAACATAGTTAAAAGTTATGAAATCTTACCGTCACAATTCACAACTATAATATTACTCTATCATTTATTAAATATGTTGTTACCAATTAGTATTTTATAAATAATTTATTTGAGATCACATAATTACAACAATTACAACAAAAATTACGTAAGTTTAACTTATGTTAAAAGCTATTTTTATTTGAACTTATATATATATATATATATATATATTTTAAAGTTTGTCAGGTTTCTTATATGTACATTAACTATATGAAAACCAAAAGCATCTAATGGAAGGGCTACATTATTATTACCTGCTAACCTTCAGCCAGCTGCAGTATTTTAGCGAACACGACTAGCTTGACATAAATATTGCCTGATAAATTACTCAGGAACTTGAAATAGGCATGTCGCCAAGAATGCTTAAATATGATTGAACCAAACACCACCCAAAGCTTATAGCAAATCAAATGCCATACTCATGTAAAATTCATGACTGAAAAGTGAATGTTTATCCTCATGAAGTTCAACATTTGGTTCTTGTGCTGGCCCCTCATCAATACACAATTTCGTAAGTGGCAGCCCACAAAGATCAAGATTATCTTCATAACTCGAGGGATCGAAACTCTGTAATTGTGTGCCAGTTGGAATTTCTCCAGTTAGATGGTTATGTGACAAATCTAACATGGCAAGTCGATCAATTTGAGTAAGACTTGGAGGAATTGACCCAACAAGCTGGTTTCTTGACAAATCAAGAAATTCAAGCGATGTTAGCTTTCCAATATTTGAAGGAATTTTTCCTGTCAAACTGTTTCTTGATAAATTCAGCGAAACCAATTCGCATAAATTCTCTATTTCTGTTGGAATTTCTTCTGAAAAGTGATTGCTTGAGAGATCAATGCTTTTTAAAAGTGGTAACACGTTGTTCTGGAACATTCGTTCTGAACCTTTCCACATCAAGAATGCATTCAAATCATATGTCCAATGGCCTGAGTAATGACTGGTGTTGTAAAAATACCAATGACCTTGATAATCTTCTGAAAACGTCTTTTGAGCCATTGAAGTGAAGTTTTTTATGCATGTAGGAATTTGCCCAGATAAGTTGTTTAGTGAGAGATCCAAGAGCTGAATGCTTTTTAGATAACAAATTTGTAATGGTAAACTTCCATAGAAATGATTCCTTTCCAAACTCAAAATTTGCAACTCTTGCATTTTGCTCCCAATCCAAGCAGGGATAAGCCCTGATAATTTGTTTCTGCCATATCTAGCATCACTAGCTTTGTGCAACTTCTCAAGGAGAAAGGGATCTCATCTATTAATTTGTTGTTTCTCAACAGCAATGCTTGAATATCAAGAAGAGATCCCATGGAAGTAGGAATCTTTCCCGAAAAATTATTGTGACTTAAATCTAAATAAGATAATGACTTGAAATGGCTCCAACAATCTGGAATTTGTCCGGATAACAGATTATTTGAAAGGTCTAACTGGTATAATGTTTCCATTGTACCACTAGAACATAAAAATGCAAGAGAACCAGAGAATTTATTTTTGGATAAATCAAGAAAGACGGAACCTCCTAGAAATGGTGGAATAGGGCCTTCAAATTGATTTGATCCAAGAGCTAGGACAAAATATGGATTCTTTAGTGGAAAATTTGGAATTATACAGAGAGATTGTTGTATGAAATATTCATTGCAATCCATTCTCGCAGTGCTAATTTAGCCCAAAACCACTTTGGAACCATACCTGATATTCCAGCATTTGAAATGTCAAGTTCATAAAAGTTATTTTGTGTTTGCAACCATTTGGGGAAATGCTGGACCTAGCTTGCAAGATCGCAATCCTATGTTGCTCAACTGAAAAGGTGGGACCCAATTTGGGGAAATGCCAAGGCCAATGAGTTGTCAGATAAATCCAATGAGTGTAACTTGGACATATTAGCGAAATGGTAGTCGGTGAGCACACCTTTTAATAAGGAATTTGATTGTATATCTAGTTCCTCCAGTTGAGGTGGAAATTGAATATCTTTAGGAATCTCTCCATTTAGCTTGTTTCCATAAAGATATAATTCTTTTAAGATGAGAATACTGAGAGGTCAGGTAGTGTACCGTTGATTTGATTTTCTCCCAAGTACAATTCTTGCAACGAGTATCTAGCACATCCAGACAAGTTTTGGATCATCATTGGAAACTCTTCACTCAAGCTACTATTAGACATGTCCAATGAGCGCAAAACACATGCATTCCCAAATGATTTTGGAATTCCACCTTCTATAGTGTTTGATTGGATTGACAGATACTCTAACTGAGATGACAATTGTTACCTTCTGGTATCTTACCATTTAATTGGTTTTTTGAAAGATCCAATGTTTTCAAGGTTGAAATATTGAAAGGTCAGGCAACGTGCCATTGATTTTATTTCCTCGCAAGTTCAATTCTCGCAGCGAGTATCTAGCACACCCAGACAAGTGGTTGATTATCACTGGAAGCTCTTCATTGAAATTGTTAAAAGATAGATCCAGTGAGCCCAAAGCACATGCATTCCCAAATGATTTTGGAACTTCACCTTCTAAAGTGTTCCATCGGATTGACAGAGACTCCAAGTGAGACGGTAATCTGATGTGATCAGGTATCTTTCCACTTAATTGATTTCTATTAAGATCCAATGTTTTCAAAGATGAAAACACTGAAAGCTCAGGTAAAGAGCCAGTGATTTATTAAATGACAAATCCAATTCTTGAAGCGAGTATCTAACACAACCACTGGACAAATTATGAAGAATTGATGGAAGGTCTTCAGTCAACTTGTTTCCAGACATGTATAAAGACTGTAAGGTGCATGTATTCATGAAGGATTTCAAAACCTCACCCGTGAATCTATTAGAGGAGAGGTCAAGGTGCTCAGGGAATTCATTTCCGTGCCAAAATGATTTGATGTGGAACCCTCCAAGAGGTTACCACGAAGGTCAAGCTCAACAAGGTTGGAAGTGATGTTTGACACCCACTGGAATATCATTGATGACGTGAAGGTGTTCCGGGAAAGATCAAGGATGGAAAGGGAAGTAGAGAAGTTGAATTAGAAGGCCTCAATGAAAGGATAAAATGATCGGAAAGGCCACAATTATATAAACTTAGTTTCTCTTAGTTTAGGTAGCTTGGCAATCATTAGCAGCCAGCTATGAGAACTGTTACGATTAGGTATGGACCACAAGTAAAGATGGGTTAAAGAAATGAGATTAGACAGCCACTGATTCCCATCGTCAATTTTGAGAGCACCACCATGATATGATCCTCCAAGATAAAGCTCCTGTAAGTTTGAAAGGTTCCCAAGCTGAGATGGTATATTTCCTTCCAAAGAATTGCCGCTGAGATCAAGATACTGCAACTTCAAGAGATTTCCGAGTTGGGATGGTATATTTCCTTCCAAAGAATTGCCGCTGAGATCAAGATGCTGCAACTTGGAGAGATTTCCAAGTTGACGTGGGATTGAACCCTCCAGATCATAATTCCAAGCTAGATTTAAGTATTTCAATTGAGAAAGAGACCCAAACTGAGTTGGAATTTTTCCGCCAAAAGAACATGATGACAGATCAAGGTATCTCAAGTTGCTCAGAGAACCAAGAAACTCTGGGATATTGCTGTCTGGAAAAGAATTCGAACTGAGGTTCAAATACTTTAATTGTTGCAACTCCATCAACGACTTGTGGATCTCTCCGCTGATATAACGTTCCGAGCTGGCAACTTCATAGGTATCATGGAAAGCATATTCAACATGAAACTCACCGTGAAGGTCGAGCATTAGAATATGGCCAGTGAGGTTGCTGCAGCGAATCCCCTCCCATTGGCAGCAATCAGCAGTGGTCCAAGATGAGAGCATGCATAGTCATCGACAAGGGCAGCCTTGAATTGGAGGAGTGCTTCCCTCTCCCTTTGTATGCACCGTATTTCCCGTTCACCCCAAACAACCTGCAACACCAAACACACCATAAATATTATTATGGCTTTTATGAATTTGAAACGAACTGGATTCATAATTGACATCGTGGTGGTTATCATCACGAAGGCAAAGTGATCGATCAAATCCACTCAATATTTGAATTAGACTGATACTGGTGAGTTTAGCACTGCCAATAGGCATATATATAACATCCCATATGCATAATGATCAGAAGTGACAAAATAAGAAAGGTCTCTAATTAAAAACTAGTTGTCATTTTCAATAACGAAAGGGGCGACTTTGAATAGTCAATACGAAACTAATTACGACTGATATTCATCTAAATAAATTGTGGTCAAAAGAATAAAAAGCAACGAGTGGCATAATTTTTTTTATGCGAAATCAATAAATAGATTTTTTATTTATTTTTTGTTTTATCATAAAGGAGTCCTATGATTGCAAGAATTCTAAAACAAAGCAGACTAAAATACAAGGTAAAAAATGTTTCTCTGACCAAAAATCAATTTGTATGTTCTGCTGAATTTTATTATTTATACTTGATTATTTATCATAAGAATTTTATATTTATATTTAATTTTGATGAATTTTTATTAATATAAATGCAATTGTTGATCATATTTATTAATTTTCTTTTTATTCGTTAATTTTTAGAGTTAACTTATTTAAATAAAAAATATATTTAATTTTTTTAATTTTAACAAATAACAGTCAAACCATAAGTTTTAGATATATTCATAAACTTATATTTAAATAGACAAAATCATTTAATTTATTATTTTATTCTTAATTTTTTTAAAAAAATATGTTTAATTATCTTATATATCAGACATAATTTTATGTTTAATTTTGTAATATATAAAGCAAATATAAAGAACACTCTACTATAAAATTATTAATAAATTTTATGAAATTAATTTAAATATTTTTTATTACTTTGAAATTTACAAATATAAATTTTGTGTAGTTATATATTCAAATAATTTCTTTTGTCCCCAATAGTTCAATTAGTTATAATGATTTTACAATTCTTTCTTGAGAAAAAAGGTCATACTGACAGCGTAAATAGTTTTACACCGTCATCAAATCACAAACCATTACGTGTGGTAAATTTGTTTACTTTTACAATAATAGCCTTAAAAGTCATACTAGCGGTAAATTTCAATTGGTTGACAATATAAAACTTTTTACACTAACAGTGCATAACTATTAAACTCTTCTTTCTTTCGTGTTTTTTATAATTTTATTTTAGGAATGCTAAAAATGTTATATTCTATTTTTGTTAATAATGTAAAAGCAACTGAAGTAAGTATTGTATTTCTAAAATATAAAACACATAAACTAAAATATAAATAATAAAAAGGTTGGAATAAAGAAGTATTGATAACTTCTTACCAGTGCATTTGCACAGTTGCCTTGATCTCTACGTAGGTTTTAAAACAAGTTATATATATAATTAAAAAATAGTAGAGTAAAAAATTAAGTTCTTAACGACAACAAGAGAAGAAGAAGATACTATTATAATTTAAAATGAACCAAATATATTATTAATAATATTGAATGATATATCTTTCTAAACTTGAAGCCCACTTATGTCTACAGTAGAACAATTTTCTTAAGTGAAGATATGTCCAAACAATTTCTTATATCATTCAAACATAACATAAAAGTGTTGAATGATTAGATTGATTCAAATGATTTAACCTTTTTTTTTTTAATTGAAATACAAGATAAATTATAAAATTTTGATGACAATATTCATCATTTAATTTAGAATTATAAATAAATATCTTAATTATAAATATTTAATATTTAATTTAAATTTTATAAAATGATGATAAATGTATTTATTATTTAAAAAAAATCAATCATAAAACCATCTCAAATTCACTTAAAATAGTTATGCATTTAGAATTATCTATCTTTTATATGAGAACCTAATTATTGTCATAACGTATAAAGATAGTAAAAACATTAAACATCACCACAAAATAATCTTCCTTAATTTTGTCCATCCTCTTAGTTTATATGAAATTGGTTTCTATTTAATATTTTTATCTACATTATATTTGGTGGCATTTTTAAGTTAGATAATTTGACAAATAAGTTTTGTCCGCATTTTGATAATGCAAATAGTTTTGCAATTTAGCTAATAAATGACTAAAACATTTTTTGTCCCCATTTCATTTATATCGAACACAAATATTTAAAATATAATTTAAATATTAAATGAAAAAATATATCAAATTATAGCTGAAATATAAAGATAACAATCAGAATTGAACATATAATTTCATTGTTTGTATAAATTTATTGTTAAGATATTAGTAATATTAGTAGTAAAAGAGTAAAATAATTAAAAAGATGTTATTAGAAGTCATATATAATGAACATAACTGTAACATTGTGTCTCTAGATAATGATTGAATATTATACTATTCAAGGATATTGGTATAAAAAAGAAAAATATATAAAAATAATATAATGAAAAATGATCATCTATAAATGGATTGAATCAAAAAAGTAGTATATTAGTAAATCATTTATTTGTATAATTTCAAAAATAAAAAAATCTTATTATAATATTACACAAAGGAAATATTATTATAATAGAATATAATATATAATATATAATATCCTAATAATATAATAATTGTAAATATATTATTACATAGATATATCTATATATATATAAGGGTGGGGATCAAGTTACTCTAAGAGTAACTCTTAGTAGAGTTACTCTAGAGTAACTCTTAGTAGAGTTACTCTAAGAGTAACTCTTAGTAGAGTTACTCTAAGAGTAACTCTTAGTAGAATTACTCCACTCAATAACTCTGATAGTAGTAAATTTCAAAGATCCAATCGTTGAATTAAAAGATTATTTGCATAGATCAAGCCTACAAATTTTTAAAATGAAGATTGATATTTCATTAATAGATTCAAAGTAAGGTACAAGAACTTCTAAAATAAGTAAATGCGATAATAAGGTTAACTAGCTACAAATTCGATTTACCTGAAATTTGGTATGCATGATCATTGCCATTATAATCTTTTAATTCAACGGTTGGATCATTGAAATTTAATACATTAAGAGATGGAGTGGTGTAACTCTACTAATAGTTACTCTTGGAGTAACTTGATCCCCACCCTATATTAATTTATAATAATAATATAATATAGTAACATAATATATAATATATAATATATATAATTTTATATTATCATAATATATAATAAACTAAATTATATTATATAACATTGTTGTAAAAGGAACATTATAAATAAATGTTATAATGTGTATATCATATTATATTAAAAAACATTTATATTGTGATTGTTTAAAAAATATACTATTTCAAGGTATGGTATAAAAAATGAAAAGATATAGCAAAATAATAGAGAATGAAAAAAAATCTAGAAAGGGGGTTGAATCAAAAAATAAATAAATCACTAATAAATATTTATTATAATATAATATTAAACAAAATAATAAATTAAAAATATTTATTACTATGTAATTTTATATATTATATAATATAATAAATTATAAATATATATATATAACATTGCCCTAAGCGAAACATTATAAAGAAAATATGATAATGTGTATATAATAATTATAAAAATATTTATCATTTATTGTTAAAATTTTCTAATATGTCTATTCTTCTCAACGAAAGTGTACGGCCCCAAAAAAACATGTCTTGTTGCTCAATTGTAACAGACATCATGCCAGGCACGAAGAATTAATCTAACAATAAGTTAAATTCATTATTTATAGTAGCAAAAATGTACTTCTAGCAAATGGAAATGGGCGGGAAAATTTTTTCCGATAGGTTGATACCTGTCCTTGAAGGGGTTCAACTTTCTTATATATAGTAGATAATAAATAATAGATTTGAGAGATACCTGACTTTACCCCCCAAAAAGAGGAAATTGGATCATAGAGACGATTATAAGATGGGTTTAGTATTCTCACAAGTCTAGTTTATGACCAGCCCACATATTGGTGTTGCAACATGTCAGGCTTATGAAATGTCACGTCTAAATAATAACTTTGAAGAAATATGGAAAGAAATTTCATGAGCAACAGGTTAAGTGACTTTTGTGGTCTTGCTTGCCGCCTTCTACCACAACTAACAAGTTCCACTTCCATCACCGATTCATCATTAGAAAATTAGTGACTTTCACATGAAATTTACAAGCGAAAAACTATCATCCTAATATCATTGAATTTTCATTTGAATTTTAAACAATTTGTGTATTAAATAAAAGTTGTTCCTAACTTCTCTTTTAAATATATAACAATTTGATGAGTTAATTTATTATTTTAATCAATTAGCTTTATTTATTTTCAACTTTCAATTTCTAACTTTTCATTTTTTAATCTTTCTAATTTCATCTAAATTATCACTTATCAATTAATTTTTAATTAATTATTCCAAACATAACCTAAATCTTGTTGGCAAATGCTTTGAGCAGTAGGAAGATTTTATGCACTAAACACTTGACTCAAATTGTTCACATACACACAAACAAAAAGAGAAAATAGACTATGCACTGATAGTGTAAAATAATTTTACACTATCATTCAATCACAAATCATCATGTATGATAAGTTTATTGACTTTTACAATAACTATCTTAAAAATCATACTAAGAATGATTTTTAATTGGTTGACAGTGTAAAATTTTGTATAAGATAATGTATAGCCATTAAACTCAAATAAAAAAGGCCCTTTGACTAGATATGTCCCTCATATATATGTGTGTGTGTGTGTAATTATTAAATTCATTAGTAAATTTATTTCTAATAATTATCCTTTAAAAGTTGGGAAAATAATTTTTAATATTATATTATAAAGAAATGATGAAAATTTGATGATTTTCTTATTCCTCCTCAAATATAGTGATCTATTACTTTTAAAAGCAATGGAGTATTGCAGTTATTTGTTTTTTATTTTTGTCATGTCATGTGTTTCTTTCTTTTTAAAAAAATACAATTTAACTAAACAAATTTATATTAAAATCAATTTTTTAAAATATTATTTTAAACCACAAATACTAAAATTTTTCTTTATAATTTTGAATTTTTTTATCAACTTTTGTTTAGTGACCAAATATTTTAATTAATATTAAAATAAAAAAGAAAATAATTACTGAAAAAGGATAAAAAGTTCAAGTAAATCAGTAAGAATAAAAATGAAAAAAGAGAGGCTAATAGCTTATAAACTAAAAGCTTGTTTAACTTAGCTTATGAAAATAAGTTAAAAATTATTAAAATAAATCCGTGTATAAACAAATTTATTTTGATCAAATCAATTTATAAACTAGTCAAACTAACTTATAAGTTACTAAGTGATTTGTCATACCTTTTTTTTTTATGACTAAAAGTGACAAAATTTACACAACAATGTCGCAGCATAACTTCTGCTAATGTTACCACTGTTCGTTCATTTTCAATTTAATATTTAAAAATTTAAATAAAAATAATTTTCAAATAATGTAGCATTTTATACGTTATATTTCAAGTGCAGACCGGTCACATTTTAAGGGAAGACTTGGAAAAGTCTATAATCAAGCCATCGCATCAATAATTTATGACTAATATTAAAAGCCAATAGTATATCGTGAGGCAACAACATGCAAATTTAAAATAATTAGAAAATAACAAACTACTAAAATTCATAATTTTAAAAAAAAAAAACCCTACATTTTTAGGAGAGGACTTGGGAAAGTCTCAGCTCAATTGTACGTAACCTTTTGTGGGAGCACTTGGAAAATTCTCAACTCAACCCCATCATACAAGTAATATGTAATTGACGTTAAAAACTAAAAGCTAATAGTATACCGTGCTTGAAGGGGCATTCTTTTTTTAAAAAAACTAAAATAATCAATCAACAAAATAATTCAATTTCAATTCCAATGTAATAAAAAACTTAAAAAATAAATAATAAACTACTGATCTATTGAAAAATTTATATTACAAATCAATACATTTTCTAATCTTAAGTAGATTTATTAATTATAAATTTGTCATTTTCAGTATGTTTGACAAAACTAGCTTACAAGTTAGCTAAAATCTTATAAATTAGCTGAAAGTTTAAAAGCTAGAACTTCAAAGTTAAAAAATTTAAAACTTATAAGTTAAGTTGAATTAAAAGTGTTTGGTGAGATTAATTGATAAGCTAACTAATAAATGTAAAATGACATAAAATGATATTTTTTTTATTAGATTATATATATATATTATTGAAAAAAAAAACAGAGGTACATAAAACAAGAGTTCAAGTAAATTAATGAGGAAAAAAAAACTAGTAACTTATAAGCTATAAGCTAGTTAAAGTAGCTTATGAAAATAAATTAAAACTACTTAAATAAGCTCGTATGCCAAACAAACTTATTTTGGTCAAATCGATTATAAACTAGTCAAATAAGCCTATAAACTAGTAAAATAACTTATCAAACACACTCTTTATACAAAATATGATTTTGTCTAAACAGTTCATCCGGTCACAAGACAACTCATATTCTTTTAAATTTTTAATTAACTATAATTTCATAATACCTATCAATATATCATTATCAAATACAGAAGATATAATTATCCAATAATGCTACATTTTCCCTTACCTATCAATATTTGTTATCAATTTCATATTTGTCATATTAACTAAAATGTATATTAGTCGACATAATAAAAATTTAAATCACAAATTATGTGAAGAAATCCACTCGTAATTTTTAAATTTAAATTTCATGCAATCAATTTTTTTACTTTGAACAGTCTACTTTCACTAAAACATAGAAGATCTTTCTTAGTGGACAAAATACTCCATTTTTAGTTTCATAAATGCCATATATGTGATTTATCAAGAAACGTGTAGAACTTATCCTAACAGTTATAAAACCATTAAGATAAGCAAACATAATCTAGTGTTTACACAACAAAATTCTTAAGAAAACATAATAAAAAAAAAATTAAGAAACTTTTTTGTATTATATCTTTTATAATTTAGGAAAAAAACTCCTTTTCTAACAGCTTGGACATGCAACTGAAAAATCGTGATTTGTCGTCAAACCTATTTTTTTGTAGTGATTATGGTTATTAAACAGTTAAAAAAGATCATGATTTGTTATTAAAATGGCTAAGGATTGTTTTTCTAACATTTTAGGTTAGAACCATAAGAATATCTTATATATTTTTTAAATAATTTTCATAATTTTGCATTATGGCCAAATAAAATTAATGGACAAGCAGCACTTGATAATGATAAGATTGCAGATAATACACTAACCGAAAATTCTGCAAAAACAGTCAACAACGAGGACTTTAAAACTGACAAAATGAGAAGAATTTTTGCACAAAAGACGATGACGACGACTTCAAAAAATGACAAAAATGATAACAAAATTCTATGGAAAAAGATGATGAACGACGAACAATTCAAAATTCTGCAGAAAAAGACGACGACGATGACTTCAAAATTGACAAATTAATAATACAATTTCCGTTTAATTATAAAGGAGTTCTATGATTGCAAAGTATTCTAGTTCTAGAAAAGTAGACTAAAATACAAGCTGGCAAAATTATTTGTGATGACCATAAATCGATTTATCTTTTCCAGAGCTAATTTTTTATTGTTTCTATTTGATTATTTATCATTTAAAATTTTATATTTATATTTACATTTGATTAAATTTTATTAATATAAATTAAATTGTTAAGCATATTTATTGTTTTTCTTTTAATCATTATAATTTTTATATTAAATTATTTACATAAAATATCTTTAAATTTTTATTTTAACAAATAACAGTCATGCAAAAAGTTTTAGATATTCAAAAACTTAAATTTAAATCAAACAAAAATAATCCTTTAATATATTTATTTTTCTTATTTTTGTTGTTAAAAATATGTTTAGTTATCTTACATATCAAACATAATTTTTGAATTTTAGTTTTGTAATATATGAATCTAATATATATATATATATATATAGAAAACACTTCAAGCAATTAAGTAACAATATAAAACAATATACTTAGAGGCTTAGGTTCTTCTATGCTATGTTATGTACGTAACAATTATAAAATCCAGGTTATGTGACTTCTATGCTATGTTCGCCATTGGGTACATCTTATTATTGAATTCAAGTCCTTGCTAACAAGCATGGTCATGCTTCCTTCCTTCCTTCTATACCACAACTAACAAGTTTCACTTCCATTATCATTGGGAAAATTAGTGATTTCACATGAAACTTTCGAAAGAGAATCTAAATACCATTGAATTCATACGAATTTCAAACGTTTATAAAATAAAATTTGTTTCTAATTTCTCTTTATTTTGTTTGTAAATTTTTGTATTATCATGATGTCAAAACGGATTGGATAAATGTCAGTCAAAAATATTTCATTTTTAAACTTTTGTTTTTCACCGTCAATAAAATTCAAAATTTTAAACAAATTTTAGATAAATTATAACATGTTCTAAAATTTTAATTTATAGCTAAATCTGTATAGATTTGAGATAAATTTTCAAGAGTTTATATTATTTATATCCATAAAGTCTCTAGTCAATTTCTTTTTTAAAATGACTTAAAAGTCTAGTAGTTAATTTAGGTTACACATATTAGATTTTTGGCTTAATTACACATTTTATATCCTAATTTTTAAATTTCGTGCATTTTATCTTGACATTAGTTGACTATTTCACTTCGTTCGTTAACTGTTGGCATGGGACGTTGATCACTGACATGACCAGTGTTATCAAAACCAGAGCAGTCATCAACTCGGTCAGCAGGGGTGTACATGAGTCTGGTTGGTTCGGGTTTGGCTAAAACTGTTACCCAATCCGATCAAAATAGTATGGGTTGGGTTGGGTTCATACTTTTTTTTTTGTCAGACCAAACCAAATAATCTGGTCATTAACGAGTTGTTTGGGTCGGTTAATCGGGTCTGTGTATTTAAAATTTCGTTAAAATTTTAAAAAATTGTATTTTTTTCTTACAAATTTTGACACATTATAAAAGTATTATATTTAGTTTTGGACGTTGTTTTTCATCATTCTTGTTTCTAAAATTAATATAAAGCTTACAAGAAACTTACGAGAGTCAAGAAAAAGAACAACAACAATATGCATGAATATGTAGCGACCCAATATTAACAGGGGTTCACGACTTCACGGGTTTATGGGGTGTCTTTACTCATTGTCTTATTTAGTATTAGTAATTCATTAGTTAATAATTATTAGTATATACAATACATAAAAAATAATAAATTAAATAAAATGTCACTTCAACGGGTTTGGTTTACGGGTACATAGGTTCGTAAATTAAAACCTGTTACCCGACTCATACTTGAACGGTTTTGAATGGGTTGGGTCGAATGCGACCTAAACGCTCAAAAAAACTGAACCGAAGTAATTGGGTCGTTTGGATCAACGGCTTACCTGTACCCGTGAACACCCCTTTCGATAAGGGTATTGAGTCAACGAGCTACTGGTCAAACCGATGAGTCAATGGTTGGACCGCATGAACTGGTGTAACACACACACACACACACAAATTAGCAACTTAAAAAAGTAAAAGGAGGATGATAAGAAATGATGTGATAACAAGACAATACTTCTATTTTTTTTTTTATGCTTGAGTAGTGTGCTATTTACTCCATTTTCCTTTCCTACGCATGCTTGGGCAGTGAGCC
Organism: Spatholobus suberectus; assembly: GCA_004329165.1. NCBI lineage: Eukaryota > Viridiplantae > Streptophyta > Magnoliopsida > Fabales > Fabaceae > Spatholobus > Spatholobus suberectus. The sequence goes on along the minus strand of QUWT01000781.1, from coordinate 20,657,250 downwards.
CATTTTTTTCTAATTATTTTAAATTCAAAAATCTATGTTAAAGTTAAAGAAGTTGGGAGTGAATAGCCACTGCAACCTGATATCGTGCTCTTCACTTGTTCATCTTCTTTAGAAAACTTCTCCTACATCTTATGAAATGTTAAGAATTTACTAATCATTCTAAACCGAAGCCATTTACCTTACGACCGTCTTTGTCTGGCTAGATTGAATATTTCTTCCCCCTCACTCCTTTCAATTATCTCCCTCACTCTCCCTTCTTACATTGTTTCCTCCCTTGTTTCATTGGCACCGAACTCCGATCACGGCTCTGCATCATCATTTATTGCATCAGCTTATTGTCGCTTGCTGCACCTCTACCCTATTGGTTCACTGGGTCTCGATTTTTCAAAAAATCGGCCGAGTCAACCGAGTTATTCGCATATCTGATTTAATAAGGTTCAGACTAGCCAAGTGACGGTTTTGGGTTTAACTATCAGATCGGCTGTCCGAGTTGAGTCTAATAGAAATGGATGTGACAATTACTACTGATGTGGGCTGATGATGTAACAGTTGATGATGATGTGACAGTGCACAAGGCTACTGATGTGGCAGCTAATGTGACAAGGGAATTAAATTGCAAACCCCTGACTTTCAAAATTTTGTGCATTTTGCTACCCAACTTTTTTCTCACATTTTGGCCCCTAACTTTTGTGCATTTTTTCCCCCCATTGTAATTAAGCATTTTGCATTCAAAACAAAATAATAATAATTGAAATACAAAATACATAAAGTAAAAAAAAATACCAAAATATAATAAAAAAAGGAATGAAAAACAAAACAGCAAAACGTGTTGCAACAACATCATGGTTATTTTTTTAGTTTGAGCCAAATGCTATTTTCTATTGTCTTCTTTTTTCATGACTTGCCACACAAAATAGTCTGCACCCAATAAGATATATTGACAGCCACTACCATTGATTCACTATCTTTCTCTTTTTCATGCATAAAGCATACCCCTTTTCTCAATCTCTTTTTATTTTTCTAAGCACTCACATCCACTGTCTTCATGTTCACACAACACACTCACTCGATAAAACCCAACACTCCAACATACTAAAAGTTCTCTCATTCTCATGCATTCTCACCATCATAGGTTCTACAAACTTACACATTCATCTACAAACACACACAAGGACGTGCGCTCTTCACTCATGAAAAAAGAACCCCTCACACTCACTTTTCTTGCACACACAATACACAATAATCCTCATTGATTCTTACAGGATAACTTACACACACAATTCTTGTAACATCCTCATTTTTGTAGTTTTTGTAACATCCTCTTTTTTTTTTTCCAGATTTTCTAATATGAAAAAAATAAAGATTATTTTAATAATTATTAGGCTAAATTACATTTTTGGTCCCCCTATTTTTTTCAATGTAATTTTGGTCCCTCTATTTTTTTTAGAGACATTTAGTCCCCCTATTTTAAAAATATGCAATTTTGGTTCTTCTGTCAAATCTCTTGCATTGATCGTTAATAATTTAACGTTGATTATGACATATCAATACTTAAATGACATGTTAAAGTCAGAGTCAACATTAGAGTTAACGCACGTCAGAGTCAACGTTAAACCATTAACGATCAATGCAAGAAATTTGACAGGGACCAAAATTGCGAATTTTTAAAAATAAGAAGACTAAATGTCTCTAAAAAAAGTAAGGGGATCAAAATTGCAGATTTTTAAAAAAGACTAAATGTCTCTAAAAAAGTAGGGGACCAAAATTGTAGATTGAAAAAAATAGAGGACCAAAAAATATTTAGCCTAATTATTAGTAATATTTGTGATTGCAATTGTTTTGATTTGAAACTTTATTTTGATAAAATAAAGACTTGAAAAGCTTAAATTTAGAGAAATTTTGATAAACTTGAATGAATTGAAACAGATGCATAAGATTAAAAATTTTAGTAAAATTGAATATTGTGGTAACATTCTCTATTTCCTATTTTCTCTATTTACAAAAATAAATAAATTGGTATTTATTATTTTTTCTGCTATTATTTCAGTTAATATTTTTAATAATTATAATTACAGTTAGTTGTATAATTAATTTAACTAAGTTAAATTAATTAAAATAATTTGTAGTTAATTAGATTTGGAAATTTTCATAGATCTAGAAAAGTTACAAATGTGTCGGAATTAAAATAAAATTTGTAAATAGTAATATTAAAAAGACTATTTAATAAAAAAATTGAACTTCATTATATTATGTATTAACAATGTTTATGTGAGTGACTGATTAAACCTATTAGACTAAGTGATGATTAACTTGATTAAATTGACTTTGGGTTGGGTTTTTTTTTATTATTATTTTGTGCGACAAATTCTATGGCTCAAAATAATTGTGTGTGCTTCTCATTATTTTTCTTCCTGTTTCTTTCTTTGGACCGAAACAACTCTTGTTAATCAGCCCAAATAGTAAACCAATTTTTGGCTGTTAATTCCCCTGCCCAACATTTGATGTTTTTTTTTCCAAACCATATCATTTTTTTAAACCCATCCAATGACGTGTAAAAATAGGAGAACACATCTTCTCCACTGAGGCATCGTGTTATCGAGAGAAGGTTGTTCTTACGTTGTGATAGGTTGGACATATGGTTGTTCTTCTCATTTTTACTTGATATTCCTTGTCCTCTGTGTGTGTTACTACTGTCACTGAGATGAGAAATTCCTGTTAAAATGAGTAATTAAACGCTTTTGCATCACATTTGAGTGAGAAATTTCGCTGGAGAACAGTTGGGTGCTGTTGTGGCAGAGGAAGCAGAAATATGTCTGTTATTATCACCTTCAGTTTCACCGAGAAGGGAGATGTGAGAGATCTTTTTCTTTCTTTTCGATGGTCGAAATCTTAAAACGAAAAAGAAGAAGAAGAGTTGTCACGGAGGAGTATCACGCTGAGTGCGGTGCAAAGGAGTAGCTATTGTGAAGCAAGATCAAAATTTTCTCCCTGTGTCGGTGAGGATGCAGAGCGCAAGAAGGAAATTGAAGCATTCAAAGAGATTTTTATTTCCCTCTCTCCACCATTTGAGCCGGGCGGTGGTGACCTGTTAAAAAAATAAAATTAATTATATTAAGTATGTAAATTAAGATAAAACTAGTCATGGCCATAAGCATCAGAACTTAGCCACCCGTATCAATTGATTTGGGCTTTAGGATCCCTTAACATATGTGGACTAACTCAGTGTCAAAAACTTGAGAACTGTACAGCAAAACTAAACTAATCATGATATTAAGAGTCATAATGGCAACAATAATGACAGGTAATAATGATAATAACGTTGACATTAATAATAAAGATGATGATAATAATAATACTAAAATGGGAATAACCTTAACCATAATAATAATATTAATAATAATAAAGCAAACAAAATGTGTAATTGTTGAAGCTACTTGTGGGCTTTGTAGCTTGGGTTACGCTAAGGTGAGTTTGGTTCAACTTATTTTTAACTCAATTTCTATTTAAAATAAGATGTAGTTTTTTTTTAAAGAAGAAAAAATAAAATAAGTAGCTTTTTAATAAACTAGTGAGAGGAGCTTATTATTTACTTGTGCAGAGCTCATTTGTTAGGTTGCATCTTCAATATCCACCTCTGACAAATACACAGGTAAATAAAATTAAAAACATAAAACATGAAAAAAAATTGAATCATGAGGAACAGAATTGTAGACCCCTCCTTTCTTCAAAACCAACAACTTAAAAGACTTGGACGCAAGCCAATTTTATTTTTAATCCAGAAAACCACACCACGACTTCGACGATGACGTCAATTTTGACAATATCTCGTACATTCAATCCAACAACCGGTACGGGTCATGGTATTCACAAGGCTTGTAATGGCCGTGACCAATGGCAACCCTTTTGAAGCACTCATAGTACTCACAAGGCTTGTAATCCGTAAGACCAAGTAACTTTTTCTCTCTCTCCATTATACTTTTGATTTTACAGGATCTAACTTATTTTGTTTTTGTTTAATTGGAATGTAGAGATGCTATAGTGATGTGGATTAAGAAGGTAGGACCTGGTATATACAACATAACCGGCACATGGCTTGGAAAACTTTTAAACTTTTAATTATTAAGAAAATGTCCAAATTGCTTTAACTTAAAATTAACTTTTAAGGAAAAAAAATGAAAAATATCCAAACAGATTTATCTTAATTTTTAAAGCTTTTTTTTTTTTAACTTTAACTTAAAAATAACTTATAAGTTTAGAAAAAGCTGGCCAAACTCGTCCTAATAGATAAAACTGTAAACCTTTTAAAAAGGATGCTAAAGATTTAGAGTATGAGAACTATTTAAAGAAATGGGCATTGAGGCACTACTACTATTGATTTGTAATAGTAGCAGAAAAATATAAAATGGGAAAATGAATAAGTAATCTGTTAAACATAATATAAACCTTTAAAATACAACTTGAAATAAATAATAATAATAAAACTAATTATAATAACATTATAATAAACTATATTCTTGACTATTTATAAGACAAATTAAGAAGAATTGAGTGTAAAGTGAGGCGTTTCATAAAATTTAAAGGAAATTAAGTTTTGAAATTATTTAGTTAGGATGAAATTTTTTTTTTTTTCATAAAATTTAATAAAATTGAGAATAAAATATTGAGTCCTAATCTTTGAGTAGTGAGTGATGGGGTGAGATGAGACGCTTGAGATTACCTATAATGTTATTTAATTTCTTATTGTTGATTTGATTTATTTCACTGAATGAGTTTATTCATATTGTTATATGTACGACAAGTTTTTTATGTTAGAGTTGATATCAAATAAAGACAATTTAATTGTTATCTTTAGTTAAGAGGATTTATTGAAAAACCTACTATTAACAAATTGAAAATTTGTATTGTGGGAAATAGAGATTTTTCTAGTGAAATTCTTGATGGATATCGACTTTAGTAAGACCGACTATAATCATATCATTGTCTATACAACCTAGGGTCCCAAAGTAGCTACACTATATGACGGGATGCGAATCTTGTAATGGGGGCCAAGGAGACTTTGAGAATGTTTGGAGTATGTCATCCTACAGGGGTCTAGAGGGTCAGATTTTGAATCGTGGTTAAGGAAATTTGAGCACTAATGCTCCTGATGAATCACCACAATTTATTCACGATTAGCAAGAGTACTTGCCACGTACTTGTTACCACCAAAGATTATTTCCCTTCTAGTTTTGGTTGGTAAACCACAAAGGCTATTCTCATTCTAGCTTTGGTTGGTGAATCAACTAATGTTATTCCTATTCTAGATTAGGTGAATATTGATATTGATTGGCATGCCTTGGTCAGTGGAGTATGAGCTCTTGATCTTGTTACACTATTGTTGGAAAGTGCTCCATGGAGATGAGTCAACATGTTTGCATTCATCCATTGCATTTGATTGCTATCAATAATTTGATATATTTGTTTGAATTACTTATTTATGTTATGATTATCTACTAGATTAGGCCCCAATGTATGTTCTATTACTATCTATGCCTTAAGTAGATACTTACCTACATGTTTTCATGTTTGAGTGTGGTTTTTCTTTTCCTTTTGTCTGGTGCTTGTTGTATGTTTCCCTCACCCTGTTAGAGGGTAGCAATTGACATCAGTATGGTGCAACAAAAGCTTGACAGGACTTCTCCATGTTATGCTTCATGGCAATTCTCCACTAGTTTATTCTCTTCTAATAGAATTTATTGTTGTTAGATATGACTAATTTTAGGAAATTGTAATGTTATATTTTAAACATTTATGTATCTATTGTTCAAGATGTAAGTAAAAAAATAAAAATCACTTCATATTTTCAAGTATAGGACATATGTCACGTAAGCGTTGCTCGCTATTAATAATATTATACTTATATTATTGGGGTGTTACACTCTACCCCTATTTTTATTTTGGCATCCATAGATAGCAAAAGGGAGTAATTAAATAGGGGTGAGAACCAAACATTTGGGGTTCTAAGTAGTCAAAATAGATCGAGAGATTCACCTATACATATATAATATATAATAATATTCTAACTAACTAGTGATAACCTTAAGCAACCTCATGTTGCACAGTGATTCAGACAATTACACAACGCATAATGGTAATAGTCCAATTCACTAATAATGGTATCTTTATGTAGCTATACAGAGTCTCAAATACTTATTTAAGCATTACCATTCATGACCTTTTATAGTAGTTTTATTGTATTAAGCAATCCTGCCCAAACATTCTAGATTTTCAGTCATAGTTTTATATGCATGATAAAGATACTAAATACAAACTAAAAGTCAGTTAGCTCTCCATCAATCATATTCATCACTAACTTAAAATAAACAGTAGTAAAAAACATAGTTCTAGTTATCGAAGCTATCTACAATACATAATGCACTTTCCCAGGCTTATAAGAGCAAAACAATATGAAGGGGAGCACAACTTCTTTGAAGATATCCTTGTGGGGGTGATATGTAGACCTATCCTGTTTGCCTGTGTCAAAATAGAATACCGTGGGAAAAGGGATGATAATTCAAAGAATTCTCAATATCATTGTGATTAATAATCTATTGCATAGGAGATATCTTATTCCTTATTTTGCCTAGTCATGGTTGTAGATAACTATATAATGCAGGTTTGTCAATATTGATCTTGATGGTCCTGAATATTTTCAGTTAAGATCTTACACTAAAGAAATTCCTAAGTTTTAAAACGTTCAAACTTATGGTTTGTAGCCAACCAAACTTGGTGGTAATTACGTTGGATTATTTTTGACTTCGTAAATGATAGTGTTTGTCTTGGAATGACATCTTGATTGGGACAGCTTATGGGTTGTAACTTTGGTGTTGTTCGTATACATGTGTACACTGTATGAGGATTTTACCTTGGTTAGGGTATTTTGAAATTTTCTAATCTAGGTTGAGTTTTGTTCACATTATGAATTTGTAGTTGTTGGCTTTTGCTTAATTACAGATGCAGCCTACTGCCCAATTCTTTTGTTATTTCTCGATGATAAATTGTAACTTTGATTCTTCTATGCTAATCTAAATTTTGTTAGCATCTCCAAATTTTTGTTGTATGATAATCATTCATCATATAACAAAAATTAGGTTGCAGTTTTAAGTTTCATAATTTTTATTTTAAATCAAACATGGAAGTAGCATCGTATCTTTTGGAATAAAAATTTATATTTTTATATTGGAATCTTTTTGGAATAAATTTTGACAACGATGTCTCTCCTCTTTCTTATACAAATTTTTGAAAATAGGAACCTAAGTAAAATCTAAGTAACATTTTATTAAGTAAACTGTAAAAGTGAGAACAATAAACATATGCTTAGAACAAACGGTCCTTTATTTGTCTTGCATTCTGCATTCATACAAATGCTTGTAAAAGGAATTGATAAATGCATACCTTGGAAAGTTTTTGCATCAATTGATTAGAATTTTTTTTTTTTACTTATATTCAATGTATATTTTGGAGTGCATGAGTGGAATCCTTGGGGTGTTCTAGATGATTACGAATGTGAGGTAATTGCAAATGATGCACCAAACACCAGTTCCTAAGTATGTTCCTCTCCACTGGCCTCCTCCTCTTCCTGCAGAATTTCACAAGACGCTAGAGACACTTACATCTCAATTAGGAAAAGATACTCCAACTGCCAGCTCTAGTGAATCACCATCAAAGGCATGATTTGCATCCACATTACAGCTTTGGTTTCTCAATTTGAGTATATTTTTCTTTTCTTTATATTAAACTGTTTGCATGAAGTAGTTTCAAAGTCGAAGCAGTTTTTGTGAGAGAAAACATGGGCACCCAATTAACTTGAATGATATGGAATAACAAGAATTTTTTGTTTCACCTTACAAGTATATATTATGTATGAAATGACTTAGTTCACAGATCCATAATTAATAGTTTTTCATTTATTTTTTTATCTGGGTTGCATAACTCCCTAAAGTGACTACTACATAAAGCAAAGTACTATTTCAGCCAGTCTACTGGAGCTTTTCTTTCCCTGAACGTGTTGAAACTTGAAACTGCATTGAATTCATGTTTGTCCAGTTTACTTTGTTTCAAGCTGACATTTTGGCATTTCTCTTTGATCTATTTAAATTTCCCATCCTAGTTTCTAAATAACACACACCTGCCATTACATTATCTATGATAAGCTCAGGGATACATCTACCATAGCATTATATGTGTAGTCAAAATATTAGCCTTTCACAATTATACTTTTTAGCCATCTCCCTACTCTTTCTTAACGCTTGAAAATGATCATTGAGCCATCTTTCATAACGAGTCATGTTAGGAGTTTGTTAGAAATCCTACATTCTATTCTCAAGCTCTTTAATTTCAACATTCTTCCTGCACATTAAACACACACCACTACCATTTTCTTTAGGTTATATTTTGATTGATGAAAAGGAACAAAATATAATACTAGTTCCATTGTTAGACTGATGAAACGGCTATGTTTGGATTGCATAAAACATGTTTTTAACTTAGTTATTAATAACGCAATATAGTGATATAGAGCAACTGTGGGCCATTACAAAATTTGAATATTGATGTGTTTTCAAATAGTGGTCGTAATGGTGCTGGTGTGTGACTTTTCCAAAAATCTACTTTTGTCCTTAAAATAGCGTCGGGGGGTTTTTGCATAGTGAGATTTTCCTTGGTTTTAAATTTTAAAACATTCCAAATTAAATAGTTTTCCATGCTTCTATCTATTATGTGAGCTTATACTTTTGACTTACACTCACTCATCTTTGGTAATATTTTTCTCTACTCTAACTCTAATCTTTTTTGTTCTGAACTCTGAACCCTCAACTTGCTTTGTTTTTTATGTGTAACACTCACCCTCATTTTGTATTGAATGGTTAAGATGTCTTGTATTTGAAATATGAATTTTTTTTATTTATAAGTTGTTGAGCATTTATGCATATAGTATAATTATTTAATCTTTAATAGAAGTTTAAATGGTTTTGATATATAGTATAAATTGTGCTAATATAGTGATTTTGAGCAGCTATTTGAGATTGATAAATATTGCTTTTAACTGTTAATCCTGGTATCGCATAGGCTTCTATGCTTGTCAGTGTAAATTGATGAGCCATCAAGAATTAAGTTATCTAATTTGATATATTATACTATATCTTTGTCCATCTTTATCATGAGTGGGGAGTTTTCACTGTGCACTATGGCATCTACTTTTATCATGTATTTTGAGGAGACAGCTGTCCATGCATTGCAACCATATTTTGCTTCAAACGTTCTCCAGTAAATATAACATGACCTTTTCATTTGCAAGATAAGAGAATCTTGATGCATATGCCATTTTTTTTATGATTTCACTCAAAAGTATGAATTTATTCTTTTTTTTGAAAAATAATTTTTGATTAGTGTTTTCCACTGCATATTGTTATTATAATTTCTTTTTTAAAATAATATTGACATATGCATAGTTTGAAAATGAAGTGATCTCCGTGTAATTTAAACAATGGGGTCAAACTATTTTGTTCTAATTATGACAGAATGTTGATGATGGATTCGTTGATACAAAATTTGTGCCTTGTAATTTTCTTATTTCTCTTAACTCTTAAAAAATTGAAAATGAGGCACTCATCAAAGTGTTGAAACTTTCTTGAGGCAAATTTGAGGCAAATATCTTTAACTCAATAATATCTTTGTCAAACCAAAGTTTTGATTTTGAGAAAATATAAGTAAATTATTAATAAAATGCACGGTAATTTATATTTCATTACAAGCACAATATTAATAAAAGCATAGTCTTCTTCACTAAGTTTATTACTCTAATTTGTTCAAATATACAGCTTAAAACAGTCAAAACATGTATACAAGTATCCCAATTGATAGTGAGGAAATGTAAAGCTATCATAATTTCCAACTTATTGCCTTGTCCGAGATTTAACATGCTCAGATATTGGAGTCATGCAAGAGGATGGGGTCTTCAAGGGGCTGGAAGTTAAAAAAAAAAAAAATGTTAGTCTATGAAATGTGTAAATGAAAATAAATAAAATTCTTACTTACAAAAAGAAAAATAAAATTAATATATTTCAAAAATTTGAAGTAATAAGAATAATAATATCAAGTAATGACAAAAAAGTTAATGGTAGATAAAAATCACAATAGTTTATAAGCAAAACATTCATGGTAATAATGGAGATCATTAATTTATTTTTTTTAAGACTATCAAGTATCGAACATCAATAATTTTATTGATATTTTATTTTATTATCATGAAAACTTTCCATCCAAATTTTCAAAAGGTTGTCTAGGGCATAGTTTTATTAAAAAAAAGTATTATGTATATAAACACTAAATGCACCCAACCATTGCAATAGGCAAGAAATCATGATCTTGAATTAATTAGAATGCTACATTTATACATTTAATTTTTCTTGCGTAACATATCTCATATTTCATTTACATAATAAGTCGAAAAAGCAACTTAACCATTGTGTTGCAAAAATAGTATTTCTCTTAGTATGTTCTAAAATCAAGAAATAGGTTCATATTATCTCTCAACTAAACTTAATTAGTTTAACCAACCTTACATATAACTTAAGAATCCAACTTTCTAGAAGCCATTGACTTGATGAAACACGAGGCTAGCTAATACTTCTACACAGATATTGCTTTCAACAAATAACATACATCTACTTGTAAGTAACTAGGGCTTGGTTTGTTTGAAATCCCATCTCTCCAATTCAATGACAACATAGTATAGACAAAAAAAAAGGCATAAAAGTATGAGCTACATAAGGAAATCAGTATTGACAATCAACCAAAAATAATTGATGTACCGTAAAACCCAAAACGCTTAACATTAGGCTTTCATGTAATCATCTCAACATCCATTACACAAAATTCAGTTTTTCATGGCTTTTAAAAAATATTCAAGATTGGAAAATAGCTACAACAGTGAAAAATAATATAATGCTGAATTAAATTGAGTATCATTTACCTGGATAACTCGCCCACTTTAAAACACACAAAGATCAAAAAGCTTAAATACAAAAGTTATTATTGAAATGGTAAAAGACAACATTGAGGTTGAGTAAATTAGAGAGGATAAAAAGGAGAGGATAACTTAGCAATGAGGAAATGAAAATTATGAAAAAGGAAGAAATTGAGTATGTTCGGTTGTATTTTTGTTTATTTTTTTTAAAACTTAATTATAAAAAAATTTAAAAACTATTTTAGAGAGTAAAAGTGGGATAAAAAGATGCAAAAAGCGTAAGAAAAAATGAGTAATAGAAAACTAAAAATAGAAAAGCAAAACAACTTAGTGGTGTTCTTTTTTTTTTTAAAGCTAAAAAAACATTAGTTTTGAAAACGCTTTTCAAAAACTATTTTTATCAAATAAGTGTTTTTTTTTATTTTCTTTTTTACATAAAACTTTTCAGGAAACAAACAAGTTTGTTGCTATGTAGTTATTTCAAGTCTCAAAATAAGTGATAACATACTATTTTAATTGATATTGACAATGTAAAGAAGTTTCATAGTGACACTCACTATCACTTAATATGGCAGTGTTTTCATAGTGACACTCACTATCATTATTTGTTAATTTTATTTTAATCAATAAAAATAATATGATAATAAATAACGATATATGAAAATATTATATAATGTCATTTGTAAAACTCCTATACATTAACTGCATGTTCATATCAATTAAACTCTTCTAATTTATCCTATATCTCTTCAAAATTAATTATATTAAAAATAGTTAAAAGTTAGAGTTTAATAGCTATACACAGTCAGTGTAAAAAGTTAATTTTACACTGTCAACCAATTAGAAATTACTGTTGGTATGACTTTTAAGGTAGTTATTATAAAAGTCAACAAACTTACCATACACGATGATTTATGATTGAATGACAGTGTAAAACTATTTTACACTGTCAGTCCATAGCTTATTTTCTCTAAAAGTTATGAAATCTTACCATCATAATTCACAACTATAATATTGCTCTATCATTTATTAAATATGTTGTTACCAATTAATATTTTATAAACAAATAACAATTACAACAAAATTATGTAAGTTTAACTTAAGTTAAAAGTTATTTTTATTTGAAGTTATATGTTTTTTATTTTTTTTAATTTGACAGGTTTCCTACATGTACATAAACTATATGAAAAGCAAGAGCAACTAATGAAAGGGCTACAATATTATTATATACCTGCTAACCTTCAGCCATCTTTAGCATTTTAGCGAAAACTGCTAGCTTGATATATATTGTCTGATAAATCATTCAAAAACTTGAAATAGGCATGTCGCCAAGAACGCTTAAACAAGATTGAGCCAAACACTACCCAAAAGCTTATACCAAATCCAAATGCCATACTCATGTAAAATTCATGACTGAAAAGTGAATATTCATCCTCATGAAGTTCAACAATTGGTTCTTGTATTGGCTCCCCATGAATACACAAATTCTCCAGTGGCGGCCCACAAAGATCAAGATTATCTTCATAACTCGAGGCATTGAAACTCTGTAATTGTGTGCCGGTTGGAATTTCTCCAGTTAGATGGTTATGTGACAAATCTAACATTGTGAGTCGATAAATTTGAGTAAGACTTGGAGGAATTGAACCAACAAATTGGTTTCTTGACAAATCAAGAAATTCAAGTGATGTCAGCTTTCCAATATTTGAAGGAATTTTTCCTGTCAAACTGTTTCTTGATAAATTCAACGAAACCAATTCAAATAAACTCACTATTTCTGTTGGAATTTCTTCTGAAAAGTGATTGCTTGAGAGATCAATGCTTTTTAAAAGTAGTAACCCGTTGTTCTGGAACATTCGTTCTGAACCTTTCCACATCAAGAATGCATTCAAATCATATGTCCAATGGCCTGAGTAACGACTGGTGTTGTAAAAATACCAATGACCTTGATCTTCTGAAAACGTCTTTTGAGCCATTGAAGTGAAATTTTTTATGCATGTAGGAATTTGCCCAGATAAGTTGTTTAGTGAGAGATCCAAGAGCTGAATGCTTTTTAGATAACAAATTTGTAATGGTAAACTTCCATAGAAATGATTCCTTCCCAAACTTAAAATTTGCAACCCTTGCATTTTGCTCCCAATCCAAGCAGGGATAAGCCCTGATAATTTGTTTTCTGCCATATCTAGCATCACTAGCTTTGTGCAACTTCTCAAGGAGAAAGGGATCTCATATGTTAATTTGTTGTTTCTCAACAGCAATGCTTGAAGATCAAGAAGTGATCCCATGGAAGTAGGAATCTTTCCCGAAAAATTATTGTGACTTAAATCTAAGTAAGATAAGGACTTGAAATGACTCCAACAATCTGGAATTTGTCCAGACAACTGATTTTTTGAAAGGTCTAAGTGGTATAATGTTTCCATTGTACCACTAGCACATAAAAAAGCAAGAGAATCTGAGAATTTATTTTTGGATAAATCAAGAAAGATGGAACCTCCTAGAAATGGTGGAATAGGGCCTTCAAATTGATTTGATCCAAGAGCTAGGGAATAATAAGGATTCTTCAGTGGAAAATTTGGAATTATACCTTGTAGATTGTTGAATGAAATATTCATTGAAATCCATTCTCGCAATGCTATTTTAGCCCAAAACCACTTTGGAATCATATCTGATATTCCAGCATTTGAAATGTCAAGGTCATCAAAGTCATTTTGTGTTTGCAACCATTTGGGAAATGCTGGACCTAGCATGCAAGATCGCAATCTTATGTTGCTCAATTGAAAAGGTGGGACCCAATTTTGGGTAAATGCCAAGGCCAATAAGTTGTCAGACAACTCCAATGAGTCTAACTTAGACATATTAGTGAAATGGTAGTCAGTGAGCACACCTTTTAAGGAATTTGATTGCATATCTAGGCTCTCCAATAGAGGTGGAAATTGAATATCTTTAGGAATCTCTCCATTTAGCTTGTTTCCATAAAGATATAATTCTTTTAAAGATAAGAATATTGAAAAGTCAGGTAGTGTGCCGTTGATTTGATTCATGCCTAGATATAATTGTTCCAATGAGTATCTAGCACAT
>QUWT01000781.1:20287414-20643070 GCA_004329165.1 Spatholobus suberectus | reverse complement strand
TTCTAGTTCTTCCCAAAACCTCTTTAATCATTCTCCACAAACAATTGGAATTTCCTAACTGATTAGTAACCGTAATTAGTCTTTTGGGTTCAATATCTAAACTCTGTCCATTGTTACTACTATGACTAAACCACATCAAACCACCATGTATGTCACAGACTTAATGAGACTCACCGATCAATTCAATCAATAAGGATCAATGCTATTGTGGTAATTATATAAACAATTCAATCGTAGCAAAAATGAATAATTCTACTTAATGAGGCTAAACTAGTTTTACTTAGCATAAGAATCTAGGTGAATAATTCACTTAATCCTAGCCTCACACGAGTTTGGGCTGCCCCTAATACACCAAAAAAGTAATCTTTCTTATCTTACTTCCAAACACAAGATTATTGCTCCCTATCTAATTTTATGTTGAAGACTTTGAGTATTACTCTGCTTTGAATTCCTTCCATGGTGGCATCTTTGCCACGTACTTGTTTTATCCACACAAAAAAATGGTTCCACAATATCACCTACATAATTAATAAAATCACAAGTCTTAAAAACTGCATCTCTTTCTAGTAACTTGACTCCTTTATTTAGGCTCAATCGAAACTAAAATCTAATATACCTAAGTAAATTCTTTCTAATTCTTTTTAAATTCTACATACCATAATGAATTGGTTAAACTAATTGAGTTGTAATAAATTGATTATCTAAATTCTCTTGACATACGATCAATTTAATTTGCAAAGGGAAATAATGAATTACAAGCAAATGCAAAAAGAGGAGAAATGGGTTATACCGAGCAAAAGTAAGGTATAACAAGAAAGATAGGTTATAAGAGTTAAGATTTTAATGCGTGCAATGGAACAACCTGGAGCTCCAATATCATTCCCATTACATGCTTCTTCTCCTCGTAAGACTAACGAGAAGCACTAATGCTCTCTTATGACTGGCAAACATCCGCTTTCAACCTTTGTTTGTAAGTGAAATATAGGCCTTTCATCCCTACAACTTTACCTCCTAAGCTCAACAAGAATGTAAGAAGGTGTTAGCAAAGTAGTTCCAAGCGAAGCAAAGGAAGTTACAGGGTTTAAACGAGGAGATAACAAAGGAGTTATACCTAACTAAAAGCAAGGGATAACAAGCAACAAGCTATAATGGATTCAGTTTCTAATGCTAGGTAAAACCTCTTCGCTTTGCTCAAGCATCTTCAAATCCTCAATTTGAATATCGATTATTCGTTTTTACATGGCATCAATTAAGAATATAATTAGCTCCTCTGTTGAATGCATGCATGTTAAAGTTTAAATTACACTTATATCTTATTATATGTTTCAGTAGAGGACATTTCACTAATTTAAATCATACAATTTTTTTATTAGGTTTCAATACAATTATACCATTTACATCACTTATATATTTTTTACAATACCTATTTCTTGATTGTATTAGGACTTTAACTCAATATCTACATAAACAAGTCTTCTTTTATTTTTTTTCCTATTATATTCTCTTTTATTTCTCTTTATATTCTTATCTAACATAGATTATTTGATATAATTGATTAAGAAATTTACACTTTTCTATCTTATTAAACTTTATGACATGATTACTACTGAGCGTATATATTAACTGACATGAGATTGTTTCAGCATAACCAATGGTCTCAAGTTCGAGTCCTGGTTATGTACTTGTATTAAATACTTAGAGGGAGAGTTTTTCCACCCTTGGTGATGCTACCCGACTCGAACAAGATTGGCTCCAATGGAAGATACTTGTAGTTTATAGCACAAAAAACTTTATGCATGATTTGAATCATAAATCGACTAATTTCATTCTCAATTTTCTCACGTTTTAGGACAAGCTTCATGTTTCCTTAGTTTTCTATTTATCTTTATTAAAACTAACATGGCTATAATAATTATTATTAGGCTTAAATATACTTTTGGCCCTTTATCTTTAAGAAAATTCGTTTTGGTCCTTTATCTTTTAAAAACGTCAATTTGGTCTTTTATCTTTTAAACGCTTCATTTTTCCGTCAAGTTAAAACTAACACCGTTAGTATTTTATGTTTAAAATAATTAATTTTAAACATAGCGGTGGTTTTTAACCGCCACTATTGGCAGAATCCTTAAGAACCCTAAACTTCTACGAATTCAATTACTAATTGTGCAGTTTTTTGAAAAATTGATTGAGGGCTTTTTGTGTCTCTTAGAGGCAATCAAAAGCCTTCAAAGTTCGCAACAAATCGTTTCTTGTATCGAGAAAATTTTATGAGTATTGGTTATGTTTTTAAAATTTAATAAATAAAATTATCACTATCTTAAAATTAATTGTTTTAAAACTCATGCTCTTCTTCTTCTTTGTCTTCTCCCTTTTCTTCAACAAATCAATCTCAAAAATGAAAATGTCCAAAATCAATTTAACAAATCCAACCCCAAAAATCAATTTCAAAAACAATTTTGCAAATAAAAAATGAGAACAAATCTGTATAGTAAGTTTGGACGTTCCAGAAGATTCCAGAGTCGGTAGGCTCGACGATACTGGTGCGAAGGAGCTCGACGCCGCTGAACAAATGGCGGCGATGCGGTTGTACTACTTGCCCTTGCACCGCGCGTGGAGGCGGAGGACAACGCAGGACCACAGGGTGGGGCAGCGGGAGGGAGGGGAAGGAAGACGAAGAGAGAGAAAGGAGGAAAGGAAAGAAAAGAAAATGTTTAGTGGCGGTTTTAAACCGCTTTTTTAAAAAAAATCTAACTTTTCCGTTATCAAAGTTAATGTTGTCGACGAAAAGGACCTAAATGAAACATTTTAAAAAGATAAAGGACCAAAACGAATTTTTTTAAAAAGATAAAGGGCCAAATGAATATTAAGCCTAATTATTATTATAGAATCTATTGTTGCCATTTATTAATTATTATTATTCATTAGGGCCGACCCAACGGTGAGCGAGACCTTAAGCAAACTTTGATAAAGGTTTTTTTACTTTAAATAAGAGAACTATATGTGGGTCTTTTGCAACATATAGTGGCTTTTTTTCTTTATAAAAACTAATAACCAATAATATTTTGTTGGTGGGTTTTAAGCTTGAACTGTAGTAGTCTTACCATTGGACCAACCGTGATTACTTGTATTAAGGAATTAGGTTATTCTTTCCCTTATTTTACGGTCATACTTACTAGAAATTACCATCTGTAGAATTTTTCCTATAATATGAATAAATGTTTCATCTATTATTAGAACTTTTTATTATTGCTATGGTTATTGTTCTTCCCTTTTCAATTTTATACGATAACTCTATAATTGATACGTTTAAGACTTTCCCCGGTTCATACATTTTTTAGAATTTTCCATACATTGTGAACTTTTTTTTTTTTTTGGGAATTCTACATTATGAACTTTTAATGCTATATAGTTCATCCAAAACAATTAGATTTTTCAGTTTAAGTTTTAGTTATATTTTTCTGTTTCTTTTATTATTACTGTTTTATTTATGTGTTATTGTATTTTTATGTCATATACTCTGTTGCTTCTGCCCAAATTTTAGTTATGATCCATTGGTTTTGCCCCTCTAGCCCAACCATAACTGGACCATCAGAGAGAGGGCTTCTAGATTTCTTGCGGTTTTTTTTTTCTTAAGTGGTGTATTACGGGTTTGAGTGCAACCCAAACGAAAAGCCCTGATCAAGGTTTCAGCCTCCACAGTCCAGTACACGCATAACTCCATTTCACCGGTAAGTGTTCCCTCCCAGCAACCTCAGCTCTTCCTCCATTGCCATTGCCTCAACCATTTCTTTCAGCCACCAATTTCCTTTCTCTACCACACAGGAGCAGGGAACACACAAAATCCTTTGAGAGAACCCAAGAATTAAAACAGAGGCAACCCAGTTTCTTGTCCCAGTCACCACACACCCAACAATCTAACACTCATGCAGGTGAGGAAAAAGAAGTGGGTGTCGTCAACTGCCTGGGATATACAATAATGTACCTAATGATTAACAACAAGAGTTCATTAGTTTTTTTTTTTTTTTTTTAAATCTAATGGTCATAACAATTTGTTTCGCCTGAGCGGTCCGCTAATCAAACTGTGAGTCAGTTGAAATTGGGAGGTGCGGAAAAGTCAATTAAATGATGGAAGGCAAACCCATTTGGAGATAGAGCAATATCTATGGGTCAGGGTTGTTCTCACGTCCAGCAATGATGGCTAGCTAGACACAATGGATTATTCAAAGTGAAACAATTGATCCTCAGCTGGGTGCCATCCTTGGTTGACCGTCAGATACAGGGGAGAAGAAAAAAAATATTACATGATTTTGGGCATTTGGTTTGGCCAAGTGATGGAATGTGGATTCGGTAAAATTGCTTAGATTAGAGCCATAGACCTAGTAGAATAATTAGGTTCAGTGACTTGTTGGGTCAAAAATTAAAATTTTTCTCCTAAAGACCCAGGACTCTAGTTCGGCCCTTAAGCTTTCCGAATAAGCCTGAGTTTTTTGTTTTTTTTTTTTTTTAACAATATATATGTATATGTAATATACATCTACAATTCAAATGTTTATTTTATTTAATTATATAGTTTATATTTTTATTCGAAAATTAATTCTAACTCTTATCATTATCATCATTAATTTAAGTTTAAAAAATTTATTTTATTCATAGTTTGAAAATATAACTAGTTTAAAATTGAAGTTTAAATACTCTTTTTAAATATTAATAAACTAGGAAAGAATCCTACAGCAAATAATAATTTTATAACTAATTTAAATCTTAAAATCATATTGTTTAAATTTTAAGAATATTACATATTTTACGAATGAAAAAGGAATACAATATTAAAAATTACAAACTAAAAATCAAAACACTATTTAAAATAAACGCTATAAACTATTAAAATAATTTTATTTATCAAACACAATTAATATAATTAAACAAAATTTTCAGTTAATTAAAAAGTTAGAACCGAAGTTAAAATATTTGTAAAACATATCCAAAGACTAGTTAATCCAATTTTCAATGAAAAGTGTCCTGACTGATGGGATAATAACGATGCTTGTTCAATTTAGAAATAAAATATAATTGCACATTTTTTGTCTTCTCTCTCACAGTAAACTCAGAAGTTTGATTTTGAAAATTATAGCAGCACAGATGTATTAGCATCTCGTAAGCAAAAGTTCCACCCTGATTCTTAATAGTCTGCAAATGGTATGATTATGTTATTTCTTATGCGTCAGATATTAGTCCATAAAAGATTAATATGAACAATAATTGAGTGTGTGCCGGCCCACTCATGAGAAAGCTGTCTTCCACTAACCATCCCTATTCGTATATATATGGCTATTGGCAGTGCTAAACTCACCAGTGTCAATCTAATTCAAATATTCAGTGGTTGATCAATCACCTTTATCTTTGTGATGATAACCACCACAATGTCAGTGATGAATCCAGTTCGTTTCAAATTCGTGAAAGCCATAATAATATTCATGGTGTGTATGGTGTTGCAAGTTGTTTGTAGTGAACAGGAAATACAGTGCATACAAAGGGAGAGGGAAGCACTCCTCCAATTCAAGGCGGCCCTTGTGGATCGCCATGGCATGCTCTCATCTTGGACCACTGCTGATTGTTGCCAATGGGAGGGGATTCGCTGCAGCAACCTCACTGGCCATATTCTAATGCTCGACCTTCACGGTGAGATTAATTATGAATATGCTTTCCATGATACCTATGAAATTGCCAGCTCGGAACGTTATATCAGCGGAGAGATCCACAAGTCGTTGATGGAGTTGCAACAATTAAAGTATTTGAACCTCAGTTCGAATTCTTTTCCAGACAGCCATATCCCAGAGTTCCTTGGTTCTCTGAGCAACTTGAGATACCTTGATCTGTCATCATGTTATTTTGGCGGAAAAATTCCAACTCAGTTTGGGTCTCTTTCTCATTTGAAATACTTAAATCTTGCTCGGAATTCTTATCTGAAGGGTTCAATCCCTCGTCAACTTGGAAATCTCTCCAAGTTGCAGCATCTTGATCTCAGCGGCAATTCTTTGGAAGGAAATATACCATCCCAACTCGGAAATCTCTCTAAGTTGCAGTATCTTGATCTCAGGTACAATTCTTTTGAAGGAAATATACCATCTCAGCTTGGGAACCTTTCAAACTTACAGGAGCTTTATCTTGGAGGATATGATCGTGCTCTCAAAATTGACGATGGGAATCACGCTGGAGCTCAGTGGCTGTCTAATCTCATTTCTTAACCCATCTTTACTTGGCGTCCATTCCAAATATTACATGTTCTCATAGCTGGTTGCAAATGATTGGCAAGCTACCAAAACTAAGAGAACTAAGTTTAATTGATTGTAGCCTTTCCTGATCATTTTATCCTTTCATTGAGTCCTTCGAATTCAATTTTCTACCTTCCCTTACCGTGCTTGATCTTTCCGAGAACACCATCACATCATCAATGATCTTCCAGTGGGTGTCAAACATCACTTCCAACCTTGTTGAGCTTGACCTTAGTTTAATCTCTTGGAGGTTCCACATCAAATCATTTTGGCAGGGTAATGAATTCCCTTGAGCACCTTGACCTCTCCTCTAATAGATTCACTGGTGAGGTTTTGAAATCCTTCATGAATATATGCACTTTACATTCTTTAAACATGCCTGGAAACAATTTGACTGAAGACCTTCCATCAATTCTTCATAATTTGTCTAGTGGTTGTGTTAGATACTCACTTCAAGAATTGGATCTAACATCTAATCAAATCACTGGCTCTTTACCTGACCTTTCAGTATTCTCTTCTTTGAAAATGTTAGATCTTTCTTATAATCAATTAAGTGGGAAGATACCTGAAGGCATCGGAATACTGTCTCAATTGGAGTCTTTGTCAATTCAATCGAACTCTCTAGAAGGTGGAATTCCAAAATCATTTGGGAATGCATGTGCTTTGCGCTCACTGGATTTGTCTAATAACAAATTGAATAAAGAGCTTCCAGTGATAATCAATCACTTGTCTGGGTGTGCTAGATACTCACTGCATGAATTGAACTTGGGAGCAAATCAAATCAATGGTACGCTTCCTGACCTCTCAATATTTTCAACCTTGAAAACATTGGTTCTTTCAAATAATCAATTAAATGGTAAGATACCAGAAGGTAACAAATTGCCATCTCAGTTGGAGTCTTTGTCAATCCAATCAAACACTTTTGAAGGTGGAATTCCAAAATCATTTGGCAACGCATGTGCTTTGCGCTCATTGGACATGTCTAATAATAGCTTGAGTGAAGAGTTTCCAATGATAATCCATCACTTGTCTGGATGTGCTAGATACTCATTGGAACAATTATATCTAGGCATGAATCAAATCAACGGCACACTACCTGACTTTTCAATATTCTTATCTTTAAAAGAATTATATCTTTATGGAAACAAGCTAAATGGAGAGATTCCTAAAGATATTCAATTTCCACCTCTATTGGAGAGCCTAGATATGCAATCAAATTCCTTAAAAGGTGTGCTCACTGACTACCATTTCACTAATATGTCTAAGTTAGACTCATTGGAGTTGTCTGACAACTTATTGGCCTTGGCATTTACCCAAAATTGGGTCCCACCTTTTCAATTGAGCAACATAAGATTGCGATCTTGCATGCTAGGTCCAGCATTTCCCAATGGTTGCAACACAAAATGACTTTGATGACCTTGACATTTCAAATGCTGGAATATCAGATATGATTCCAAAGTGGTTTTGGGCTAAAATAGCATTGCGAGAATGGATTTCAATGAATATTTCATTCAACAATCTACAAGGTATAATTCCAAATTTTCCACTGAAGAATCCCTATTATTCCCTAGCTCTTGGATCAAATCAATTTGAAGGCCCTATTCCACCATTTCTAGGAGGTTCCATCTTTCTTGATTTATCCAAAAATAAATTCTCAGATTCTCTTGCATTTTTATGTGCTAGTGGTACAATGGAAACAATTATACCACTTAGACCTTTCAAAAAATCAGTTGTCTGGACAAATTCCAGATTGTTGGAGTCATTTCAAGTCCTTATCTTACTTAGATTTAAGTCACAATAATTTTTCGGGAAAGATTCCTACTTCCATGGGATCACTTCTTAATCTTCAAGCATTGCTGTTGAGAAACAACAAATTAACATATGAGATCCCTTTCTCCTTGAGAAGTTGCACAAAGCTAGTGATGCTAGATATGGCAGAAAACAAATTATCAGGGCTTATCCCTGCTTGGATTGGGAGCAAAATGCAAGGGTTGCAAATTTTAAGTTTGGGAAGGAATCATTTCTATGGAAGTTTACCATTACAAATTTGTTATCTAAAAAGCATTCAGCTCTTGGATCTCTCACTAAACAACTTATCTGGGCAAATTCCTACATGCATAAAAAATTTCACTTCAATGGCTCAAAAGACGTTTTCAGAAGATATCAAGGTCATTGGTATTTTTACAACACCAGTCGTTACTCAGGCCATTGGACATATGATTTGAATGCATTCTTGATGTGGAAAGGTTCAGAACAAATGTTCCAGAACAACGGGTTACTACTTTTAAAAAGCATTGATCTCTCAAGCAATCACTTTTCAGAAGAAATTCCAACAGAAATAGTGAGTTTATTTGAATTGGTTTCGTTGAATTTATCAAGAAATAGTTTGACAGGAAAAATTCCTTCAAATATTGGAAAGCTGACATCACTTGAATTTCTTGATTTGTCAAGAAACCAATTTGTTGGTTCAATTCCTCCAAGTCTTACTCAAATTTATCGACTCACAATGTTAGATTTGTCACATAACCATCTAACTGGAGAAATTCCAACCGGCACACAATTACAGAGTTTCAATGCCTCGAGTTATGAAGATAATCTTGATCTTTGTGGGCCGCCACTGGAGAATTTGTGTATTCATGGGGAGCCAATACAAGAACCAATTGTTGAACTTCATGAGGATGAATATTCACTTTTCAGTCATGAATTTTACATGAGTATGGCATTTGGATTTGGTATAAGCTTTTGGGTAGTGTTTGGCTCAATCTTGTTTAAGCATTCTTGGCGACATGCCTATTTCAAGTTTTTGAATGATTTATCAGACAATATATATCAAGCTAGCAGTTTTCGCTAAAATGCTAAAGATGGCTGAAGGTTAGCAGGTACATATAATATTGTAGCCCTTTCATTAGTTGCTCTTGCTTTTCATATAGTTTATGTACATATAGGAAACCTGTCAAATTAAAAAAAATAAAAAACATATAACTTCAAATAAAAATAACTTTTAACTTAAGTTAAACTTACATAATTTTGTTGTAATTGTTATTTGTTTATAAAATATTAATTGGTAACAACATATTTAATAAATGATAGAGCAATATTATAGTTGTGAATTATGATGGTAAGATTTCATAACTTTTAGAGAAAATAAGCTATGGACTGACAATGTAAAATAGTTTTACACTGTCATTCAATCATAAATCATCGTGTATGGTAAGTTTGTTGACTTTTATAATAACTACCTTAAAAGTCATATCAACAGTAATTTCTAATTGGTTGACAGTGTAAAATTAACTTTTTACACTGACTGTGTATAGCTATTAAACTCTAACTTTTAACTATTTTTAATATAATTAATTTTGAAGAGATATAGGATAAATTAGAAGAGTTTAATTGATATGAACATGCAGTTAATGTATAGGAGTTTTACAAATGACATTATATAATATTTTCATATATCGTTATTTATTATCATATTATTTTTATTGATTAAAATAAAATTAACAAATAATGATAGTGAGTGTCACTATGAAACTTCTTTACACTATCATATTAGTGATAGTGAGTGTCACTATGAAACTTCTTTACATTGTCATTGTATATCAATTAAAATAGTATGTTATCACTTATTTTGAGACTTGAAATAACTACATAGCAACAAACTTGTTTGTTTCCTGTTTTTTAAAACTGTTTTATGTTTTTAAAAAGAAATAAACAAAAAACACTTATTTGATAAAAATAGTTTTTGAAAAGCGTTTTCAAAACTAATGTTTTTTTAGCTTTAAACACCACTAAGTTGTTTTGCTTTTCTATTTTTAGTTTTCTATTACTCATTTTTTCTTACGCTTTTTGCATCTTTTTATCCCACTTTTACTCTCTAGAAATAGTTTTAAATTTTTTTTATAATTAAGTGTTTAAAAAATAATAAACAAAAATACAACCGAACATACTTAATTTCTTCCTTTTTCATAATTTTCATTTCCTCATTGCTAAGTTATCCTCTCCTTTTTATCCTCTCTAATTTACTCAACCTCAATGTTGTCTTTTACCATTTCAATAATAACTTTTGTATTTAAGCTTTTTGATCTTTGTGTGTTTTAAAGTGGGCAAGTTATCCAGGTAAATGATACTCAATTTAATTTAGCATTATATTATTTTTCACTGTTGTAGCTATTTTCCAATCTTGAATATTTTTTAAAAGCCATGAAAAACTGAATTTTTGTGTAATGGATGTTGAGATGATTACATGAAAGCCTAATGTTAAGCGTTTTGGGTTTTACGGTACATCAATTATTTTTGGTTGATTGTCAATACTGATTTCCTTATGTAGCTCATACTTTTATGCCTTTTTTTTTGTCTATACTATGTTGTCATTGAATTGGAGAGATGGGATTTCAAACAAACCAAGCCCTAGTTACTTACAAGTAGATGTATGTTATTTGTTGAAAGCAATATCTGTGTAGAAGTATTAGCTAGCCTCGTGTTTCATCAAGTCAATGGCTTCTAGAAAGTTGGATTCTTAAGTTATATGTAAGGTTGGTTAAACTAATTAAGTTTAGTTGAGAGATAATATGAACCTATTTCTTGATTTTAGAACATACTAAGAGAAATACTATTTTTGCAACACAATGGTTAAGTTGCTTTTTTGACTTATTATGTAAATGAAATATGAGATATGTTACGCAAGAAAAATTAAATGTATAAATGTAGCATTCTAATTAATTCAAGATCATGATTTCTTGCCTATTGCAATGGTTGGGTGCATTTAGTGTTTATATACATAATACTTTATTTTTTAATAAAACTATGCCCTAGACAACCTTTTGAAAATTTGGATGGAAAGTTTTCATGATAATAAAATAAAATATCAATAAAATTATTGATGTTCGATACTTGATAGTCTTAAAAAAAAAAAATTAATGATCTCCATTATTACCATGAATGTTTTGCTTATAAACTATTGTGATTTTTATCTACCATTAACTTTTTTGTCATTAACTTGATATTATTATTCTTATTACTTCAAATTTTTGAAATATATTAATTTTATTTTTCTTTTTGTAAGTAAGAATTTTATTTATTTTCATTTACACATTTCATAGACTAACATTCTTTCTTTTTTTTTTTTAACTTTCAGCCCCTTCAAGACCCCATCCTCTTGCATGACTCCAATATCTGAGCATGTTAAATCTCGAACAAGGCAATAAGTTGGAAATTATGATAGCTTTACATTTCCTCACTATCAATTGGGATACTTGTATACATGTTTTGACTGTTTTAAGCTGTATATTTGAACAAATTAGAGTAATAAACTTAGTGAAGAAGACTATGCTTTTATTAATGTTGTGCTTGTAATGAAATATAAATTACCATGCATTTTATTAATAATTTACTTATATTTTTCTCAAATCAAAACTTTGGTTTGACAAAGATATTATTGAGTTAAAGATATTTGCCTCAAATTTGCCTCAAGAAGTTTCAACACTTTGATGAGTGCCTCATTTTCAATTTTTTAAGAGTTAAGAGAAATAAGAAAATTACAAGGCACAAATTTTGTATCAACAAATCCATCATCAACATTCTGTCATAATTAGAACAAAATAGTTTGACCCCATTGTTTAAATTACACGGAGATCACTTCATTTTCAAACTATGCATATGTCAATATTATTTTAAAAAAGAAATTATAATAACAATATGCAGTGGAAAACACTAATCAAAAATTATTTTTCAAAAAAAAGAATAAATTCATACTTTTGAGTGAAATCATAAAAAAAATGGCATATGCATCAAGATTCTCTTATCTTGCAAATGAAAAGGTCATGTTATATTTACTAGAGAACGTTTGAAGCAAAATATGGTTGCAATGCATGGACAGCTGTCTCCTCAAAATACATGATAAAAGTAGATGCCATAGTGCACAGTGAAAACTCCTCACTCATGATAAAGATGGACAAATATATAGTATAATATATCAAATTAGATAACTTAATTCTTGATGGCTCATCAATTTACACTGACAAGCATAGAAGCCTATGGCAATACCAGGATTAACAGTTAAAAGCAATATTATCAATCTCAAATAGCCTGCTCAAAATCACTATATATAGCACAATTTATACTATATATCAAAACCATTTAAACTTCTATTAAAGATTAAATAATTTATACTATATATGCATAAATGCTCAAAAACTTATAAATAAATAAAAATTCATATTTCAAATACAGGACATCTTAACCATTCAATACAAAATGAGGGTGAGTGTTACACATAAAAAACAGAGCAAGTTGAGGGTTCAGAGTTTAGAACAAAAAAGATTAGAGTTCAGAGTAGAGAAAAATATTACCAAAGATGAGTGAGTGTAAGTCAAAGTATAAGCTCACATAATAGATAGAAGCATGGAAAGCTATATCTAATTTGGAATGTTTTAAAATTTAAAACCAAGGAAAATCTCACTATGCAAAAACCCCCCGACGCTATTTTAAGGACAAAAGTAGATTTTTGGAAAAGTCACACACCAGCACCATTACGACCACTATTTGAAAACACATCAATATTCAAATTTTGTAATGGCCCACAGTTGCTCTTTATCACTATATTGCGTTATTAATAACTAAGTTAAAAACATGTTTTATGCAATCCAAACATAGCTGTTTCATCAGGCTAACAATGGAACTAGTATTATATTTTGTTCCTTTTCATCAATCAAAATATAACCTAAAGAAAATGGTAGTGGTGTGTGTTTAATGTGCAGGAAGAATGTTAAAATTAAAGAGCTTGAGAATAGAATGTAGGATTTCTAACAAACTCCTGACATGACTCGTTATGAAAGATGGCTCAATGATCATTTTCAAGCGTTAAGAAAGAGTAGGGAGATGGCTAAAAAGTATAATTGTGAAAGGCTAATATTTTGACTACACATATAATGCTATGGTAGATGTATCCCTGAGCTTATCATAGATAATGTAATGGCAGGTGCGTTATTTAGAAACTAGGATAGGGAAATTTAAATAGATCAAAGAGAAATGCCAAAATGTCAGCTTGAAACAAAGTAAACTGGACAAACATGAATTCAATGCAGTTTCAAGTTTCAACACGTTTAGGGAAAGAAAAGCTCCAGTAGACTGGCTGAAATAGTACTTTGCTTTATGTAGTAGTCACTTTAGGGAGTTATGCAACCCAGATAAAAAAATAAATGAAAAACTATTAATTATGGATCTGTGAACTAAGTCATTTCATACATAATATATACTTGTAAGGTGAAACAAAAAATTCTTGTTATTCCATATCATTCAAGTTAATTGGGTGCCCATGTTTTCTCTCACAAAAACTGCTTCGAGTTTGAAACTACTTCATGCAAACAGTTTAATATAAAGAAAAGAAAAATATACTCAAATTGAGAAACCAAAGCTGTAATGTGGATGCAAATCATGCCTTTGATGGTGATTCACTAGAGCTGGCAGTTGGAGTATCTTTTCCTAATTGAGATGTAAGTGTCTCTAGCGTCTTGTGAAATTCTGCAGGAAGAGGAGGAGGCCAGTGGAGAGGAACATACTTAGGAACTAGTGTTTGGTGCATCATTTGCAATTACCTCACATTTGTAATCATCTAGAACACCCCAAGGATTCCACTCATGCACTCCAAAATATACATTGAATATAAGTAAAAAAAAAAATTCTAATCAATTGATGCAAAAACTTTCCAAGGTATGCATTTATCAATTGCCTTTTACAAGCATTTGTATGAATGCAGAATGCAAGACAAATAAAGGACCGTTTGTTCTAAGCATATGTTTATTGTTCTCACTTTTACAGTTTACTTAATAAAATGTTACTTAGATTTTACTTAGGTTCCTATTTTCAAAAATTTGTATAAGAAAGAGGAGAGACATCGTTGTCAAAATTTATTCCAAAAAGATTCCAAAATAAAAAATATAAATTTTTATTCCAAAAGATACGATGCTACTTCCATGTTTGATTTAAAATAAAAATTATGAAACTTAAAACTGCAACCTAATTTTTGTTATATGATGACTGATTATCATACAACAAAAATTTGGAGCTGCTAACAAAATTTAGATTAGCATAGAAGAATCAAAGTTACAATTTATCATCGAGAAATAACAAAAGAATTGGGCAGCAGGCTGCATCTGTAATTAAGCAAAAGCCAACAACTACCAAATTCATAATGTGAACAAAACTCAACCTAGATTAGAAAATTTCAAAATACCCTAACCAAGGTAAAATCCTCATACAGTGTACACATGTATACGAACAACACCAAAGTTACAACCCATAAGCTGTCCCAAATCAAGATGTCATTCCAAGACAAACACTATCATTTACGAAGTCAAAAATAATCCAACGTAATTACCACCATTAACCATAAGTTTGAACGTTTTAAAACTTAGGAATTTCTTTAGTGTAAGATCTTAACTGAAATATATTCAGGACCATCAAGATCAATATTGACAAACCTGCATTATATATAGTTATCTACAACCATGACTAGGCAAAATAAGGAATAAGATATCTCCTATGCAATAGATTATTAATCACAATGATATTGAGAATTCTTTGAATTATCATCCATTTTCCCACGGTATTCTAGTTTTGACACAAGTAAACAGGATAGGTCTACATATCTCCCCCACAAGGATATCTTCAAAGAAGTTGTGCTCCCCTTCATATTGTTTTGCTCTTATAAGCCTGGGAAAGTGCATTATGTATTGTAGATAGCTTCGATAACTAGAACTATGTTTTTTACTACTATTTATTTTAAGTTAGTGATGAATATGATTGATGGAGAGCTAACTGACTTTTAGTTTGTATTTAGTATCTTTATCATGCATATAAAACTATGACTGAAAATCTAGAATGTTTGGGCAGGATTGCTTAATACAATAAAACTACTATAAAAGGTCATGAATGGTAATGCTTAAATAAGTATTTGAGACTCTGTATAGCTACATAAAGATACCATTATTAGTGAATTGGACTATTACCATTATGCGTTGTGTAATTGTCTGAATCACTGTGCAACATGAGGTTGCTTAAGGTTATCACTAGTTAGTTAGAATATTATTATATATTATATATGTTATAGGTGAATCTCTCGATCTATTTTGACTACTTAAAACCCCAAATGTTTGGTTCTCACCCCTATTTAATTACTCCCTTTGCTATCTATGGATGCCAAAATAAAAATAGGGGTAGAGTGTAACACCCCAATAATATAAGTATAATATTATTAATAGCGAGCAATGCTTACGTGACATATGTCCTATACTTGAAAATATGAAGTGATTTTTATTTTTTTACTTACATCTTGAACAATAGATACATAAATGTTTAAAATATAACATTACAATTTCCTAAAATTAGTCATATCTAACAACAATAAATTCTATGTAGAAGAGAATAAACTAGTGGAGAATTGCCATGAAGCATAACATGGAGAAGTCCTGTCAAGCTTTTGTTGCACCATACTGATGTCAATTGCTACCCTCTAACAGGGTGAGGGAAACATACAACAAGCACCAGACAAAAGGAAAAGAAAAACCACACTCAAACATGAAAACATGTAGGTAAGTATCTACTTAAGGCATCAGATAGTAATAGAACATATATTGGGGCCTAATCTAGTAGATAATCATAACATAAATAAGTAATTCAAACAAATATATCAAATTATTGATAGCAATCAAATGCAATGGATGAATGCAAACATGTTGCCTCATCTCCATGGAGCACTTTCCAACAACAGTGTAACAAGATCAAGAGCTCATACTCCACTGACCAAGGCATGCCAATCAATATCAATATTCACCTAATCTAGAATAGGAATAATATTAGTTGATTCACCAACCAAAGCTAGAATGAGAATAGCCTTTTGTGGTTTACCAACCAAAATTAGAAGGGAAATAATCTTTGGTGGTAACAAGTACGTGACAGTACTCTCTGCTAATCGTGAATAAATTGTGGTGATTCATCAGGAGCATTAGTGCTCAAATTTCCTTAACCACGATTCAAAATCTTGACCATCTAGACCCCTGTAGGATGACATACTCCAAACATTCTCAAAGTCTCCTTGGCCCCCATTACAAGATTCGCATCCCATCATATAGTGTAGCTACTTTGGGACCCCAGGTTGTATAGACAATGATATGATTATAGTCGGTCTTACTAAAGTCGATATCCATCAAGAATTTCACTAGAAAAATCTCTATTTCCCACAATACAAATTTTCAATTTGTTAATAGTAGGTTTTTCAACAAATCCTCTTAACTAAAGATAACAATTAAATTGTCTTTATTTGATATCAACTCCAACATAAAAAACTAATTGTCGTACATATAACAATATGAATAAACTCATTCAGTGAAATAAATCAAATCAACAATAAGAAATTAAATAACATTATAGGTAATCTCAGGCGTCTCATCATCACTCACTACTCAAAGATTAGGACTCAATATTTTATTCTCAATTTTATTAAATTTTATGAAAAAATTAAAAAAATTTCATCCTAACTAAATAATTTCAAAACTTAATTTCCTTTAAATTTTATGAAACGCCTCACTTTACACTCAATTCTTCTTAATTTGTCTTATAAATAGTCAAGAATATAGTTTATTATAATGTTATTATAATTAGTTTTATTATTATTTATTTATTTCAAGTTGTATTTTAAAGGTTTATATTATGTTTAATAGATTACTTATTCATTTTCCCATTTTATATTTTTCTGCTACTATTACAAATTAATAGTAGTAGTGCCTTAATGCCCATTTCTTTAAATAGTTCTCATACTCTAAATCTTTAGCATCCTTTTTAAAAGGTTTACAGTTTTATCTATTTAGGACGAGTTTGGCCCTAGCTTTTTCTAAACTTATAAGTTGTTTTTAAGTTAAAGTTAAAAAAAAAAAAAAGCTTTAAAAATTAAGATAAATCTGTTTGGATATTTTTCATTTTTTTACCTTAAAAGTTAATTTTAAGTTAAAGCAATTTGGACATTTTCTTAATAATTAAAAGTTTAAAAGTTTTCCAAGCCATGTGCCGGTTTTGTTGTATATACCAGGTCCTACCTTCTTAATCCACATCACTATAGCATCTCTACATTCCAATTAAACAAAAACAAAATAAGTTAGATCCTGTAAAATCAAAAGTATAATGGAGAGAGAGGAAAAAAGTTACTTGGTCTTACGGCCATTACAAGCCTTGTGAATACCATGACCCGTACCGGTTGTTGGATTGAATGTCCGAGATATTGTCAAAATTGACGTCATCTTCGAAGTCGTGGTTGGTTTTCTGGATTAAAAATAAAATTGGCTTGCGTCCAAGTCTTTTAAGTTGTTGGTTTTGAAGAAAGGAGGGGTCTACAATTCTGTTCCTCATGATTCAATTTTTTTTCTTCATGTTTTATGTTTTTAATTTTATTTACCTGTGTATTTGTCAGAGGTGGATATTGAGGATGCAACCTAACAAAATGAGCTCTGCACAAGTAAATAATAAGCTCCTCTCACTAGTTTATTAAAAAGCTACTTATTTTTATTTTTTCTTCTTTAAAAAAAACTACATCTTATTTATAAATAGAAATTAAGTTAAAAATAAGTTGAACCAAACTCACCTTAGTGTAACCCAAGCTACAAAGCCCACAAGTAGCTTCAACAATTACACATTTTTGTTTGCTTTATTATTATTATTATTATTATTATGGTTTAAGGTTATTCCCATTTTAGTATTATTATTATCATCATCTTTATTATTAATGTCAACGTTATTATTATCATTATTACCTGTCATTATTGTTGCTATTATGACTCTTAATATCATGATTAGTTTAGTTTTGCTGTACAGTTCTCAAGTTTTTGACACTGAGTTAGTCCACATATGTTAAGGGATCCTAAAGCCCAAATCAATTGATACGGGTGGCTAAGTTCTGATGCTTATGGCCATGACTAGTTTTATCTTAATTTTCATACTTAATATAATTAGTTTTATTTTTTTAACAGGTCACCACCGCCCGGCTCAAATCGTGGAGAGAGGGAAATAAAAATCTCTTTGAATGCTTCAATTTCCTTCTTGCGCTCTGCATCCTCACCGACACAGGGACAAAATTTTGATCTTGCTTCACAATAGCTACTCCTTTGCACCGCACTAAGCGTAATACTCCTCCATGACAACTCTTCTTCTTCTTTTTCGTTTTAAGATTTCGACCATCGAAAGAAAGAAAAAGATCTCTCACATCTCCCCTTCTCGGTGAAACTGAAAGGTGATAATAACAGACAAATTTCTGCTTCCTCTGCCACAACAGCACCCAACTGTTCTCCAGCGAAATTTCTCACTCAAATGTGATGCAAAAGCGTTTAATTACTCATTTTAACAGGAATTTCTCATCTCAGTTACAGTAGTAACACACACAAAGGACAAGGAATATCAAGTAAAAATGAGAAGAACAACCATATGTCCAACCTATCACAACGTAAGAACAACCGCACACAGAGAACAATTTTAGACAAATCAAGCATACCCAAACAAACTAAATACACATATAAGATCAAAGTTACCAGTTAAATTCCTCCCCACCTCTTAAATTTTAGAACCCGAGCTCTTTTTCCTCTCTGCAAGTGCTCCAAATTCCAGCTCTCAATCTCCACGAAATTGACGCAGTAGCTGAGGTTGAGTTACAGAGGAAGAGTTTGGTAAGGAAAGAGTGAAATGTTTATCGGTTGGAAGCATGCAAAAAGTTAAAATTTTATGCTGTCGTGTTGTTGTGCCACTCTTCTTCTATCTGTCCACGAGCTTGCACAGGTGCCCCTTTCTCTCGATAACACGATGCCTCAGTGGAGAAGATGTGTTCTCCTATTTTTACACGTCATTGGATGGGTTTAAAAAAATGATATGGTTTGGAAAAAAAAACAGCAAATGAGTTGGGCAGGGGAATTAACAGCCCAAAAATTGGTTTACTATTTGGGCTGATTAACAAGAGTTGTTTCGGTCCAAAGAAAGAAACAGGAAGAAAAATAATGAGAAGCACACGCAATTATTTTGAGCCATTGAATTTGTCGCACAATAATAATAATAATAAAAAACCCAACCCAAAGTCAATTTAATCAAGTTAATCATCACTTAGTCTAATAGGTTTAATCAGTCACTCACATAAACATTGTTAATACATAATATAATGAAGTTCTATTTTTTTATTAAATAGTCTTTTTAATATTACTATTTACAAATTTTATTTTAATTCCGACACATTTGTAACTTTTCTAGATCTATGAAAATTTCCAAATCTAATTAACTACAAATTCTTTTAATTAATTTAACTTAGTTAAATTTAATTATACAACTAACTGTAATTATAATTATTAAAAATATTAACTAAAATAATAGCAGAAAAAATTATAAATACCAATTTATTTATTTTTGTAAATAGAGAAAATAGGAAATAAAGAATGTTACCACAATATTCAATTTTACTAAAATTTTTAATCTTATGCATCTGTTTCAATTCATTCAAGTTTATCAAAATTTCTCTAAATTTAAGCTTTTCAAGTCTTTATTTTATCAAAATAAAGTTTCAAATCAAAACAATTGCAATCACAAATGTTACTAATAATTAGGCTCAATTATATTTTTGGTCCTCCTATTTTTTTAATCTACAATTTTGGTCTCCCTACTTTTTTAGAGACATTTAGTCTTTCTATTTTTAAAAATCTGTAATTTTGATCCCCTTACTTTTTTTAGAGACATTTAGTCTTCTTATTTTTAAAAATTCGCAATTTTGGTCCTTTTGTCAAATTTCTTGCATTGATCGTTAATGGTTTAACGTTGACTCTGACATGTCAACGTTGACTCTGACGTGCGTTAACTCTAATGTTGACTCTGACTTTAACATATCATTTAAGTATTGATATGTCATAATCAACATTAAATTATTAACGATCAACGCAAGAGATTTGACAAAAGAACCAAAATTGCATATTTTTAAAAATAGAGGGACTAAATGTCTTTAAAAAAAATAGAGGGACCAAAATTACAGATTGAAAAAAATAGGGAGGCCAAAAATGTAATTTAGCCTAATAATTATTAAAATAATCTTATGTTTTTTTCATATTAGAAAATCTGGAAAAAAAGAAGAAGGATGTTACAAAAACTACAAAAATGAGGATGTTACTAGAATTGTGTATGTAAGTTATCCTGTAAGAATCAATGAGGATTATTGTGTATTGTGTGTGCAAGAAAAGTGAGAGTGTGAGGGGTTCTTTTTTCATGAGTGAAGAGCGCACGTCCTTGTGTGTGTTTGTAAATGAATGTGTAAGTTTGTAGAACCTATGATGGTGAGAATGCATGAGAATGAGAGAACTTTTAGTATGTTGGAGTGTTGGGTTTTATCGAGTGAGTGTGTTGTGTGAACATGAAGACAGTGGATGTGAGTGCTTAGAAAAATAAAAAGAGATTGAGAAAAGGGGTATGCTTTATGCATGAAAAAGAGAAAGATAGTGAATCAATGGTAGTGGCTGTCAATATATCTTATTGGGTGCAGACTATTTTTGTGTGGCAAGTCATGAAAAAAGAAGACAATAGAAAATAGCATTTGGCTCAAACTAAAAAAAATAACCATGATGTTGTTGCAACACGTTTTGCTGTTTTGTTTTTCATTCCTTTTTTTATTATATTTTGCTATTTTACTATTTTTACTTTATGTATTTTGTATTTCAATTATTATTATTTTGTTTTGAATGCAAAATGCTTAATTACAATGTGGGGGAAAAAATGCACAAAAGTTAGGGGCCAAAATGTGAGAAAAAAGTTGGGTAGCAAAATGCACAAAATTTTGAAAGTCAGGGGTTTGCAATTTAATTCCCTTGTCACATTAGCTGCCACATCAGTAGCCTTGTGCACTGTCACATCATCATCAAACTGTTACATCATCAGCCCACATCAGTAGTAATTGTCACATCCATTTCTATTAGACTCAACTTAGACAGGCTTTTCCGAATAGTTAAACCCAAAACCAGTCACTTGGCTAGTCTGAACACCTTATTAAATCAGATATGCGAATAACTCGGTTGACTCAGCCGATTGTTTGAAAAATCGAAGACCCAGTGAACCAATAGGGTAGAGGTGCAGCAAGCGACAAATAAGCTAATGCAATAAATGACGATGCAGAGCCGTGATCGGAGTTCGGTGCCAATGAAACAAGGGAGGAAACAATGTAAGAAGGGAGAGCGAGGGAGATAATTGAAAGGAGTGAAGGGAAGAGAAATATTCAATCTAGCCAGACAAAGACGGCGTAAGGTAAATGGGCTTCGGTTTAGAATGATTAGTAAATTCTTAACATTTCATAAGATGTAGGAGAAGTTTTCTAAAGAAGATGAACAAGTGAATAGCACGATATCAGGTTGCAGTGGCTATTCACTCCCAACTTCTTTAACTTTAACATAGATTTTGAATTTAAAATAATTAGAAAAAAATGGGCTCACTGCCCATGCATGCATAGGAAAGGAAAATAGAGTAAATAGCACACTACTCAAGCATAAAAAAAAAAAATAGAAGTATTGTCTTGTTATCACATCATTTCTTATCATCCTCCTTTTACTTTTTTTAAGTTGCTATATGTGTGTGTGTGTGTGTTACACCAGTTCATGCGATCCAACCATTGACTCATTGGTTTGACCAGTAGCTCGTTGACTCAATACCCTTATCAAAAGGGGTGTTCACGGGTACAGGTAAGTCGTTGATCCAAACCGACCCAATTACTTCGGTTCAGTTTTTTTGAGCGTTTAGGTCGCATTTGACCCAACCCATTCAAAACCGTTCAAGTATGAGTCGGGTAACAGGTTTTAATTTACGAACCTGTGTACCTGTAAACCAAACTCGTTGAAGTGACATTTTATTTAATTTATTATTTTTTATGTATTGTATATACTAATAATTATTAACTAATGAATTACTAATACTAAATAAGACAATGAGTAAAGACACCCCATAAACCCGTGAAGTCGTTAACCCCTGTTAATATTGGGTCGCTACATATTCCATGCATATTGTTGTTGTTCTTTTTCTCTTGACTCTCGTTGTAAGTTTCTTGTAAGTTTTATATTAATTTTAGAAACAAGAATGATGAAAAACAACGTCCAAAACTAAATATAATACTTTTATAATGTGTCAAAATTTGTAAGAAAAAAATACAATTTTTTAAAATTTTAACGAAATTTTAAATACACAGACCCGATTAACCGACCCAAACAAACTCGTTAATGACCAGATTGATTTGGTTTGGATCTGACAAAAAAAAAAGGTATGAACCCAACCCAACCCATACTATTTTGATTAGATTGGGTAACAGTTTTAGCTAAACCCGAACCAACCAGACTCATGTACACCCCTGCTGACCGAGTTGATAACTGCTCTGGTTTTGATAACACTAGTCATGTCAGTGATCAACGTCCCATGCCAACAGTTAACAAACGAAGTGAAATAGTCAACTAATGTCAAGATAAAATACACGAAATTTTAAAAATTAGGATATAAAATGTGTAATTAAGCCAAAAATCTAATATGTGTAACCTAAATTAACTACTAGACTTTTAAGTCATTTTAAAAAGAAATTGACTAGAGACTTTATGGATATAAATAATATAAACTCTTGAAAATTTATCTCAAATCTATACAGATTTAGCTATAAATTAAAATTTTAGAACATGTTATAATTTATCTAAAATTTGTTTAAAATTTTGAATTTTGTTGACGGTGAAAAACAAAAGTTTAAAAATGAAATATTTTTGACTGACATTTATCCAATCCGTTTTGACATCATGATAATACAAAAATTTACAAACAAAATAAAGAGAAATTAGAAACAAATTTTATTTTATAAACGTTTGAAATTCGTATGAATTCAATGGTATTTAGATTCTCTTTCAAAAGTTTCATGTGAAATCACTAATTTTCCCAATGATAATGGAAGTGAAACTTGTTAGTTGTGGTATAGAAGGAAGGAAGGAAGCATGACCATGCTTGTTAGCAAGGACTTGAATTCAATAATAAGATGTACCCAATGGCGAACATAGCATAGAAGTCACATAACCTGGATTTTATAATTGTTACGTACATAACATAGCATAGAAGAACCTAAGCCTCTAAGTATATTGTATTTTATATTGTTACTTAATTGCTTGAAGTGTTTTCTTATATATATATATATATATTAGATTCATATATTACAAACTAAAATTCAAAAATTATGTTTGATATGTAAGATAACTAAACATATTTTTAACAATAAAAATAAGAAAAATAAATATATTAAAAGGATTATTTTTGTTTGATTTAAATTTAAGTTTTTGAATATCTAAAACTTTTTGCATGACTGTTATTTGTTAAAAATAAAAATTTAAAGATATTTTATGTAAATAATTTAATATAAAAATTATAATGATTAAAAGAAAAACAATAAATAAGCTTAACAATTTAATTTATATTAATAAAATTTAATCAAATGTAAATATAAATATAAAATTTTAAATGATAAATAATCAAATAGAAACAATAAAAAATTAGCTCTGGAAAAGATAAATCAATTTATGGTCATCACAAATAATTTTGCCAGCTTGTATTTTAGTCTACTTTGTTCTATAACTAGAATACTTTGCAATCATAGAACTCCTTTATAATTAAACGGAAATTGTATTATTAATTTGTCAATTTTGAAGTCATCGTCGTCGTCTTTTTCTGCAGAATTTTGAATTGTTCGTCGTTCATCATCTTTTTCCACAGAATTTTGTTATCATTTTTGTCATTTTTTGAAGTCGTCGTCATCGTCTTTTTGTGCAAAAATTCTTCTCATTTTGTCAGTTTTAAAGTCCTCGTTGTTGACTGTTTTTGCAGAATTTTCGGTTAGTGTATTATCTGCAATCTTATCATTATCAAGTGCTGCTTGTCCATTAATTTTATTCTGGCCATAATGCAAAATTATGAAAATTATTTAAAAATATCATAAGATATTCTTATGGTTCTAACCTAAAATGTTAGAAAAACAATCCTTAGCCATTTTAATAACAAATCATGATCTTTTTTAACTGTTTAATAACCATAATCACTACAAAAAAATAGGTTTGACGACAAATCACGATTTTTCAGTTGCATGTCCAAGCTGTTAGAAAAGGAGTTTTTTTCCTAAATTATAAAAGATATAATACAAAAAAGTTTCTTAAGTTTTTTTTTTATTATGTTTTCTTAAGAATTTTGTTGTGTAAACACTAGATTATGTTTACTTATCTTAATGGTTTTGTAACTGTTAGGATAAGTTCTACACGCTTCTTGATAAATCACATATATGGCATTTACGAAAACTAAAAATGGAGTATTTTGTCCACTAAGAAAGATCTTCTATGTTTAGTGAAAGTAGACTGTTCAAAGTAAAAAAATTGATTGCATGAAATTTGAATTTAAAAATTACGAGTGGATTTCTTCACATAATTTGTGATTTAAATTTTTATTATGTCGACTAATATACATTTTAGTTAATATGACAAATATGAAATTGATAACAAATATTGATAGGTAAGGGAAAATGTAGCATTATTGGATAATTATATCTTCTGTATTTGATAATGATATATTGATAGGTATTATGAAATTATAGTTAATTAAAAATTAAAAGAATATGAGTTGTGACTTGTGACCGGATGAACTGTTTAGACA
The DNA here is from genome assembly GCA_004329165.1 of Spatholobus suberectus. NCBI lineage: Eukaryota > Viridiplantae > Streptophyta > Magnoliopsida > Fabales > Fabaceae > Spatholobus > Spatholobus suberectus. The sequence goes on along the minus strand of QUWT01000781.1, from coordinate 20,618,090 downwards.
AAATCATATTTTGTATAAAGAGTGTGTTTGATAAGTTATTTTACTAGTTCATAGGCTTATTGATTAGTTTATAATTGATTTGACCAAAATAAGTTTGTTTGGCACACAAGCTTATTTAAGTAGTTTCTAATTTATTTTCATAAATTACTTTAACTAGCTTATAGTTTATAAGTTACTAGTTTTTTTTTTATCCTCATTATTTACTTGAACACTTGTTTTATGTACCTCTTTTTTTTTTTTCAATATATATATATATATATATATATATATATATATATATATATATATATATAATCAAATAACTAAAAATATCATTTTATGTCATTTTACATTTATTAGTTAGCTTATCAATTAATCTCACCAAACACTTTTAATTCAACTTAACTTATAAGTTTTAAATTTTTAACTTTGAAGTTCTAGCTTTTAAACTTTCAGCTAATTTATAAGATTTTAGCTAACTTGTAAGCTAGTTTTGTCAAACATACTCAAAATGACAAATTTATAATTATAATAAATCTACTTAAGATTAGAAATGTATTGATTTGTAATATAAATTTTTCAATAGATCAGTAGTTTATTTATTTATTTTTTAAGTTTTTTATTACATTGGAATTGAAATTGAATTATTTTTGTTGATTGATTATTTTAGTTTTTTTTTTTTAAAAGAATGCCCTTTCAAGCACGGTATACTATTAGCTTTTAGTTTTTAACGTCAATTACATATTACTTGTATGATGGGGTTGAGCTGAGAATTTCCAAGTGCTCCACAAAAGGTTACGTACAATTGAGCTGAGACTTTCCCAAGTCCTCTCCTAAAAATGTAGGGTTTTTTTTTTTTTAATAAATTATGAATTTTAGTAGTTTGTTATTTTCTAATTATTTTAAATTTGAATGTTGTTGCCTTACGATATACTATTGGCTTTTAATATTAGTCATAAATTATTGATGCGATGGCTTGATTATAGACTTTTCCAAGTCTTCCCTTAAAATGTGACCGGTCTGCACTTGAAATATAACGTATAGAATGCTACATTATTTTGTAAAAATTATTTTTATTTAAATCGTTAAATATTAAATTGAAAAATGAAGGAACAGTGGTAACATTAGCAGAACTTATGCTGCGGCATTGTTGTGTAAATTTGGTCACTTTTAGTCATAAAAAAAAAGGTATGACAAATCACTTTAGTAACTTATAAGTTAGTTTGACTAGTTTATAAATTGATTTGATCAAAATAAATTTTTTTAATACACGGATTTATTTTAATAATTTTTAACTTATTTTCATAAGCTAAGTTAAACAAGCTTTTAGTTTATAAGCTATTAGCCTCTCTTTTTTCATTTTTATTCTTACTGATTTACTTGAATTTTTTTTATCCTTTTTCAGTAATTATTTTCTTTTTTATTTTTAATATTGATTAAAATATTTGGTCACTAAACAAAAGTTGATAAAAAAATTCAAAATTATAAAGAAAAAATATTTAGTATTGTGGTTTAAAATAATATTTTTTAAAAATTGATTTAATATAAATTTGTTTAGTTAAATTGTATTTTTTTTAAAAGAAAGAAACACATGACAAAAATAAAAAACAAAATAACTGCAATACTCCATTGCTTTAAAAGTAATAGATCACTATATTTGAGGAGGAATAAGAAAAATCATCAAATTTTCATCATTTCTTTATAATATAATATTAAAAATTATTTTCCCAACTTTTTAAAGGATAAATTATTAGAAATAAATTTACATAATGAATTTAATAATTACACACACACACACACATATATATGAGGAAAATATCTAGTTATAGGGTCTTTTTTATTTGAGTTTAATGGCTATACATTATCAATATAAAAAATTTTACACTATCAACCGATTAAAAATCATTGTTAGTATGGCTTTTAAGGTAGTTATTGTAAAAGTCAATAAACTTATCATACATGATTATTTGTGATTGAATGATAGTGTAAAATTATTTTATACTGTCAGTGTATAGTCTATTTTCTCTTTTTGTTTGTGTGTGTATGTGAACAAATTTGAGTCAAGTGTTTAGTGGATAAAATCTTCCTACTGCTCAAAGCATTTGCCAACAAGATTTAGGTTATGTTTGGAATAATTAATTAAAAATTTAATTGATAAGTGATAATTTAGATGAAATTAGAAAGATTAAAAAATGAAAAGTTAGAAATTGAAAGTTGAAAATAAATAAAGCAAATTGATTAAAATAATAAAATTAACTCATCAAATTGTTATATATTTAAAAGAGAAGTTAGGAACAAGTTTTATTTAATACACAAATCGTTTAAAATTCAAATGAAAATTCAATGATATTAGGATGATAGTTTTTCGCTTGTAAATTTTGTGTGAAAGTCACTAATTTTCTAATGATGAATCGGTGATGGAAGTGGAACTTGTTAGTTGTAGTAGAAGGCAGCAAGCAAGACCATAGAAGTCACTTAACCTGTTGTTCATGAAACTTCTATCCATATATACTCTAAATAATTATTATTTAGATGTGACATTTCATAAGCCTGACATGTTACAACACCAATATGTGGCTTGGTCATAAACTAGACTTGTGAGAATACTAAACCCATCTTATAATCGTCTCTATGATCCAATTTCCTTTTTTTTGGGGGGTAAAGTCAGGTATCTCTCAAATCTATTTATTTATTATCTACTATATATAAGAAAGTTGAACCCCTTCAAGGACAGGTATCAACCTATCGGAAAAAATTTCCCCGCCCATTTCCATTTACTAGAAGTACATATTGTTGTTTCATTTTTTTTTATTCTTTTTGCTATTATAAATAATGAATTTAACTTATTGTTAAATTAATTCTTCGTGCCTGGCATGATGTCTGTTACAATTGAGCAACAAGACATGGTTTTTTTAGGGCCGTACACGTTCGTTGAGAAGAATAGACATATTTAGAAAAGTTTTAACAATAAATGATAAATATTTTTAATATATTATTATATACACATTATCATATTTTCTTTATAATGTTTCGCTTAGAGCAATGTTATTAATATATATTATAATTTATTATATTCTTATAATATTATAAAATTACATATGTAATAATATATTTTTAATTTATTATTTTGTTATAATATTAGATATTATAATAAATATTTATTAGTGATTTATTAAATATATTTTATTGATTCAACCACATCTTTATAGATTTTTTTTCATTATATATTATTTTGATATATATTTTCATTTTTTATACCAATACCTTTGAAATAGTATATAAATTTTAATAAACAATAACAATAATAAGAAATTTTTTTAATATAATATGATATACACATTATAATATTTATTTATAATGTTGCCTTTTACACAATGTAATAGATATAGTTATGTTTTTTATATTATTATGATAATATAAAATTATATATATTATATATTATATGTTACTATTATATATTATATTATATATTATATATATATATATATATATATGTAATAATATTTACAATTTATTATATTATTAGGATATTATATATATTATTTATATATTATAATAAATATTTTTTGTGTAATATTTATAATAAGATTTTTTTATTTTTGAAATTATACAAATAAATGATTTACTAAATTATACTTTTATTGATTCAATCACATTTTTATAGATGATCATTTTTTCATTATTATTATTTTTATATATTTTTTTTTTATATACCAATATCCTTGAAATAGTATATAAAATTCAATCATTATCTAGAGACACAATGTTACAGTTATGTTCATTATATATGACTTCTAATAACATCTTTTTAATTATTTTACTCTTTTACTGCTAATATTAACTTTTTAAAAAATATTACTAATATCTTAACATATAAATTTTATACAAAACAATGAAATTATATGTTTCAATTCTGATTGTTATCTTATTTCAACTATAATTTTGATATATTTTTTCATTTAATATTTAAATTATATATGTAAATATTTGTGTTAGATATGAATGAAATGGGGACAAAAAATGTTTGTATTCATTTAATATCTAAATTGCAAAAATATTTGCATTATCAAATGAGGACAAAATTTGTCAAATTATCTAACTTAAAAATGCACCAAATATAATTTATATAAAAATATTAAATAGAAACCAATTTCATATAAACTAAAAGGATGGACAAAAATTTAAGGAAGAATTATTTTGTGATGATGTTTAATTTTTTACTATATATACGTTATAAAATAATTAGTTTCTCATATAAAAGATAGATAATTCTAATGCATAACTATTTAAGGAATTTGAGATATTTTTATGATTGATTTTTTTAAATAATAAATACATTTATCATCATTTTATAAATTTAATTAAATATTAAATATTTAATAATTAAGATATTATTTATAATTCTAAATTAAATGATGAAATAATGTCATCAAAACTTTTATAATTTATCTTTGTATTTCAATTAAAAAAAAGGTTAAATCATTTGAATCAATCTAATCATTTCAACACTTTTAATGTTATGTTTGAATGATTTAATGTTATGTTTAAATGATATAAGAAAATTGTTTGGACATATCTTCACTTAAGAAATTGTGTCTACTGTAGACATAAATGGACTTCAAGTTTAGAAAGATATATCATTCAAGTATTATTAATAAAGTATTATTAATAATATATTTGGTTCATTTTAAATTATAATAGTATCTTCTTCTTCTTTTATTGTCGTTAAGACTTAATTTTTTACTCTATTATTTTTTTTATTATATATATAAATTGTTTTAAAACATACGTAGAGATCAAGGCAACCTATGCAAATGCACTGGTAAAGAAGTTATCAATACTCTTTATTCCAACCTTTTTATCATTTATATTTTTAGTTATGTGTTTATATTTTAGAAATGTAATACTTACTTCATTTGCTTTTACATTATTAACAAAAATAGAATATAACATTTTTAGCATTCCTAAAATAAAATTATAAGAAACACAAAAGAAAGAAGAGTTTAATGGTTATGCATTGTTAGTGTAAAAAATTTTACATTATCAACCAATTAAAATTTACCGCTAGTATGACTTTTAAGGCTATTATTGTAAAAGTAAACAAATTTACCATACATAATAGTTTGTGATTTGATGACGGTGTAAAACTATTTTACACTGTCTGTATGACCTTTTTTCTCAAGAAAGAATTGTAAATCATTATAACTAATTGAACTATTGGGGACAAAAGAAATTATTTGAATATATAACTACACAATATTTATATTTGTAAATTTCAAAGTAATAAAAAATATTTTAATTAATTTCATAAAATTTATTAATAATTTTATAGTAGAGTGTTCTTTATATTTGATTTATATATTACATAATTAAACATAAAAATTATGTTTGATATATAAGATAATTAAACATATTTTTTTAAAAAAATTAAGAATAAAAATAATAAATTAAAATGATTTTTGTCTATTTAAATATAAGTTTATGAATATATCTAAAACTTATGGTTTGACTGTTATTTGTTAAAATTAAAAAAATTAAATATATATTTTTATTTAAATAAGTTAACTCTAAAAATTAACGAATAAAAAGAAAATTAATAAATATGATCAACAATTTCATTTATATTAATAAAAATTCATCAAAATTAAATATAAATATAAAATTCTTATGATAAATAATCAAGTATAATAATAAAAATTCAGCAAAACATACAAATTGATTTTTGGTCAGGAGAAATATTTTTTTACCTTGTATTTTAGTCTGCTTTGTTTTAGAATTCTTGCAATCATAGGACTCCTTTATGATAAAACAAAAAATTAAAAAAAAATCAATTTATTGATTTCGCATAAAAAAAATTATGCCACTCGTTGCTTTTTATTCTTTTGACCACAATTTATTTAGATGAATATCAGTCGTAATTAGTTTCGTATTGACTATTCAAAGTCGTCCCTTTCGTTATTGAAAATGACAACTAGTTTTTTAATTAGAGACCTTTCTTATTTTGTCACTTCTGATCATTATGCTTATGGGATGTTATATATATGGCTATTGGCAGTGCCAAACTCACCAGTATCAGTCTAATTCTAATATTGAGTGGATTTGATCGATCACTTTGCCTTTGTGATGATAACCACCACGATGTCAATTATGAATCCAGTTCGTTTCAAATTCATAAAAGCCATAATAATATTTATGGTGTGTTCGGTGTTGCAGGTTGTTTGGGGTGAACGGGAAATACGGTGCATACAAAGGGAGAGGGAAGCACTCCTCCAATTCAAGACTGCCATTGTCGATCGCTATGGCATGCTCTCATCTTGGACCACTGCTGATTGTTGCCAATGGGAGGGGATTCGCTGCAGCAACCTCACTGGCCATATTCTAATGCTCGACCTTCACGGTGAGATTAATTATGAATATGCTTTCCCTGATACCTATGAAATTGCCTCCCAACGTTATATCAGTGGCGAGATCCACAAGTCGTTGATGGAGTTGCGACAATTAAAATATTTGAACCTCAGTTCAAATTCTTTTCCAGACAGCCATATCCCAGAGTTTCTTGGTTCTCTGACCAACTTGAGATACCTTGATCTGTCATCATGTTATTTTGGTGGAAAAATTCCAACTCAGTTTGGGTCTCTTTCTCATTTGAAATACTTAAATCTTGCTTGGAACTCTTATCTGAAGGGTTCAATCCCTCGTCAACTTGGAAATCTCTCCAAGTTGCAGCATCTTGATCTCAGCGGCAATTCTTTGGAAGGAAATATACCATCCCAACTCGGAAATCTCTCTAAGTTGCAGTATCTTGATCTCAGGTACAATTCTTTTGAAGGAAATATACCATCTCAGCTTGGGAACCTTTCAAACTTACAGGAGCTTTATCTTGCAGGATATGATCGTGCTCTCAAAATTGACGATGGGAATCACGCTGGAGCTCAGTGGCTGTCTAATCTCATTTCTTTGACCCATCTTTACTTGGCGTCCATACCTAATCTTAACAGTTCTCATAGCTGGCTGCTAATGATTGCCAAGCTACCTAAACTAAGAGAACTAAGTTTATATAATTGTAGCCTTTCCGATCATTTTATCCTTTCATTGAGTCCTGCCGAATTCAATTTTTCTACTTCCCTTTCCGTGCTTGATCTTTCCGAGAACACCTTCACGTCATCAATGATATTCCAGTGGGTGTCAAACATCACTTTGAACCTTGTTGAGCTTGACCTTAGTGATAACCTCTTGGAGGGTTCCACATCAAATTATTTTGGCATGGTAATGAATTCGCTTGAGCACCTTGACCTCTCCTCTAATAGCTTCAAGGGTGATGTTTTGAAATCCTTCATGAATATATGCTCCTTACATTCTTTATACATGCATGAAAACAATTTGACTGAAGACCTTCCATCAATTCTTCATAATTTGTCTAGTGGTTGTGTTAGATACTCACTTCAAGAATTGGATCTAACATCTAATCAAATCACTGGCTCTTTACCTGACCTTTCAGTATTCTCTTCTTTGAAAATATTGGATCTTTCTTATAATCAATTGAGTGGGAAGATACCTGAAGACATCGGAATACTGTCTCAATTGGAGTCTTTGTCAATTCAATCAAACTCTCTGGAAGGTGGAATTCCAAAATCATTTGAGAATGCATGTGCTTTGCGCTCACTGGATTTGTCTAATAACAAATTGAATAAAGAGCTTCCAGTGATAATCAATCACTTGTCTGGATGTGCTAGATACTCATTGAAACAATTATATCTAGGCATGAATCAAATCAACGGCACACTACCTGACCTTTCAATATTCTCATCTTTAAAAGAATTATATCTTGATGGAAACAAGCTAAATGGAGAGATTCCTAAAGATATTCAATTTCCACCTCAACTGCAGGAACTAGATATACAATCAAATTCCTTAAAAGGTGTGCTCACCGACTACCATTTCGCTAATATGTCCAAGTTACACTCATTGGATTTATCTGACAACTCATTGGCCTTGGTATTTACTCAGAATTGGGTCCCACCTTTTCAGTTGAGCTACATAGGATTGCGATCTTGCAAGCTAGGTCCAGCATTTCCCAAATGGTTGCAACCACAAAATAACTTTGATGAACTTGACATTTCAAATGTTGGAATATCAGGTATGGTTCCAAAGTGGTTTTGGGATAAATTAGCATTGCGAGAATGGATTTCAATGAATATTTCATACAACAATCTCTCTGGTATAATTCCAAATTTTCCACTAAAGAATCCATATTTTTCCTTAGCTCTTGGATCAAATCAATTTGAAGGCCCTATTCCACCATTTCTACGAGGTTCCGTCTTTCTTGATTTATCCAAAAATAAATTCTCAGATTCTCTTGCATTTTTATGTTCTAGTGGTACAATGGAAACATTATACCAGTTAGACCTTTCAAATAATCTGTTATCCGGACAAATTCCAGATTGTTGGAGCCATTTCAAGTCATTATCTTATTTAGATTTAAGTCACAATGATTTTTTAGGAAAGATTCCTACTTCTATGGGATCACTTCTTGATCTTCAAGTATTGCTATTGAGGAACAACAATTTAACAGATGAGATCCCTTTCTCCATGAGCAGTTGTACAAAGCTAGTAATGCTAGATATGGCAGAAAACAGATTATCAGGGCCTATCCCTTCTTGGATTGGGAGCAAAATGCAAAAGTTGCAAATTTTAAGTTTGGGAACGAATCATTTCAATGGAAGTTTACCATTACAGATTTGTTATCTAAGAAGCATTCAGCTCTTGGATCTCTCACTAAACAACTTATCTGGGCAAATTCCTAAATGCATAAAAAATTTTACTTCAATGGCTCAAAAGACTTCTTTAAGAGAGTATGAAGGTCATTGGTATGTTGTCAACAACAGTAATGTGAGAACCTATCTGTCATACGATTTGAATGCATTTTTGATGTGGAAAGGTTCAGAAGCAATGTTTAAGAATACTGTCTTATCACTTTTAAAAAGCATTGATCTCTCAAGCAATCACTTTTCAGAAGAAATTCCAGTAGAAATAGAGAATTTATTCGAATTGGTTTCATTGAATTTATCAAGAAACAATTTGACAGGAAAAATTCCTTCAAATATAGGAAAGCTAACATCACTTGAATTTCTTGATTTGTCAAGAAACCAGTTTGTTGGTTCAATTCCTCCGAGTCTTACTCAAATTTATCGACTCGCCATGTTAGATTTGTCACATAACCATCTAACTGGAGAAATTCCAACCAGCACACAGTTACAAAGTTTTGATGCCTCGAGTTATGAAGATAATCTTGACCTTTGTGGGCCGCCACTCAAGGAATTGTGTATTGATGGGGGGCCAGGACAAGATCCAAATGTTAAACATCATGAGGATGAATATTCGCTTTTCAGTAGTGAATTTTACATGAGTATGGCATTTGGATTTGTTTTAAGCTTTTGGGTGGTGTTTGGCTCAATCTTATTCAAGCGTTCTTGGCTACATGCCTATTTCAAGTTCTTGAACAATTTATTAAACTACATTTATGTCATGGTAGTAGTGAAATTCGCTAAAGTAACAAAGATGATTGTCGGATAGCAGGTAATAATATTGTGACCCTTCCATATATAACTGCTTTTGCTTTTCATACATGATAAATAGCGGTCATAAACTTTAGTTTATGTACATATATGAAACTAGTCAAATTTTAAAAATGAAAAACATAAAACTTCAAATGAAAACAGCTTTTAACATAAGTTAAACCTACTTAATTTTTGTGGTAATTATGTGATCCCTAGAAATTTGTCTATAAAATACTAATTGGTAACAACATATTTAATAAATGAGAGTAATATTATAGTTGTGAACTGTGATGGTAAGATTTCATAACTTTTAACTATTTCTAATATAATTAATTATGAAGAGGCATATGATAAATTAGAAGAGTTTAATTGATATGAACAATTAATGTGTAAGAGTTTTACAATTTACAAATGATATTATATAATATTTTCATGTATCGTTATTTATTATCATATTATTTTTTGAGTTTAATGGTCATACACTGTCAGTATAAAAAGTTTTACATTGTCAACCAATCAGAAATCATTATTGATATGACTTTTAAAGTATTTATTATAAAAGTCAACACACTTACAATAAATGATGGTTTGTGATTGGATAACAGTGTAAAACTACTTTACACTGTCAGTGCATAGCTTGTTTTCTCTTATTTTTTATTGATTAAAATAAAATTAAATAATGATTGTATCAAATATTAGTGAGTATCACTATATATAAAACTTCTTTGTATTGTCAGTGTATATCAATTAAAATAGTATGTTTTTACTTATTCTGAGACTTGAAATAGCAACTAATAGCAGCAAACCTGTTTGTTTCCTGTTTTTGAAAAGTATTTTATGTTTTTAAAAGCTAATGAACCAAAAAAACTTATTTGATAAAAATGGTTTTTGAAAAGTGTTTTCAAAAATAATATTTTTTTAGTTTTAAAACCAAAAAGAAATAGAACATCTCTAAGTTGTTTCAATTTTCTATTTTTAGTTTTCTATTACTCATTTTTTCTTTCACTTTTTACATCTTTTTCTCCCACTTTTACTCTCTAAAATTTAGTTTTAAAAAATTGTTTTATAATTAAGTTTTTAAAACTAATAAACAAAAATACAATCAAACACACTCAATTTCTTCCTTTTTCATAATTTTCTCTTCATCATTGCTAAGTTACTCTCTCATTTTTATCCTCTATAATTTACTCAACCTCAATGTTGTTTTTTACCATTTCATTACGGCACATCAATTATTTTGGTTGATTGTCGATGTTGATTTCCTTATGTAGCGGATGCTTTTATGTGTATTTTTTTTTTTTTTTGGTCTACACTATGTTGTCATTGAATTGGAGAGATTGGATTTCAAACAAACCAAGCCCTAGTTACTTACAAGTAGATGAGTGTATGTTATTTGTTGAAAGCAATATCTCTAGAGAAGTATTAGCTAGTCTTGTGTTTAATCAAGCCAATGGCTCCAAGAAAGTTAGATTCTTAAGTTATATATGAGGTTGGTTTAACTAAGTTTATTTGAGAGATATATGAATATGTTTCTTGATGTTAAAACATACTCAAAGAAATACTATTTTTTGCAATACAATGGCTAAGTTGCTTTTGTGACTTATTATGTAAATGAAATATGAGATTTATTACACAAGAACAATTAAATGTATAAATGTAGCGTGCTAATTAATTCAAGATCACGATTTCTTGCCTGTTGGAATGGTTGGGTGCATCTAGTGTTTATACACATAATATTTTATTTTTTTAATAAAATTATACCTAGACAACCTTTTGAAAATTTGAATGTAAAGTTGTCTTGATAATAAAATAAAATAACAATAAAATTATTGATGTTTGATGTCTAATAATCTTAAACAAAAAATAAAATAAAATTAATGATCTCCATTATTACTATGAATGTTTTTCTTATAAACTATTGTGATTTTTATCTATTATTAACATGATATTATTATCCTTATTACTTCAAATTTTTTAAATATATTAATGTTATTTTTCTTTTTGTAAATAAGAATTTTATTTATTTTCATTTACACATTTCATAGACTAACATTTTTTTTTTTTAATTTTCAGCCCCTTGAAGAGCCCATCCTCTTGTGTGACTCCAATATTTCAGCTTGTCAATGCTTGGACAAGGCAATAAGTTGGAAATTATTGTTGCTTTACTTTTCTTCACAATCAATTGGGATACTTGTATACATGTTTTGATTGTTTTAAGATGTATATTTGAATAGAATAGAATAAGAAACTTAGTGAAGACTCTACTTTTATTAGCGGTGTGCCTGTAATGAAATATAAATTACCTTGTATTTTATTAATAATTTACTTATATTTTTCTCAAAATCAAAACTTCGGTTTGACAAAGATATTATTGAGTTACAAATATTTGCCTAAAGAAAGTTTCAACATTTTAATGAGTGCCTCATTTTCAATTTTTAAAGAGTTAGAGAAATAAGAAAATTACAAGGCACAATTTTGAATCAATGAACACATCATCATCATTTTGTCATAATTAGAACAAAATAATTTGACCCCCAATGTTTAAATTACATGGAGATCGCTTCAATTTTCAAATTATGTATATATGTCAATATTATTTTAAGAAAGAAACTATAATAACAATATGTAGTGGAAAACATTAATCAAAGGTTATTTTTCAAAAAAGAATAATTCATACTTTTGAGTGAAATCATCAACAAAAATAGCATACCATCAAGATTCACTTATCTTACAAATGAAAGGGTCATGTTATATTAAGAGACTTACGGGAGAATGTTTGAACCAAAATATAGTTGCAATTGCATAGACAACTGTCTCCTCAAAATACATGATAATAGATACCATAGTGAAGTATAACACCCCCAACCCCCACCCCCCAAAAAAAAAGAAAAAGAGAAACATGGCTAAGACGGACAAAGATATAGTATAATATATCAAATTAGATAAACCTAATTCTGGATGGCTCATCAATTTACATAGACAAGAACAGAAGCCTATGGCAATACCTAGATTAACTGCTAAAAACAATATTTATCAATCTCCGATTGCAGCTCAAAATCACTAAATGTAGCACACAGTAGGATGACCACTATTCTAAACTATATAGAGATTAAATAATTTATACTATATACATATAAATGCTCAAAAACTGAAACTATTTAGAGTTTAGAGTAGAGAAAAATATTGCCAAAGATGAGTGAGTGTAAGTAAAATAGTATAAGCATCGCATAATAGATAGAAACGTGGAAAAACTATATCTAATTTGGAATGTTTTAAAATTTAAAACCAAGGAAAATCTCAACTTTGCAAAAGCCCCCTAAAACGACGCTATTTTAAGGACAAAAGTAGATTTTCCAAAAATTCACACTCCAACACCATTATGACTGCTATTCAAAAACACATCAATATTCAAATTTTATAACGGCCCACAGCTGCTCTGTATCACTATAGTGCGCTATTAATAACTAAGTTAGAAACATGTTTTATGCAATCCAAACATAGCCTTTTCATTAGTCTAACAATGGAACTTAGTATAATAATTTTGTTCCTTTTCATCAATCAAAATATAACCTTAAGAAAATGGTAGCAGTGTGTGTTTAATGTGCAAGAAGAATGTTGAAATTAAAGAGCCTGAGGATAGAATGCAGGATTTCTAACAAACTCTTGACATGACTCGTTCTAAAAGATGGCTCAATGATCACTTTCAAGTGCTAAGAAAGAGTAGGGAGATGGCTAAAAAGTATAATTCTGAAAGGCTAATATTCTGACTACACATTTAATGTTATAGTAGATGTATCCCTGAGCTTATCATAGATAAGGTAATGGCAAGTGCGTTATTCAGAAACTAGGATGGGAAAATTTTAATATATCAAAGGGAAATACCAAAATATCAATTTGAAACAAAGTAAACTGGACAGATGTCAATTCAATGCAGTTTCAACACGTTTAGGGAAAGAAAAGCTGCAGCAGATTGGCTGGAATAGTGCTTTGTTTTATGTGGACACTTTAGGGAGTCATGAAACCCAGATAAAATAATAAATGAAAAACTATTAATTATGGATCTGTGAACAAGTCATTTCATGTATATACTTGTAAAATGAAACAAGAAATTATTGTTATTCCATACCATTCAAGTTATTTAGGAGCTCAAGTTTTCTCCCACAAAAACTGCTTTGAGTCTGAAACTACTTCGCGCAAACAATTTAATGCAAAGAAAAGAAAAATATACCCAAATTGAGAAACCAAAGCTCAAATGTGGATGTAAATCATGCCTTTGACGGTGATTCACTAGAGCTGGTAGCAGGAGTATCTTTTCCTGATTAAGATGTAAGTGCCTCTAGCGTCTTGTGAAATTCGGCAGGAAGAGGAGGAGGTCGGTGGAAAGGAACATGCTTGGGAACTAGTGCATCATTCTCTATCACCTCACATTCGTAATCATATAGAACACCCCAAGGATCCCACTCTGCACTCCAAAATATCCTTTGAATATAAGTAAACAAATTTTCTAATCAAGTGATGCAAAAACTTTCCAAGGAATGCATTTAACAATTGCCTTTTATAAATCTCTGTAAGAATGCACAATGCAAGACAAATAAAGGACCCTTTTTTCTTAGCATATGTTTTTTGTTTTCACTTTTACTTACAAAAATGTTACTTAGTTTTTACTTTGGTTCCTATTTTCAAAAATTTGTATAAGAGTAGAAACAATGTTGTCAAAATTTATTCCAAAAAGAGACAATGCTACTTCCATGTTTGGTTCCTATTTTCAAAAATTTGTATAAGAAAGAGTAGAAACAATTTTGTCAAAATTTATTCTAAAAAGATTCTGATAGGAACCCCATTTAGGATAAACCCACAATTGTATTATTGATTGAAAATGTAAGGCGTATTATAAGATAAACCCTTGTAATCCCAGAGTAAAAGCTCTTCAGAGAAGAAAAGGTTCCTCTCTGCCCAAGCCAGAGTATACACTCTAAACTCCCAAGTTGAAAATACCAACTCAGCCTCCCCTTTCCTTCTCCCCTCCCTACCTATATAATAGACCCCACTGTCTTTCTTTTCTCTCCGTAGCTAACTCTTCCGTATTTCCACCCTAAGGTGGTTCTAAGTGAGCCTTGCACATTTAGGCCTGTGGTTGAGAACCTATCAATACCGCTCCCTTTAAATTCTACCTTGTCCTCAAGTCAGAGAAAAGAGAACATTTTTCTACTTTACCGAGCTAAGGTCATTATCCCAGGCACCGTCAGCTGTGTTCAGAAAAAGTGCCATAAGAATACCAGACACTGTTGCAAACATGAGCAAAGCAGCCACAACCTTAGTCTCGGGTAAAGGATGCCCTGTATAGTAGCCCAAAATTCGGAACAGAAACCAACTATAAGTGAAATGATTGCCAAAGCACCAGGTTTTACCATCTCTCTTAACAATGCAGATGCTACAATAGCAACACAGCGACCATAATCAGGTTTCTCCTTGTAATCCATTATACCAAGCCTCTCAATGTTAACAACCCCTTGTGCAGTTTTGCCAACAACAGAACAGGCCCAAGCACTGAAGGCAAAAATAAGCATGGAACCTAGCAACCCACCAATGAAAAGTTCAGGAATTGCAATATCAACCTGTTTAAAAGGTTCATGAGCAAATGCAGAAACCTCATCCATATAAGCACTAAACAAAAGGAAAGAGGCAAGAGCAACGGAACCAATAGCAAATCCTTTAGTGGTAGCTTTGGTTGCGTTTCCTACAGCATCAAGGACGTCAGTTATCTCTTGGACACTTTCAAGCTACTGATTCATCTCTACACTTCCTCCAACATTATTAGCTATTGGGTCAAACATATCCATGATAAGAATATAGGCAGCAGTGCTAAGCATTCCCATTGTTGCCACAACTGTGCCAAACAGCCACCAATTTGGTTTCCTGTTTCATCTACTAGTCCAGAGGTGTGGCCCAGCCAAGAAGCTGAGACAATTGATATGTTGATGACAAGGATGGGAAGAGCAATAGATTCTGGACCCAAACTGACTCCAAAAATTATACTAGTCCCATGGCCAGTGGAGCTAGAAAGGGCTAATATGCGTACAGGCTCATACTTGTAGTCGGTATAATGCTTGGCAATCCAGACAAAAATGTAAGTAGTGGTTATACCAATCAACCCACACAAAGCAAAATTGAACCATGCTGAAGGTGCTTGCTCAGTGTTAAGTAACCACCGGTAAACAAACCTAATGCCAGAACTGTTAAAACTATCGTAAAAGAATATCCTTTTAGAAGAATTGTCATCGGATCCTCCACAGGAACCATTACTCCAGTTTCACTTGTACCCCTAACAGAAAATATTCCAACTGATGAAACTACCAAATCAAATGAGTGAACAACAAGAGGAAATAAGATGAAGCCAGATGGATCTGTAATTTATAGAGTTGTGCCATTGTTCCACCAAGTATCATGACACTGATTATTTCAGCTGCAATACTTTTAAAAAGATCAGCACCTAGAGCAGCACAATCTCCCACATTGGTATCAACCATATCAGCAATAACAGCAGGATTCCTAGGGTCATCTTCAGGTATTCGCTGTTCTACCTTTTCAACAAGGTCTGCACCAACAGTAGTTGCTTTTGTGTATATTCTATCACCGAATTGAGCAAATAATCTAACAAAGGAAGCACCAAATCCATATCCAACTAGAAGAGGCACAATTATCCATTTTGCCCCTACTTTGTCCAAAGCTTTTTCAACAATAGCCACAATGAAAGTGGGCAGTTTGGCACATGTAACATTTTTTTAGTTTTAAATATAATTCATATTAATTTAATTATCAAGTTAACTTGATGAAAATATGAGTAAATTTTTTTCGATTTTATAATAAAAAAATTCTAAATTTAATAAAATTTAAAAATCGAAGTGAAATAATAAAACAGCTTATATATATATATATATATATATATATCAATCTGTATATTATAGTTTGAGCAATACATAACAATAAAAAAAATAAAAGTACATTAAAAGATGTATACTACCTAGCCCAATATATACATAAAAAAGATTCTATACAGAACAATATTTATTTATCTTATCTCTCAAGCAAAATATTATAAACTAAGTCTAGAAATCTAGAAGAGTAGCCTCTAACTCATCCTGAACATCATCAAACATTGCCTTCATCTTCAATAATTGCAATCCATCATACAAGGAAGAAAAACAATAAAGTGAGGTGGTTTATTTTAAAATCACTTTTACATGTATGGTTGGAATTTAAACACAATTAACATAGGGAACCTAGGGTTTATTCTAAGTTATACTATATTACCTTGACTTGGTATAGATCTATACTTCCCATTAGTGAGTAATAGTTTTCAACAGAACTGGTAAGTGACTGAGAGTACATATACCTCATCAACATCATCACATGGTACAATCCTCATCATCATTGAGGAAAATAACAATTAGGATATCCATTTATAGAGGTATACTCTCAAACCAATGCTGAAATACTGAACAGTTGTTGGGGTTATCGAGCTTGGTTAGGCGAATATCCCAGCTTGAGGGCGCTACCTTGGCCATTGGAACTTTCACCATTCAATGCCTACCCCTAAGACCTTAACAAGTGGGTCCCTGTCTTTTATTCCTTAGCGTGCCAAACTGTAGCTTTCCTAGTAGAGTGTCATGCCACTGCATGTCACTTGCTTTACATTACTCATTAAGTTATCAATTCCTAACTTCTCAAGCAGAGGTTTTCCTAGTCTCATTTAGTTTGAGCACCAGTACAATCAACATTTCTGTCTTATATTACAAAAATTACATAATACCAAAATATTAACAGAATAACAATTTAGTAATCACATAAAATTTTAATATAATAATAACTTAGTAATTACTAGAATTTTAGCAAAATAACGATGTAATAATTATAATTTAATTATTAAAATTTTGGCAAAATAACAACTAAATAAATACATTTTAATTTTCTAAATTTGAGTAGAGTAACAGCTTAGTAAAAATTAAAGTTTAATATCAAATAATATAACAATAATAATAATAAAACTTAAGCCTAAACGGGTTTAGAGAAAAATGTTTTCTACTAACATACAAAGTGACAATAATTTAGAATTAACCTCACTCCTCCCATTACCTCTAAGGCGGTTAATGACGAAGATAGAATTGTTGATGCAAAGCTCTTAAGAAGAGAACTTTACTAGTTGTTAGAAAACTAGTAAAATTTTAGCATAAAAACAAAGTAAAAGAAATTTTTTTCTAAAGAGAGAAGCTCTCTAAGAATTTGGCTTGCTTGTGAGAGTGAAGGATGTGTGAAGAATGTTCAAAATACATGGGCATTTATAGGAGAAGAATGGAGCATAGGTGTCCACTAAGTGACATAAGCTATTATGTCATAAATAAGGTTTTTAATTTATTTTTAATGCAATTAAGGGATAAATATGTAAAACTAGGGACACATATCAATTTTAGGTGGTGAATCACCCCTTTGTAGGTTGAAAACTTGCTGGGTGAGTTGTCCTAAAGCTCCCTAGTATAAATTTTTACTGTAATTGATTAGCTGGTATCTATAAAATCGCCTAAACTTTGAAAAAATAGCGTTTAATATCAAAATAATTAATTTCTCAAAAACACTCAATGTAACTCAAACAATATCAAACAATTTCTCAAAGTACACATAGGAAACATAGAAGACACATAACACACAGGTCGAAAGATAGACCTGCTCTGATACCATAATATAACACCCTAAGGGGCATTACCGTAACTAAGTCTAGATTTAAAAAAAAAACAAACTTAAAAAGGTAGAAATAACATACAAATGCTACTTATAAATATAATTAAATATTATATACGAATAATACAATAAAAAAAATACATGCCAATATAACTCGTCTATTACCCGAAGGTATCGTACAAAATATAAAGAAGAATACAAAAACATAATATAAACTAGACTACATTTTCTTGCACATGACTCTAAGCTCCATCTGTGCATGTCTTCGCCTGTATCCTGAAAAATGGGAAACTTAAAGGAATGAGACATAATGTCTCAGTGAGTGCTTTGAGGACTCTACGGCTGGGTTAGATTCTTTTATTCGGACAACCCTCATCATTTATCTTTTATGGCTTTAAACTCATTAGGTCTCTCATAATTTGCCATACCTACGATCTAATCTACACCTTTTAATCTTCAATACTTTCTGTGTTAACTACTCTCTCATTCTCCTGACTGTCATATTAGTTTACTATCTCATTCTCAATCTAAGAACTCTTTCTTACCCAAAATGCTCTCTAGTATTTAAACCCTTCATGTTTAGATTTTACTTTTCTTTCTTTTAATATTTAAGGTTGTTCTCTATGGGTCAAGTCTAAGGTCACAGACATTCTAAAATACTTTTGACCCTCCCTTAACACTCACCTTAATACTGTCATTTTGTTCTCTTTTATATGTCTTATACCTTTCTATTACGCTGTGTGGGGACTCACTCTTTCTCTACCTCATTCACAACTATTATTATCTAACTAGGACCCTCACAACATTATCCTAGGGCCTAGCCTCTTACTTATCCTTGAGGTAGCAAACATAATTAATTACAAGCATACATTTATTTCACATCTTTTGCCTAGTAACTAGACATGCACATCATTTTGTTTCATCAAGCAAGCATGACATACATGCATAACATGAGCACATATACATAATCTTGACAACTTATCACAATACACAATCACATTTCACACGTGTACGCATTACATCATTCGCTTATGAACAATGTCACATAGAATTCACATAATTATAACGTAGCACACTTCAACATATCACGCTACAACAAGATACATATGCATGCTATGTTCCTAAACTACTACTCATGCACATGTGGTACCAACCTAAACTTTTCAGAAAATAGACTAAGAGTAAATGCAGACCATAAGAAGCGTCATCGGTACTGATGCCTTCGGCTTTCGCACCCTCAACTAACATGATATCCCCCGGTGACTAGTCAAGGTTACCCAGTTTTGCTAGTACGCCTCGGCTCCATGGGATCAGCATGGATCATTGGAGTTTTCCCAACCGAATAACCCCCAAGGCTAAGGTTAAACAACCCATCACGGCCTCCACCAACCAGATTCCTACATACTTTCCTCATCACATAACTCAAATGTTATGATGCATGGTCACATATAATGCTTACAACTTTCATAGACTTTTATCATGAATCATAGGCACAATTTCATATCGCACTCATATTTTTAAGGTAAATAACAACAATACAATATAAACTCAACAAGACATAAAAAAAACAAATAACAATGAGTTAAACACTGCCAAAAAGAATTCACAAAAACAAGGAACGTAATAGCAAAAGTCCTATCCGCCCAGCGAGTTCGCGCCGAAACTCAACCCGCCCAGCAGGTCCGCGTCAAGACCCAACCCGCCCAGCGGGTCTGCGCGCCCAGTGCCAAGGCAAAATCTAGTTTTTGAAGAAAAGTCGCTAAAAGACTATCTAATCTATGAATTCCTTACTTCCTCACAATTCCTTCAAAACCCATCAAATGCCTAATCTTACGCATAAGGAGGGGGAAAAGGTAAATAGATGAAAAATAACAATATAAAAGACAAGGAAAAATATGGGGGAGAGCACTCACCCTTGTAGACATGCAAAGTTGAGTTATAGGGTTTGGATTCTTCGGTTTCTATTCTTCCTCCTTCTCTTCCTCTTCTTCTTCCCTTTTTTTCCTCATTCTCTCTAATTTTTTTCTTCTTTTATTTTGTGACGGCTAAACCTAACTCTCCTTCTCTATTCCCTTCTTATAACATGTAGGTGAGTATGTATCTTAGTGGGCTTTAATCCTCTATTGGGCCCTAGATGCTCTTTTGGGTTGTATGATAATATTTCTACTAATTTATAATACTAAGGTATTAATGAGAATAATAAGAATAAGAATAATAATAACAACAACAATAATAATAATAACAATAAATATAATAACAACAACACAACACAACACAATAATAGTAATAATAATAATAATAATAATAATAGGAAATATAATAACAATAATTCTTAAGACATCTTTTGTCTAATAACATATGAGAAAGGTTCTACTACGAGCTACCTTGTGGTTTATTTTTAATACTTGAAAATTGGGGTGTTACAACTCTATCTCCCTTAAAAGATTTTTGTCCTAAAAAATCAAAGCCTAAGAACATGTTCATGATTACTCACCAACTCATCCTTTTCGATCATTTAAAATTCATTCCTCTAATTGCCTCTTGATCAATTTCAACTCTAAACAGTCTAGGATTCTTCCTTAACTTTCTCCTAAGGAAATTTCTATTTTCCTGATAAAAGGGTTTTCTATAGGACTTCATCTCATACTTAAACTAGTTTAGGAAATCATGTGAATTAATGGGTTCTACTAGATAGGCATCTATCATCATCCATTCATTTTTGTCCAGGCCTTATCCTTAAATGCAACTCTAGGATCAGGTGGTTTTAAGTCAGGGCATCTATCTAAAGATGTTAAAGGTGGTAGGGAATTCCTTCTTAGTGCGTCAAGTCTCTTTTAGATGTAACTCTCTCTAGGTTTTTATCTAGTAGGTGTGATATTTAGGAATTCGTTCTTATATGTCTCCGCTAGGTGTAGCTCACAAGGCTCCCCTACATGGTGACTCTAATCTTTCATCACTTAGGTCACTTATTGGCTAGGATTCATAAATGTCATTATTAATCCAACTCTAGAGGTACTCAAGGGTTTTCTATTCATAGGATTTGGTGCTACATTGGTTTACCTTTGATAACGTTCTTCTTGTAGGATATAGTCTACTTGAAACCTAAGTCGTTATTCATTCATCCTAGGACAACTGCACTCTAACCCACGTTCTTAGGGCACAAAAGACACTTAACTACCCCTTACTAAGCCCTTATCAATACAAAAATAAATAAATTGAAATAAATAAATAAAGAAATAAATAAATAATAAAAAGCAAGTAGAAGCAACTAAGTAGGACATCACAATATCACATACTTTGCATACATTAGACATATGCATCATTAACATTAATCCCTACAAGTTATGTAATGACAAGTGTAAACATGTGTTCATATTTTAATCTCGGGGCTATCAACACGAATGTGCTTTATGAAGAATAGTCGTGCATCAAACCCAAGATGTTAAACTCAAACCCAACATACAATATCACCACCCCTACCTCTCACCCCCAAATCATGCGAATCACTCAACTCCCTCGTCAAATTAGGACCAATTATATCCATACAAGACATCAAGAGAAAAAAAAGTAATTAGGACGATTATGTTATTATTATAGTTAACCAAATATAATACAAAACCAAGGTGAAATATACATGGGAAGTGGGAATGCATGCAAGGGGATAAATTCATTTACATCTAACATTTATGTAACACCTCATAATTCCAAAGTTCATATCATAACGCTTTCTTTGACGTCCCAGCGGCTCACACTCTACGACACTTCACTCAACTTTCTTGTTGGTCAGAACCCTCCACTGGTCAGAACCCTCGGTAGGTAGCCCTTTCCGAGACACCGACTATTAACTTTGATACCATTTAGTAAACAAACACACATCTTATGTTCTAACACACAAAATAGGCACATATAACAATCAAAAAAAATTCTTGATGAAGCAACATAACTTGGCTTGTCTAGTACAAACCACACCAAGTGCAACAACATTCCCACTTAAAGGTCATCATATCAATCAGTGAAAACATGCGTTAAAACAATCTATATCTATACACACAAGCATTTAAGTAAGGGCAAGGAGTTTGGAAATAACTCCTCATCCTTCGCACAACAAGAAAAAGGAACATATTGTCCTTAGGACATGCAAACAACCAAAAGTCTATCAATTGGAACATATACCTAGGATAAGCTCGTCATCCTTATTGGTTTCTCTAACATTTGAAGTGAAGGCCCATTATAGCTAGGGGTGTAGGATTGATTGTTTCTTCCTTCTAAGAGCTAAGACATTCCTTGACACTAGCAAGACACTTAGGCTAAGTAAACACACTCACTCATGGTTTTACGACACTTGGGACATCCTTTTGTTCTATGACTCTTTTACATTTGATGTCTCTCATTTTTCTTGTGTTCTTCTGGTTGGTGAGGTCCTAAACATTTCCTCTTCTTATTGTCACGCTTTCGCTGCGCATTCCTAACTTCCTTTTATGATTTCGCTTTTCCGAAGAGGTATCTCTCTGAAAATACTATCTTAAATTCTCTTACTTTAAAGGTATCCCTGAAAAGGTTATCTTATCTATCGCACTTCTCCACTAGCTTTCCCCTTAGTGGGGTTATAGCCCCTAAGGAATGGTAGTTGACTCATTCAAGTTTCAACAAATCTTGAATTCTAAGGTCTTTATAATTAGTTTTCTTTGGCTACTCTCTACCCCTTCTAACGTTCTTTACTTAGAGTTAGATTGGCTAGGTGAAGTTCCTACTAGGGAATTCAAGGGTGACTGCCCTTAGACTCGATTTTACTCGCCATTCGTCCCACCTACATTGCACGAAGTATTGAGGTGGCCAGTCTCAATATTCCATGACAAGATAGTTAGGATTTATGGCATGGCAAATAATCAAAAACACTCAATGTAACTCAAACAATGTCAAACAATTTCTCAAAGTACACATAGGAAACATAGAAGACACTTAACACACAGGTCGAAAAGATCGACCTGCTCTGATACCATAATATAACACCCTAAGGGGCATTACCGTAACTAGATTTAGATTTAAAAAAAAAAACAAACTTAAAAAGGTAGAAATAACATACAAATGCTACTCATAAATATAATTAAATATTATATATGAACAATACAATAAAAAAAATACATGCCAATATAACTCGTCTATTACCCGAAGGTATCGTACATAATATAAAGAAGAATACAAAAACATAATATAAACTAGACTACGTTTTCTTGCACGTGACTCTAAGCTCCATCTGCGCATGTCTTCACCTGTATCCTGAAAAATGGAAAACTTAAAAGAATGAGACATAATGTCTCAGTGAGTGCTTTGAGGACTCTACGGCTGGGTTAGACTATTCTATTAAGACAACCCTTATCATTTATCTTTTATGGCTTTAAACTCACTAGGTCTCTCATAATTTGCCATACCTACGATCTAATCTACGCCTTTTAATCTTCAATACTTTCTGTGTTAACTACTCTCTCATTCTCCTGACTGTCATATTAGTTTACTATCTCATTCTCAATCTAAGAACTCTTTCTTACCCAAAATGCTCTCTAGTATTTAAACCCTTCATGTTTAGATTTTACTTTTCTTTCTTTTAATATTTAAGGTTGTTTTCTATGGGTCAAGTCTAAGGTCACAGACATTCTAAAATACTTTTGACCCTCCCTTAACACTCACCTTAATACCGTCATTTTGTTCTCTCTTATATGTCTTATACCTTTCTATTACGCTGTGTGGGGACTCATTCTTTTTCTACCTCATTCACAACTATTATTATCCAACTAGGACCCTCACAACATTATCCTAGGGCCTAGCCTCTTACTTATCCTTGAGGTAGCAAACACAATTAATTACAAGCATATATTTATTTCACATCTTTTGCCTAGTAACTAGACATGCACATTATTTTGTTTCATCAAGCAAGCATGACATACATGCATAACATGAGCACATATACATAATCTTGACAACTTATCACAATACACAATCACATTTCATACGTGTACACATTACATCATTCACTTATGAACAAGGTCACATAGAATTCACATAATCATAACGTAGCACACTTCAAAATATCACACTATAACAAGATACATATGCGTGCTATGTTCCTAAACTACTACTCATGCACATGTGGTACCAACCTAAACTTTTCAGAAAGTAGACTAGGAGTAAATGCAGGCCATAAGAAGCGTCATCGGTACCGATGCTTTCGGCTTCGCACCTTCAACTAGCATGATATCCCTCGGTGACTAGTCAGGGTTACCCAGTTTTGCTAGTACGCCCCGGCTCTATGGGATCAGCATGGACCATTGGAGTTTTTCCAACCGGATAACCCACAAGGCTAAGGTTAAACAACCCATCACGGCCTCCACCAACCAGATTCCTACATACTTTCCTCATCACATAACTCAAATGTTATGATGCATGGTCACATATAATACTTACAACTTTCACAGACTTTTATCATGAATCATAGGCACAATTTCATATCGCACTCATATTTTTAAGGTAAATAACAACAATACAATATAAACTCAACAAGACATAAAAAAAAACAAATAACAATGAGTTAAACACTGCCAAAAAGAATTCACAAACACAAGGAACGTAATAGCAAAAGTCGTATCCACCCAGCGGTCCAGCAAACCCGCCCAGCGAGTTCGCGCCGAAACCCAACCCGCCCAGCAAGTCTGCGTCAAGACCCAACCCACCCAGCGGGACTGCGTGCCCAGCGCCAACGCAAAATCCAGTTTTTGAAGAAAAGTCACCAAAAGACTATCTAATCTATGAATTCCTTACTTCTTCACAATTCCTTCAAAACCCATCAAATCCCTAATCTTACGCATAAGGAAGGGGAAAAGGTAAATAGATGAAAAATAACAACTTAAAAGACAAGGAAGAATATGGGGGAGAGCACTCACCCTTGTAGACATGCAAAGTTGAGTTATAGGTTTTGGATTTTTCGGTTTCTATTCTTCCTCCTTCTCTTCCTCTTCTTCTTCCCTTCTTTTCCTCATTCTCTCTAATTTTTTTCTTCTTTTATTTTGTGACGGCTAAACCTAACCCTCCTTCTCTATTCCCTTCTTATAACATGTAGGTGAGTACGTACCTTAGTGGGCTTTAATCCTCTATTGGGCCCTAGATGCTCTTTTGGATTATATGATAATATTTCTACTAATTTATAATATTAAGGTATTAATGAGAATAATAAGAATAAGAACAATAATAACAACAACAATAATAATAATAACAATAAATATAATAACAACAACACAACACAACACAATAATAGTAATAATAATAATAATAATAATAATAATAATAATAGGAAATATAATAACAATAATTCTTAAGACATCTTTTGTCTAATAACATATGAGAAGGATTCTACTAAGAGCTACCCCGTGGTTTATTTCTAATACTTGAAATTTAGGGTGTTACAGTTCCTATATGTTCTTGGGTTGCTTCCTCTACTAAGGATGGATCCTGTCAGTTCAACTCTCAAAACCATTACCAATTTGATTTTCTTAATTCTTTTTCATCTCACCAAGAGCTTGTTTGTTGGTCCCATATTCCTCTATTGACAATCCCTCAACATTATTGCCATGGTCTCCCTCTCTGAATCTTTCAGTCAAAGCCGTGGAAAATTATTCTCGATCTAGATTTGGGTTCTCTTTACACCAGGAATGAAACTAAAACATTGTCGCACCTTCTATGTTCATGAACCCCCACTATAACTTATGGAACAAAGTGATTTCTTGCACCTCAAAGAATTTTTAACAATCCACTCAACAAGGTTTGTCCCCATAAAGTCTAGCAGTTCCACCTTCTTGGCCCACATGCCCTCCATTTCTGATAACACAAGCTCTCCCTCGACAATTCAGCAAATCAAACCAATTGACAGGAACCCGATTTAGGATAAATCAACAATTGTATTATTAATTGAAAATGTTAGACGTATTACAAGATAAACCCTTTTAATCCTAGAGCGAAAGCTCCTCAGAAAAGAAAAGGTTCCCTCTCTGCCTAAGTTAGAGTATACATTCTAAACTCCCAAATTGAAAATACCAACTCAGCCTCCCCTTTCCTTCTCCCCTCCCTACCTATATAACGGACCCCCATTGTTTTTCTTTTCTCTCTCCGTAACTAACTCTTACCTATTTCCACACTAAGATGATTCTAAGTGGGTCTTGTACATTTAGGCCTGTGGTTGAGAACCTATCAAATTCCAAAAGAAAATATAAATTTTTATTCCAAAAAGATACTGTGCTACTTCCATGTTTGGTTTAAAATAAAATTATGAAACTTAAAAACTGCAACTTAAGTTTTGTTATATAATGAGTGATTATCATACAACAAAAATTTGGAGATGCTAACAAACTTTAGATTAGCATAGAAGAATCAAAGTTACAATTGATTATCAAGAAATAAAAAAAAGACTTGGGTAGTAGGTTGTATCTATAGTAAAGCAAAAGCCAACAACTACCAAATTCATAATGTGAACAAGACTCAACCTGGATTAGAAAATTTCAAAATACCCTAACCAAGGTAAAATTCTCATACAATATACACATGCATACAAACAACACCAAAGATACAACCCATAAGTTGTTCCAAATCAAGTTGTTACTCTAAGACAAACACTATCATTTACAAAAACAAAAACAATCCAAACTAATTATGACCAAGTTTGGTTGGCTAATGGCTACAAACCATGGTGGAGGTTAGGGTGGGAGCCTTGAACATGTCTCCTACCATAGGAAACTTGATTTGGAACGTTAGATTTTGTCAATTTTAAATTGATGGTTGAGATTAATTTGTCTTTTTTCTTTTTTCCTTTCTTTCTTCTATTTCCCAATTTAACCCCTCATTCTTCTTCTTCTTTTTCCTCCGATGAGCCAACAACAAGAACTAACGATGAATCCAAAAGCACAAACATTATATCTAACCTCTAAACAAAACAATTTAATCAATAAGCTTTTCCACACAGCTTCATTTGGATCACTTTATTGCATCCAATAAACTAACAATGAATCTTGGGCTCTGTTCACAAAATGAGTGAGAATTATCTGATACCGTTTTCACTAAAGTAAAACAAGAGCAAAACTACTAAAATCATTTGATTGTTATATGTCTAATTTGTATCTACCCATAAGAATATAACTAAGATGTTCACAATATTATAAGTGAAAAAAGCAGCAATGGCGTACAAAAAAATGAGCAGATACAATGTCAAAATAGATTTGGAAA
The DNA here is from genome assembly GCA_004329165.1 of Spatholobus suberectus. Taxonomy (NCBI): domain Eukaryota; kingdom Viridiplantae; phylum Streptophyta; class Magnoliopsida; order Fabales; family Fabaceae; genus Spatholobus; species Spatholobus suberectus. The sequence goes on along the minus strand of QUWT01000781.1, from coordinate 20,590,557 downwards.
ATTAAACAGAAAAATTATCAAATTTCAAACAGAATGTTGATAAGTTAGAATTAAAAATGAACAGATTAAGGAGAAAATCAACAAACAAATAAAGTTATGAAAATAACATTCAAATCTGAGAAACCGATACAAAAATCAACAACAAAAATACACAAAACAAGCCTTCAAGACACATATCTGAATTAAAATCCAAAACATAAAGTGAAAGAAGCTTTAGATTCTGCTGCCAGGGCCGAAGTCATGCCGGAAAATCTTGCAAAAAGGGTCCCAATTGTAGATGCGAAAGTTGTGGTCGATGGCAACAGCAAAGCACATGGAGTCCTAGTTGAAGGAAAAATGGCACAAAACAAGCCTTCAAGACACAAATCTAAATCAAAATCCAAAACATAAAGCAAAAGAAGCTTTAGATTCCGCCGTTGGGCCAATGTCGTGCCAGAAAATGTCACGAAAGGGGTTGCAGTTGTAGATGCAGAAATTGTGGTCGATAATGACTGCAAAGCACTCGGAGTCATAGTTGAAGGAGAGGTGGCACAAAACAAGCCTTCAAGACACAAATCTGAATCAAATTTCAAAACATAAAGCAAAAGAAGCTTCAGATTCTATTGCCGAGGCTAAAATTGTGTTGGAAAATCTCACGAAATGGGTCATAATTGAAGATGCAGACATTGTGGTTGGTGGCAACAGCAAAGCACCCGAAGTCCTGGTTGAAGAAGAGGTGGAGGAGTGGGAATCGGGGGTTCAGGTGGTGTGGGGTGCCTCAAAATCGAGGGTTTGTGGGGTCTGAGACATTAGGAAACAAATCTCACAAGAAAGGCACTGAGATAGAAGGGTGGGTAGCGACAAATTAAGAGAGGGAGAAAGAGGAAAAAAAAAGAAAAAGAAAAGGAAAAAGATAGAAATATCTAAGTCATTGATTTCAAATTCATAATATCAAACAGTCTAGATCAAGTTTCCCACGGTGGGAGACATGTTTAAGTTTCTCACGGTGGGAGACATGTTTAAGTCTCCCACCATAGCCTCTATCTACAAACCATAAGTTTGGACACTTTACAACTTAGGAATTTCTTTAGTGCAAGATCTCAACTGAAATATATTCAAGACCATCAAGATCAATATTGATAGACTTGTATTACATAACCATGACCAGGAAAAATAGGCAACAAGATATCTTATATGCAACGGATTATTAATCACAATCACATCGAGAATTCTTTGAATTACAACGCCTTTTCCCATGGTATTCTAGTTTTGACATAGGTACACAAGATGGGCCTACATATCTCCCCCTCAAAGATATCTTCAAAGGAGTTGTGCTCCCCTTCATTTAGTTATGTTCTTATAGGCCTGGGAGAGGGCATGATGTATTGTAGACAGCTTTGGTATCTAGAACTATGTTCTTTAGTATTTTTTATTTTAAGTTGGTGATGAATATGAATGACGGAGAGCTAACTGAGTTTCAGTTTGTATTTGGTATCTTTATCATGCATATAAAATTATGACTAAAAATCTAGAATGACTGAGCAGGATTGCTTAATATGGTGCAATTACTACAAAAGGTCATGGATGGTAATGCCTAAATAAGTATTTGAGACTCTATAGCTACATAAATGTTTAAATACGAGATGAAGATCCTAAGCTTAAAATGTAAGAATAACAAAAGTCCAGAGCTTGTAATTTCACATAGCAGGGTGAAATGCTAGGGTCACTTCATAGAACCAACATTTTAAAAATCTAAAAAACAGTTCATGACCGCAATTGTGGCAACAAAATCAAAGTTTATTGGGTTTGTTATTGCAATTGCAGCCACATCAGCTGCATTTAATCGCAATTCTCTGCAATATCAAGGATCGCAACAAAGCTATAGCAAACACAATTTAAAACCTACAAATAACCCACAAAATTGTATCCCAACGAGACCCCTGCAGTCAAAATCCGTTTACATTCTCGCACTCTGGTTCAAAAATTTCCACAATTCCAAGGTTTCAAAAAGTAATCGAACTACAAATAACCACGACTCAGGTATAACCCGATAGTAAACGAGACAAGTTAAAGCGAAAAAACTAACAATTAAGCCTCACAGGACCATCCATCAAACCAACAACAAACCAAACCACACAACACAACATATATAAAAAAAAAATAAAAATAAGAAAAGAAATTAAATTAAATTAAAAAAAAAAAAAAAAAAAAAAGGAAGGATCGAAAATACCGATCATGTAGGAAATGAGCTTGAGCTCATCCTGAGCCTCTTCGATGAGTTCCTCGACCTGCCCGCAACCGAGTCGTTTCTCGATGGCTTCCCAGTCCTGCTCCTCCTGGCACACGCTCAGCCTGTGCTTCGTGAGGCTCTCCATCGCTTTGCGGTACCCTTCGTTTTCTGGAACCTTCCGGATCTCTTTCAGCGTCTTGTTGTAGAGTCCAATCAGCACCTCCCTCGCGTTCGGCACCACCTCTAACCCCACAATCCCCGTAGCAGCCTTCACCTTCGCCATCAGCGGCCGCGCCACCGCACGCAGAAACATTTTTCTTCACTTTCTCCCCCAAAGTCTCAGTGAATGGTGCTACTCCGAGAAGGAGTAAAATGTGTGGATTCTTCTACAAATGGTAATCTGAGTAGCACTCTGTGTATGTGTGTGTGTGTGTGTGTGAAGTGCTGCATGCAGGGGAAAGCCGTGAGCTTGTCCCTCTGTTTTGTTTTCCCTTCTCTGCGCTACATTATGTATTGGACCCTTTCTTTGATATTTCTGTTAATGGCATATATGATATGATGCTCATCTTGGGTTGAAATTGAATTGAGTGGTCTGTACACTTGCGTTGGTAGTCTGGACTGTTGCAAACCTTTGGGATATTGCATTTTTTCTGGACAACCACTCAACCCACCGGATTCGGCTACAAAATAAAACCCACGTGGATAGCTAGTAAATAAATAAATAAATAAAAACATAGAGAGAGCGAGGAAATAAAGCCTTCCTACTGGCCCATTTACGTTGGGTCATACGTGTACTCCTATAAAAATTAATTAAAACTATAATAGAAAAGAAATAAAATAAATAAATACATAAAATGAACAAATAATAATAATAATAATAATAATCTTATCAAATAATAATAACAATAATAATAACCAGCGTAAAGTGTGACTTGAATCTTGTCATACATTTTAATAAGTTAGAAAGGTACAAAATTTCGTAATAAACTAAATTAAATTTTCTAACTAAGACAAGAATCAAAGAGAGATAGGGAATAAAAGGAAAAAATAAATCCTAATACACATATATTAAGTATAAAAAAGAATAAAAGAGATTAAGTTTATAGTCAAATTTAAGAAGACTAATTATTAACCTAAATTTAGAGTAAATCTAAATATAATTATGCCACGAGTAGTAAACATAATAACAATTACTGATAATATTAATGATGACAAGAGTGAGATTAATAGAGTGCATTTAAACAATGTCATAAAGTAATATGATTGAGGATAAAAGTAGACGTAGAAAATAAAAAAGGATATATTTATATAAGTGTAAAGAGCCTAAACAAGTAATACTATCCTATTTAAGAAAAAAACCAACGTGATCCAAATTTTTAACCCATGAGAAAAATAATAGACTAAAAGACATTGTTAAGATCCATTGAATAAGTTTTGAAGGTAACTGGAATGAATAAATTTTCAAGAAGGACGATCACAATAAAACACGGAAATTGAATAACATTGCTCCTGTTATTTAGGAATACAGTCATTTCACACTTTAATTTTATGGTATGATTATGACTTTCTTCTTAAGCATGTAATAAGATATAAGCATAATCTAAATTTTAGATAAATTGAGTATATGTGTACTCCTATAAAAATTAATTAAAACTATAATATAAAAGAAATAAAATAAATAAATACATAAAATGAACAAGTCATAACAATAATAATAATCAAAGTAAAGTGTGACTTGTATCTTATCATACAATTTAATAAGTTAGAAAGGTACAAAATTAAAATTCGTAATGAACTAAATTAAATTTCCAACTTAGACAAGAATCAAAGAGAGATAGGATACATAAAAACAATCCTAATACACATATATTGAGTATAAAAAGAATAAAAGAGATAAAGGAAAAATATTTTTAAAAAAACGAAGATATCTTTGCATATCTAGCATAAAATACTAAGAAATTTTTTTCCCTTTTAACAATTATAAGAAATAAAAGCTATAAGCATTTCTTAGCAGTTTAACGAGGGCCGACCTTGGGCTTAGTCTAGAGGGGCGACGACCCAAGGTCCAGGATTAGAAGGGGCCCCAAAATTTAAAAAGTACATAGTTGTGTAGAAATTTTTTTTCTATATCATATTATATTATTTTTACGAATAGATTGAAATTATTGTTTTGTTTCATGTCTCCTTTTATTTAAATTAAAATGTGACATATGATTAGAAAGTATAATTCTCTTAGTTGTTGATACGTTATATTAATAAATTTATGTTAAATGAATTTTCAGCTAACTGTGATATATCAACATATAATGAACCTATAATAATAGGCTTAAATTGTTTATTTTTTTAACCAGAATTCAAATTATAAAGAAATTTAAAATAAAAGTTAGTTTATTGATAAAAAAACAAAAATATATGTAAACTTTAATTTGAAATAATGATATTTTGTTAATGATAGACCATAAGGACGATGTTAGAGTATTTCTTTGAGGAGGTTAAATATAAAAATTAAATAAAATTATAATTTTAAATTTAATATACTAAATTTAACCAACAACTAAAAAATTCATAATAATTGATCACATATCACGAACCAAAATTATATAAATTAAACAAAAAATTCCATACTATAACTTGTAGCAAGAAAAAAGAGATCTAGTTTTTAAAATTCATTATAGCAATTCTCATGATTATATTTAGATATCCTGTTTAAAGTTTTAAAAGCATAATTGACACTCAAATTTTATTAAAGAAAAATTTAATTTTTAACCAAAGAATAATATATTCTTTGTTTTAAACAATAAAATAATGTTCTTTTATTTTTTTTTATTAAGAAACATTTAGAAAAATAGAGAAACTGTAAAAATTAGTGAAAATCACAGTTGTATACCTTTTAGGAGGTGTATCTGTCTAGAGTGGTAAGAGAGATGGGAAAAGGAGAGAGAGAAAATGTAAGTTGTAATAATAAATGTGGTGCGAAAGAAAGAGAGAAATGATAGAAAGAAGAAGAAAATGGAAGAATTATAAAAATAAAATTGTATAAAATCATTATCGAAAAAGTATATATATATATATATGTTGTGTATATATGTTTTGTTCTTTTAGAGGGTGACCTTATATATAAATATGTGTGTGTGATTTTTTGAGGGGCATAAATTGAATGATAGAGGATAATATTGGAGTAAAGTGATAAAAAAAAATGTGATATATGTTTTGAAATTTGTTAAAACTATGTTATTTGCTTAACATAATAAAAATATATCATTTTCAATGAAATTATGTGTCTATTTTTTTAGGCAATGTATATTTATATTTTCAAATAATTTTGTATATAAGGGGCCTTATTTATTGTTCTGCCTCAGGCCCATAAAATATTAGTACCAACCCTGAGTTTAAACAAACTAGAAAGCACTAAGAAAGGGGATGTTGGCTAGGGTGGGAAACTAGTTCATATCTCCCACTATGGGAAACTAGTTTCCCACCTTTAGATTTACTCATTTTCAATTTTAGGGCTAAGATTTTTTCATTTTATTTTATTTATTTATTCGCTTTCTTTCCCTCTTTCCCTTTTCTCTATTTCCCTATTTCCTCTTCTTCTCTATATCGTCTTCTTCCTTCTCCTTCTCTACCACAACGACGACTCGTGAACCTGGTAGAGAAGGTTTTTTGGTCGCCACTACATCCCTTCCTCTGCCACCCTCGCATCCCCTCTAGTGCGTGCTGCGCTTCAGATCAGGAATAAAAATCATTATTGGGCGTAGCACCAAATCCTTTTTACATTTGATGTCGTTGCGATTGTTAGAGGCAAGGCAACGATAGGGGGATTGGGAAGGGAAGGGGAGGAGTGAAGGCGTTCGTATGGCTTATGGCTTAGGTTTAAGCTTGTTTGGCTTTGATAGTTTTGTTAATTTTTTATGTTGTCTTTGGATTATCCCAGCAATCTGCGGAGATCGAGATGCGGCGACAACTAGAAAACCTTTTTTACCAGGTTCACAATGTGGGTATTGCTTGAAAACAACGAGGTCATGTTGTGTGCAGTGGCAAGGTTAAGTGATGTTGGTTGGGTGAGAGTTAGATCGGGTTTGTGTTACTGAGGGGCATATTGGGAAAGACAAAGAAAAGAAAAAGAAAAAGAAAATAAAATCTCAACCCTCCAATTAAAAATGAGTAAATGGTTGAAAAACAAATTTTCCACCATGGGAGATATGAATTGGTTTCCTACCCTAGCCAGCATCAAGAAAGGGTTTTTTTTTTTTTTTAAAAGACTATCTTTCTTAGCACTTGGAGTCTGAAAGCCAAAGAAAATACTTAAAAAAAAAAACTTATAAATGATGTAATGCAAAATAATTTCTTAACATTTTGTTGTGTAAATGTTATCCTACGTTCATCTATCTTAATAGTTTGTAATTACTACTGTAGATTACACACCTTTCTTAATTGTCACATACCTAATGCTTATAATTGTTATGAAATGGGTATTTTAACCATTAAGAAAGCTCTTTTTGTTTTAGTGAAATTTCGTTGTTTGTAAGAAAAATTGATTGCTAGAAGATTAGATTTAGAAATTATAGGGAATTTCAAGACATAAATATACATTTTGGTTAATATGAGGAATATAAAATTGATAGCAAATATTGATTATACGTAGATTAAATCAATAAATTTGAATTTAAATTAATCATAAAGAAACAAATGTAGCATTGATCGGTAATTATATCTTCTATATTTGATAATGATTGTGAGCATCTAATTTTGTTCGGTTCAATAAAAGTAAAATTTTGAAAAATGAGAAAAATCAAAAGGAAAATAATCAAAGTAAAAATAATAAAATTTCAATCGACATAAAATTTGAAAATGTAATATACTCATTCTTTTAATATCTTAATTTCAAAGTTACTGAATTAAATTTGCAAATTAATAAAATAAAAATATATAATTTTGAAACTGTAATATACTGAATCTTTTAACATCTTAATTTCAAAATTACTTAATTAAAATTTGTAAATTAATAAAAAAAAGAATAGAGAGGCTTCTAAAATTTTTTAGAACTTGATAAATCACCATTTTTTATCTTCATCCTAATAATTTGATAAACACTCAATTATTGCATCTCACTTGCAAACCTCTCTCTCTTGATCTCTTTTCATGAATTCTCAAAAACCAACCTCTCGCACCACACTCATGCATAAAAAAACAAACTCTAAACTACTCTTTCAGGGGGACACACAGACAATACAAAATTTCTCTCTCATTCACAAATATCATCCACAAATAGCATACAAGCTCTCTCTTTCACGCACACATTCACTCTCCCATCGTAGACTCACTGAAACACCCATAGCCCAACTTCTCCCCACTCACATTTTCTCATTAATCATTCACACCACGCACACATATTTGGGGGGCATATTTTGATTTTGACATTTTCCTTCTCATCACACACAACACTCTCACCATCAGTCACGCACAAGCACATTCTCTCTAGGACTCACCTCACTCACTCTCTCAAGAACCACACTCCTCAATCCACTCATAGATGTATCACCATGACTCAACTGTTGGATTCGCAACCACATCATAGTAACTTATATCAACAAGTCGCGTCTACACCTCTCTGCCGTTCAAAGTCATGCATTAACTTCTAGTTTTATATTTTCTTTTCTTGTTTATTATTTATGTTGAGTTTGAGTGCATGATAGACTTGTTAGGTTACTATATCATGTTTAGGCCTGCATTCCTAGAATGTTTTCCTTTTTTTTTTTTTATTCTCAATCAATATAGGATTGTTGAGGCCCAACACATGTTCAACTAATATTGGCCTTGATTCAGCATGTCCCATTTTTGTTTTTATTTAATTTTTTGAACCCCTAGAATCCATTTTTTATTATATTTTATGACAAAATATATATTACTCATCCCCTTATTTATAAAAATATCCCCTTTCCCCATTTTTTTTAATAAATTTCTCTAAATACCTTCTAATTTATTCCACTTTTTCAAATTTCTCTATTTTGTCGGAAATGTTCCAAACTATACACCTCCTTTCTCAATTATTTTTTTTCACTCACCTCCTCTTCCTCTGCCACCCTTTCTTCTTTCGCTACCTTTTCTCTCTAGTTATTCTGCATTGATTTCTCTTTCTTGTGTTTTCTTCTTTGATTCTTCTTTCATCTAGCCATCAAGAGACTTGCACCTCATCTTCATTATTTTTTAAATCTTATTTTTGCACTCCTCATCTTTATCATTCTTTTTTATGCAGTGATAAGAACAAATGTGGGTACAGGCTTGGGACTAATTGTACATGATCTTGCAGGATAGGTTATTGCAACTGCGACAAAATTCACAAATTCTGAATTAGTTCGAGGGAGGCGGAGGCTTATGCATTAAGATGGGCAATCATCACAGTGGCGGAGTTGTGCTTGTCGAATGTCCAATATGAAATAGATTATTTGCAACTTTTCCAACTTTGGAACAATAAAGATTTGTAGGGGAGAGGATTATTCCAAGGTTTAGTGAAGGATAATAGGCGACTTCTTTCAAGGTTTCAGAGGCCGGAGTTGCTGTTCACCAAAAGATTGGGAAATATGGTTGCTCATTGTTTAGCTTCATTGTCTTTTTCTTTTTTAGATAGATGCTACATAGAGAAAGTCCCCTCCCAATTGGACCAAATCATTATGGATGATGTAGCTTTGATTTCTTAACTGGTTTAATAGTACACAACATCTTGAATTTCAAAAAAAAATTAAAAAAATTGGAAGACATGTTACATTATGTATATATATATATGAGTCAGGATCCGTTGATACCAGGTGTCAAAATTAGTTAAATTACACCTTCAATAACTTTTTGTAAAATGCAAATTTAACCAATCAAACTATTGAATTGTGTGATATTATCTTCATGATCATGTATATCAAATTTCACATCATTTAGACTTTTCTAGATATGTTATCTAACATTGAGTATTTACATACATTTTAATATCATATTATACGTTAAAATAAAGTGATGTGATGAACTACTAAATAATTTTAGAATTGTATGAAATTTGGTATACTTAATCTAATTAATAAGAACATCAAATTTAATGGCTAAATCGATTAAGTTTGCATTCTACAAAAGTTATTGAAGGTGTAATTTGACTAACTTTGACACCTGGTGTCAACGGATCCTGATCCTATATATTTATATATATATATGAGGAAGTTCTTGCAAGGTCTACTGTTCACTCATTATTTTATTTATAATAAAAATTAAATATTAACAAAAGGAATGATTGAATGTTCAAATGATAAATATTGCTAATTACCTTAATTTGAATATGTTGTAACCTTGAATTAGAACATATATTAATAGTAATATATATGAATATTAATGTTATCAATTAATCTAAATCAAGATATGTATTGGTCACTATTTCCTTAAATTAATTAAATATTTAAAAAAAAAGAATGATTGAATGTTTGAATTATGAATACTTCTAATTACTTTAATTTGAATATGTTGTAATTTTGAAATAGAATATATATTAATATTAATTAATATTAATGTTATCAATTAATCTGAATCAAATATATATGTATACACACACACACACATATATATTGGTCATTATTTTCTTAAATTAAACATTTTAAAAAAGGAATGATTAATATTAAAATCGTAAATATTGCTAATTACCTTAATTAGAATATGTTGTAACTTTGAATCAGAATATATATTAATGTTATCAATTAATCTGAATTAAAATATGTATCAGTCATAATTATATTAATTAACATAATAATATACTTTTCTGAATTAAAATAATAAGAAAAATTCTATTATATGTCAATAGGAAACTAATGAATGAGGTGTTGTCATTATTTATCGTAAATTCCATTATTATTTATTACATTGATATTTAAGGTAACATAACAATTTATTATCATTATAATACATATTTATTGTAAATTATTATAAAACCGTGATGATAAAAAAGTACCATAACTATAAAAAATATTCCATAAAATTTAATAAATCAAAATTCATTTAAGATTTAATGATTAAATTGATGAATTTAATTAGAATATATGCTTTTTATAAACATTTTAATTACTATAATTAATGTAATAATGTATTTTTATGAAGTAAAAAATTGACGAAATTTAGGCAAAAAAAGAATGAATATGGTGATGTCACGTGACATTTGTTTACGTGGCAAAACCTTCTTTTATAATATATAATAGATAATAGATAGTAGATAAGTGATTATCATACAACAAAAATTTGGAGACGTTAACAAAATTTATATTAGCATTAAAGCATAGACAAATCAAAGTTACAGCTTATTATCAAGAAATAACAAAAAAACTTGGGAAACTTGGTGTTACCTAGCAAATTATGAGAGATGTCATGTCAACAAAAATTAGCACCATTAGTACAAAAAGCTAATAGAAGGACCAATGTGGTCTAATAGTGACACTTTAAAGGACCAAAGTAACATTTTAAATTTAAGGGACCAATCTGAAACTAAAAGGCTAAATTAATCTATAGGTCCCTAAACTATTTAGCAATTTTTAATTAGGTCCTTAAACTAAAAAAAAATGTAATTAGGTCCCTAAACTAAAAAAGAAGGTCCATAAGGTTAGTTTCTAGTGGCTTAAAATTGCCAAAAATGACAATTTATGACAATTTTAAAAACTCTAGGGATCTAATTACAATTTTTTTAGTTAAGGGACCTAATTAAAATTTTCAAATAGTTTAGGGACCTACAGATTAATTTAACCAAACTAGAAAATAAGACGAGGGATCAAAAATATATTTTAACCTTTTATTTTTATGAAAATATTTTTAGGAATTGAAAAGGTTGTGGATTTCCAAGTCGTCATGTCTCAGGTGTTTCCAAAAATAAGGTCTTCACAATAATCAAATAGGAAGTGAAGTGGATTTGAAATGATTATCACTAAATATTTTTTTTTTTTTATGAAAATATTTTTACAAATTAAAAATTTTTGGGGATTACCAAGTTGCCATGTCTTGGGCATTTTCCAAAATAAGTTCTTCAAAATAACTATGTAGAAAGTGAATTCAAAATGACTATCATTAAACCTTTTATTTTTAATTTTTGGAAAATATTTTAATTTGGAAAAATATAAAAAAATAATTTTGAAAAGGTATAAAAAGAAGAAAATTAACAACAACAACAACAACAATAACAATAATGAGTAAATAAAACATAGAGAAAAAGACAATACAAGTGTGATAAACTTACCTCAAAGGACTATTCTTGGTGGGTACGATGCATAAAATAATCCAAAATAGTCCATGCATCTCTAGTTTGAAACTCCAAGAGCAAAAAATTAAAAATTAAAAATTAAAATAAAAATAGAAAGATTAAACAAAGCCACAAGCACTATGATTTGCACTAGGCTCGTATATTCTTTTTTTTTTCTTAGATCCATAAGTGGTCCTTTTTTTATATATCCCCTAGTTCTTGTGGTTTCTTTTTTTATATAGGAGAAGGAGAGGATGCAATGGAGTGATTTAGCCAATGTGAGACTTCTTTTTATATAGGAGAACAAGATAGTGCAAGAAAATAGTTTGCCCAATATTATGAGACTTTTTATGTGAGATTAAGAGAAAGTTTCTACCATAGCTAGATAGCCTACTTCCAGGCCATTTTCCATCAAGATAAACGTCAGTTTTTGTTTACGAGTCAGAAATATAAGTTGTAGACTTTCTTTTAACTTTCCAATGACACAAAGAATGTAACACCCCTAATAATATAGGTATAATATTAATAATAACATGTAGTGCTTACGCAATATCTATCCTATAAGCCAAAAAATACAGTGTTTTTCTTCCTAAATTACACTGCAAGCAGCAGATACATAAAGATACAAAATAGAATTACAAAGTTCCTGAAGTTAGTCATATCTAATAAGGACAAAACTTGTAAGAAAATGAAGTAGCAAAGAGTTGCCACATAAAAGAATGTGAACAAGTTCTACCAAGCTTCTGTTACTCCACTTTTACCTCGATCACTCCTAAGGAAAGTGACTATTCATTGTCACCAAACACAAACAGTTGTAGCTAACTATTCTATCACAAATCACACCAAAAGAAAGGGGAAAATACAAAAATAGAAAAGCCTAGAGGTAAGAATATTAATGCTAGAAATTGATAGATAATTCATAAGATTTAAATTGAAAGAGCAAGAATCGTACAAGAATGGGGGTTGAATTGTGCATTTCAAATATTTTTAACTAAAACAGAACAAGTTGGTTTGAAAACGAAAGGATAAGGGAAGAACAAGAACACAGAGAGTTTATACTGGTTCACTCAACCTTGAGCTACGTCCAGTCCTTTCACCCAAAAGGTATTTACTAATTAACCTTAGGTTACACAAGTATTCTTCACTGTCTCTTCAGGCTTTTACAATGCAATCAGCCCAAATTGCTTAACCACCCAAATATTCTTTTTCACTAAGCCTTTTTAGGCTTTCACAACATAAATAGTTGTTTATAAAGAATTCAATTCACAAAGTGAGGATATAAAAGTTTAAATACAAAATATAAAGTCATTTCAGAAAGTTTTTCAAAATCATCCAATAAGTGTAATAAAAAAATCATTCTTTTATCAATGTGTCGCTGCTTGCTTTGTTCTTCTCTCTTGATATATATACTCTTAAGAGGATAAGAGTCGTTGAGAGGATTTAGCTTTAGTTTTCAAGAAATATGAGTGTATATCGAGCTTTTAGAGGGGACAGAGGAGCGCTTTTTTGTTCTTGCACTAAAAATGAAAGTGCAGGACTACATTGGAGGGCTGCTTTTCTGATCATTCTTTATCTGGCTTGGCAACTTGATAAGTTGACTTTCTTTTTCTACAACACTGTGCTTATACTAAAAAGTATCTGTCTTTTATTTAATGCTTAGATATTTAAACATTAGATTTCTTAAAACAGGTAAAAGTCACGAGATATATGAAATACGCATAGACTGGACAAGTTTTTTTTTTAAAAAAGAACTAAGATGTTTAGAAAAAGCTTATGCTTGGACGAACCTTGTTTGTGAGTCTAAGTTTTAAACACTTAATCGTTGGAAAAGAGACTTACTTCTGAACGGTCTTCATATACGAGTCTATTGGAAGCTGGCGCGTTGGACATCTTGATGTTAGGCATGCATTGGACGCTTGTGAAAAAAAAAATTTTTTTTAGTAGAAACTTAAAACTTAATAAATATGTTATCTTCAAAATTTGAGGGACTAGACACTATACGTCTTTGGTTCCAACAATCTCCCCCTTTTTAATGATGACAAATCTTATTAATTTTTAAGTTTTATGATCATATATATAAAAAGATTATACAATATGTCTATTATACTCCCCTTGAGTCTGATATTTCAATTTAATTTGCATACTTTTGAAACATATAAAGTGTTAGTTCAAATAATTATCCAGGCAAGACTCAGTTTATGCATGACTATCATGTGATGCACAAATGTTTAACAGTTAGACGACATCAGAGTAATACAGAATTAACAATCATCAGAGTGTAATGAAAAAAATATTCAAAAGTAGGAAAAAAAAAGAGAGCATAATAGTATGTTTCAATTATAGCAAACTTAGACTTATTTTTGTTATTTCTTCCCCTTTTGTCATTATCAAAAACATACAGAGAGAAGAGAAGAAGAAAACATCATAGTCACTTGGGAGCCGAGGGAGGTGGAGGTGGAGGTGGAGATGGGGATGATTGCAGGGTGTAGAGTAGTTCTTATTGGTTTTGGAGAATCTGTTGGAGAAGGGTCATGATGGGTTGGAGTTGGGTGGCAATGTCTTGTTGCACGGCGGGGTCTATGGGTGGAAGGTTAGGAGGGGCAATAGTGATAGTGGGAAGGCTTGAGAAGGCTTGAGAACCGGAAATTGGTGGTAATGGAGGTGTTGTGAGGATAGTTGAGAAAGAGTTGGTGGTTGAACATCAGAGGGTGGAGGTGGTGCTTCCAAAAACTTCAAAGTCAGAATAGTGAGTTGGTGGGGACGTGGTGATACCCTAAGTAATGGTGGCTTGAAGGTTTGTGGATATGTGAGGGTAGCAATAATGACATAAAGGATGGATGTTTCTATGCCAATGATTGGGCGCGTGTCGACTGGATGGACGAAAGCAACTGACGTATCAGAAAAGTGAAACACACAAGCTGGATGCTATGTATACTCACAGTTCTTCATTATCAGAACTTCTGCCTTGTTGTCCACCGAGAGTCCACTGCTAGACATTTCTTGCTCATAAGAGGTGTTGGCTCTAGAAACGTGTGGCATCTTCCTCGTCCATGTCTTGCATTAGACGCCTAGATAGGTACCAATCTAGAGTGATGTCGGCATGCTGTTGAAATTCGACTCTGGACGGTGGAGGAAGTGATGGCGGCTTTGTGAGTAGCTTCACCTTCTTGTTGTTTACGTCCAAGGTTGGTAGTCTTGGACAAACGTGGTCTAGGTGGATGCGTACAGATGTTGATGATGAAACATGTTGAGTGGGAGGGATGAACAGTTGGTGCTTCAACTTTGCAGAGCTCTTCAAAGAGTTGCAAAACATGTGGTCGAAGTGTGAAAGGATGAACCCAGTTTTTTTGGGGTCCAACGGCCTTAACTTCAAGTCTACTGGCCTAATGTGGACAGTCCGTTCTAATGCTTGACCATGTCATTGTTGCAGATCTTCTTCAATCTCCTCAACTGGAGGTACTCTATATTGAAGTACTCCAGGAGGGTGCGCATTCAAGTGCCAAGCTCTCACAAGTTTGGGATACCTCTTTTTGATGAACTACTTGAGCGGCAAGTGTTCAATAGTTTCTAGAGGTAGAGCCAAGTATACGTTAGATGGTTGATGGATGTACTCTTCCATGTATTGCTCAAAGGAAATTGGTGAGTAGCCGAAACCAAATTCTAGCTTAGGAAGAGGTTCTGGACGTAGGATGATTGCATTGTTGTCCACCAAATTGTGGTTATTTCCTTTAACAAACAATAAGGGCCATTTTCTTTTTGTTTACTCCAAATCTTCTATGCATCCAACAGATGTAGAAAAGATGGCCAGATGCATGGAGGGGGTTGACAATGATTGTTTGGGTGGTTTAATGGAAAAGTATGGTTTGGTAAGGTTGGGGTGGGAATGGTGCAAGTATAACCATCATCACCAGGTAGTAACATATCTGGTTCATGTGCAGTTAGTGTTTGGGCTTGTGTTTGGTCAAGTGTGATTAGTGTTTGTGATAGGATAGGCTATTTAGTAAGCTCAATGATTATAGACTCAACAAAATCATCTTTAGAGACAGTACCAACAACAGGGGCAAATACCTTACTTTTCTCTATTGTGGCAGGTGGTTGGTGAGCTTTATCTGGACGTTTGACAAAAGGAGTGGGTTGGACGGCGAGGGCTTCTGGTTGAGGGGGGACTTCAACAAGAGTAGTCTTCTGCTTCTTCAGAAGGACTTCGTTAGGTTCGTCATCCTCATCATTAGAATCTACTTGCATTTAAAGTCTCCTTTTGGCAGGTGCAGGTGCAGGTGGAGGAGAAGTAGATACAGGAGGAGTAGGCAAAGCTGGAGGCTGTTGTGACTTAGACCTCGTCACTCTGGACGACCTCCCCTTAGACGGTTGTCTCCTACTAGATAGTCTTGCAGCTACAATTGGATGGACGAAAAGCGCTTCTTCATCCAATTGCTCAGCTTGTTGAGCAGCTTGTTGGGCAACAGGTTGAGGTGCTTCCTGAACTAGTTCTTCTTTGACACCCACTGCCTTGGCTGTCTTCTCCAGGGGTTTCAATACAAACCCAGCCTTCATCTGGGTGATGTTATTGCAGCCAAAGGGCAACTGAGTGAACCTGTGGCCACCACCCTGCATTTTGATTGTAGTTTGTTCACCACCAAGCAGAGCAAAGAATGCATGGTATACCTGCTACATCCAAAATATCCTGTTCAATAAGGCAGCATAGGTAATCTGGTTATGTTCTCTTCGTCTCTTCATAGTTCTGAAGATGTTGCTGAGGATAAGGCGAGGAAGGTTAAACTGCTATCCAGTGATCATATGGAACAGAGAGAACCAGTGCAGAAAGGTCACACTGTCCTTGCTAGTACACTTTGCCTTCCTTCGTCAGCTCAGCCTCTGGTCCCATCAAGGTTGCGTCCACGGTTTTATGTTTGCCGAAACTGGCTTCCTAGTTGTTCTTGATGTAGGAGCCAGCACGCTCACATCCAATAGCCTGAGTGACAGTCCCTAGGTTGAGAGTGACCTTCACTCCCAGAATAGTACTAATTATATTGGTCTTGGAGAACTCTACTGTCTTCCAGAACCGTCAGATGAGCTCTAGGTAGATAATCTCGTTCAGATGAAAGTAGTTAAGGATTCCACAGCGTATTAGGTTGTCCTTTACCTTGAAACCCATGTTGTCAAGGGCTTTTATATCGAAGAGGTTCTCAATTAGAATAATAGCTTCGTTTAGACTTTCTACACAAGCTACAGCCTTCATGGCAACGTCAGTTTTTCCATCACCATTGTTGAAGAGACGAAAGTTAGGGTTCGAGAGGTTTCGGGGGATAGAGAAAGAGAAAGTTTCAGAGATGGAAAAAGTAAGCGTGAGAATGCTTGGTTGAGAGAAGTTTAAGTATATAGGAAGTAGCTGAAAGGTTTATGTTTTAGCAGTTTTTCAAATTTTGAAGAGAAATAATGAGCATTAAATATTGGTTCAAGTGCACACATTTCTCAAAGGCTGTTTTCGGCGCAATAGTGACTCAAACAGAAATAAAGCATTTATTTCAAATCATTATCAGTGAAAAAATATGATTATGTAAGGATGAAGATATTTATGCTCATAAATATAAAACGTTATAGAATGCGAACTGTAATGCTAATGTACGCATGCATGATAGACGATGTTATAATAATGGACGCTGTATGGTATTGGACGCTACTCGACATTTGGACGGTTAAGGAACATAAAAGAAGACTATTCCTTTATAAATTTCATACCAAGACGATCTTGAATATGGACGAGTTTATCTTCAGGAAGTGGTTTTGTACATATGTCTGCTAACTGGTTTTCAGTACTAATAAACTGAATATCAATACCCTTTTCTGAATATGATCTCTTATAAAGTGATGCTTTATTTCAATGTGCTTTGCTCTAGAATGTAATATGGGATTTTTAGACAAGTTTACGGCAGCAGTATTATCATAAAGGATAGGAATTTTACTCTTATAGATACTGTAGTCCTCTAACTGATGCTTGATCCACAGAATTTGTGAGCAACAGGACGCTAATGATATCTATTATGCTTCTGTTGTGGATAAAGCAATCATCCATTGTACTTTGCTTGTCCAAGAGACAAGATTTTCACCAATGAAGTGGCATCCTCCATTGGTGCTTTTTCGTTCTATTCTGTCTCCAACATAGTCAGCATCACAAAATCCAACTAACTTGTAATCTTTATTCGACTTAAAGCATAAACCAAGATTAGTGGTTCTTTTTAAGTATCTAAATATTCTTTTTACTACTATGAGATGAGTTTCTCTGGGATTAGATTGAAAACGAGCATAGAGATATACACTAAACATGATATCAGGTCTGGACGCTGTAAGATATAGTAGAGATCCAGTCATACCTCTGTATGTGGTTTCGTCTACCTTTTTGGATGTGTTGTCCAGTCCAAGTATTGAAAATGGATGAATTGGTGTACTCATTTCTTTGGCATTGTCCATCTTGTACTTATTGAGTAGCTCTTTTGCGTACTTCATTTGATGTATTTATATGCCACTGCTTGTCTATTTTATTTGTAATCCTAAGAAGAATTTCAATTCTCCCATCATGCTCATCTCGAATTTTGTTGTCATAAGCTTGGAAAAATCCCTGCACAGAGTGTCATTAGTAGCACTGAATATGATATCATCCATATATATTTGTGCAATAATAAAGTGTGAATGGACGTCTTTGCGAAACAGAGTTATATCTACTTTTCCTCTTGTGAAACCATTTTCGAAAAGAAAAAAACTTAACTTTTCATACCAAGCTCTAGGAGCCTGCTTAAGTCCATATAAAGCCTTTTTAAGTTTGTAAACATGCTTAAGAAAAGCATCACACTCAAAACCGGGAGGTTGTTTCACATAAACTTCCTCATTTATTATACTATTAAGAAATGCACTTTTTACATCCATTTGATAAAGCTTTGTATTACTATGAGCAGCAAATGAAAGTAAAATGCGAATGGCTTCTAGTCTAGCTATAGATGCATAAGTTTTAGTAAATTCTATACCTTCTTGTTGAGTATACCCTTGAACTACAAGTCTAGCTTTGTTTCTTACCACTTTACCTGCCTCGTCTAGTTTGTTGCGAAAGACCCATTTTTTTCCTATTATAGATTTGTCTATAGGTAGAGAAACTAGCTTCCAAACATCATTTCTCTCAAACTAGCTTAGTTCTTCCTTCATGGCATTGATCTAACCTTCGTCCAAGAAAGCTTCACCCATTGTCTTTGGTTCCATATAAGAAATTAATGTAGTTTGAGCTTGCTCCTTGAAGGTTGATCTTGTCCTGACATGATCGTGTACACTTCCAAGAATTTGATCTTCTAGATGGTATGTCTTTATATGCCATTGTCGTCCAGTTAGTTCCTTTTCTTCTTCCTTTGGGTTATCTAACTGGTTTTGGATGCTAGTTGCTTGGTATCGTCCAACTTCATATTTGTAAAAGATTCATCTAGCTCTGATAGTTCTCTATCAGGCTTATTGTCATTGAGCTTAACATGAATGGCTTCTTCAACTGTTAAGGTTCTATAGTAATAGACTTTATATGCCTTGGACATTTTAGAATAGCCTAACAATATTCCATCATCACACTTAGATTCAAACTTTCCAAGATTGTCCTTAGTGTTTAGAATGAAGCATTTACTTCCAAAAGGATGGAGATATGATATGTTGGGTTTTCGTTCTTTCCATAGTTCATAAGAAGTTTTTTTCAAAATAGGTCTAACATATATTTTATTTTGTAAATAAGATGCAGTGTTTACAACTTTAGCCCATAAGTGTTTAAGAGTTAAGTTATCATTAAGTATGGTTCTAGCCATTTCTTGTAATGACCTGTTCTTTCTCTTTACCACACCATTTTGTTGAGGTGTACGAGGTACAGAGAAGTTGTGGACAATTCTGTTCTCCTCACAAAACCATTGAAAACTTTCGTTTTCGAACTCTCCTCCATGATCACTTCTGATTGAAGCTATGCAAACACCTTTTTCGTTTTGAATTCTTTTGCAGAATATAGAGAAGACTTTAAAAGACTCATCCTTGTGTTTTAGAAACATGACTCATGTCCATCTAGTATAGTCATCTACTACAACTAAACCATATCGTTTTCCACTAAAAGAGGTTGTTCTAGTTGGTCCAAACAAATCAATATGTAGGAGTTCAAATGGTCTAGCAGTGGAAACAATATTTTTTGAATTAAAAAAGGTTTTCTCTTGTTTCCCTTTTTGACATACATCACAGAGAACATTATATTTGTATGCAAGATTTGGAAGACCCCTTACAAGGTTATGCTTATTTAGCTTTGAGATCAACCTCAAGCTTGCATGTCCAAGTTTCTTGTGCCAAATTCATTTATTCTTGTTGATGGATACTAGACAAGATACATTTTGATTTGCTAAGTCATTTAAGTCAATCTTATACAGATTGCTTTGCCTCTTTACAGAAAATAAAATGGATCCATCCATGTTTTTGACTATACATTCATCTTTGTTAAAGGAAACAATGTGTCCACTATCACATAATTGACTTATGCTAAGTAGATTGTGTCTTAGTCCTTCAACATATAAGACGTTATCAATGGAAGGTAAAGGGTGCTTACCAATTTTACCTATTCCTTTTATCTTGCCCTTTTGATTTCCTCCAAAGGTGACTTGTCCACCATTCTTGTGTTGGAGGCTTTGGAACATAGACTTTTCTCCCATCATGTGTCCTGGGCAGCCACTGTCCAAATACCATGATTAGAGTTTCCTTTCTGTTGTCAAGAAGATCTGCAACAGAAATAATCATGGACTTAGGTATCCAAATAGACTTGGGTCCTTTCTTGTTAGTTCTAAAGGCATTGGACACCTTCGTGACTGGACGATGAACACATCGTGATGGTTCATGGCCACTTTTCCACATATTTTACAAAAGACATTACTTTTAGTTGTTCCAGAGGCTTCCTTTTTATTAAAGCCAAGTTCAGATTTGTCATGTGAACTTCTTTTATAAGACAGGATTTTATTTAAATTTTTAGTTCTATTGACAAATTTGGATAGGCTTTCCTTTAGGTGAGTAACTTCCTTTTGAAGTTCTAATGCTTCATTAGGAGGCATCACTTCTGGAACATCCTTTACCTTTGATTTTTCATCCTCTCTCAAAATGTTTTCATAATTTTCTTTAAGTAAATTGAATTCTTTTGTCACCTTTGAAAATTTTCTTTTTAATTCTTTGTATCCTACTAAGAGAGTTGAAAAATTAGAAATAATTCATTATATGCTTCTTGAAGAGAAGATAGGTTATTAAAATTTACCTCTTTGTCTTGCTTATTGTCTGAGCTTTCCGAACTGGTCTCAACCATGAGACAGAGATTTGCTTCTTCCTCTCCTTCTTCTTCGGAGGAGGATAAATCCATGTCTTCCCAAGTTACCGTGAGTCCTTTCTTTTTCTTCTTGAAGAAGGTTTTCTTCTTTTCCTTCTGTAGGCTTGGACATTCAGCTTTAAAGTGTCTAGGTTTTTGCATTCGAAACAGATTGGTGGACTCTTCTCCTTGGGCTCCTTAGTAAACTTTTTAGAAAAGTTTTTAGCTCTAGACCCTCATTTCTTTCTCCACATGGCTTGCATTTTTCTGGATATGAAAGATATCCTGTCCTCATCAGAGTCATCTTCTTTGGATACTTCCTTAGAAGATTCTTCCACATTTAGGACTTTGGACGATGATCCCTTTGTTGGACATTGGACGCTTAAGGCAATGGACTTTCCTCTTTTCTATCCTTCGTCTTGCTTCAACTCTAACTCATGAACTTTGAGAGTTCCAACTAACTCTTCCATGGATAGTGCTATTAGGTCCTTGGATGCTCTCAAAGTTGTAACCTGTGGTCTCCATTGTCTAGGCAAACTTCTTAAAATTTTGTCAATATGATCCAAGTTATCATAGGTTTTACCTAGGGATCTCAGGTTATTTATAATAGTTTGAAATTTACCAAACATAAGTTCGATAGCTTCATTTTCTTCCATGGAGAATAGTTCATATTGTCTAACAAGCAAACTTGGATTAGATCTTTTAATTGTGAGATACCCTCGTATGCAAAAGCTAGGGTATCCCACATTTTTTAGCACTTTTCAGACTATGTACCTTTTCATATGCAGATTCAGACAAAGCATACATAATAGCATTTCGAGCTTTGGAGTTAAGTAGATACCTCTGTTTATGTGCTTCTGTCCACTGACCTCTAGGTAACTCAGTTCCATTTTGATTTGTAGGTTGATAGTCTTTCGTTTCCACCACATCCCACATGTCAATGTTGCATGCTTTAAAGAATGCTATCATTCTTTGTTTCCAGCAATCATAATTTTGACCTTTGAAGAGCGGTGCTCTATTTATAGCTTGTCCTTCGTTGTCCATGTATACTTAGGACCTTTTTACCCTTGCACTATTAAATGCTCAACTCCAAGAGGCTGAGCTCTGATACCAATTGAAAGAGTAAGAATCGCATAAGAAAGGGGGTTGAATTGTGCGTTTCAAATTTTTTTAACTAAAACAGAACACGTTGGTAAAATAGTTTGAAAACGAAAGGATAAGGGAAGAACAAGAACACAGATAGTTTATACTGGTTCACTCAACCTTGAGCTACATCCAGTTCCTTCACCTAAAAGGTATTTACTAACTAACCTTAGGTTACACAAGTATTCTTCACTGCCTCTTTAGGCTTTCACAATGCAATCAGCCCAGATTGCTTAACCACCCAAGTATTCTTTTTCACTAAGCCTCTCTAGGCTTTCACAACATAAACAGTTGTTTACAAAGAATTCAATTCACAAAGTGAGGATATAAAAGTTTAAGTATAGAATATAAAGTCACTTCAAAAAGTTTTTCGAGATCGTCCAGTAAGTGTAATAAAACAATCGTTCTTTTATGAGTGTATCATTGCTTACTTTGTTCTTCTCTCTTGATATATATACTCTTCAAAGGATAAGAGCCATTGAGAGGATTCAGCTTTAGTCTTCAAGAAATATGGGCATATATCAAGCTTTCAAAAAGGACAAATGAGCACATTTTTGTTCTTGCACTAAAAAGGAAAATGTAGGACTGTGTTAGAGAGCTACTTTTCTGATCATTCTTTATCTAGCTTGGCAGCTTGATAAGTTGACTTCCTTTTTCTACAACACTACGCTTATACTAAAAAGTATCTATCTTTCATTTAATGCTTAGATATTTGAATGTTAGATTTCTTAAAACAGGTGAAACATTAGTCACGAGATATGTGAAAGACGCATAGGCTGGACAAGTTTTTTTTTTAAAAAAACTTAAACATTTAGAAAAAGCTTACACTTGGGCAAACCTTGTTTGTAAGTCTAAGCTTTAAACATTTAGTGGTTGGAAAAAAGACTTACTTTTGGACGATCGTCATATACGAGTCTGTTGGATGTTGGCGTGTTGGACGTCTTGATGTTAGACACGCATTGGATGCTTGTGAAAAAAAACATTTTTTCAGCAAAAGCTTAAAACTTAATAAATTTGTTATCTTCAAAATTTAAGGGACTAGACACTTCATACGTCTTTGGCTCCAACATAAATAACAACATTAATTAATCCTAAGCATAAGAATACATTAGATAAAACAATCCAATAATAATAAATTGTATTGGGACAATGCTAATCAACACAGTATGCAAGGAATTGCACAAAGGGCATGTCATATAAGACCTCACCATGGAGGACATTCAAATAATAGAGTAGCAAGATTAGGTGACTATACTCTGTCAATCTCAGGATGTAAATCAATATTCATCAATAGTATGTGATAACATGTACCTATGTGCCAACGACTACACTGATCATGGATAAATTGTGGTGATTCATTAGGAGCTTTAATATGTATACCGCCTTGACCACAACCTAGAGTTGAGACCTTCTAGCCAGGTGTGGGATGATGTGCACTAGATGTCCTCAATGTATCCTTGGTCTCCACTACAAAGTTCATACCCCATCATATGGTGTAGCCACTATATGACCTTAGGTCCAATAAACAATGATTGTATGATCATAGTCAGTCTCATTAGACTTGATATCAATCAAGGATTGCACTAAAATAATTAAATTCTCAATATCAATTGCATGTGTGAACACCCAATTTTATCCAGGTAATTGTAGCTTAAAATAAATAACATAATAATAATAATAATAATTGGGTTAAGTATGTTTATTTTTTGTTCTTGTTGGACTAGAAGTGTCCTGGTCTGTAACTAAATTTCTTGTTAAATTAAAAGTTTTAAGTTCATGGCCATATAGATTCATTTATAATGGTACTTTAAGAGTTTATCATGGTCATAGAAAATAAATAAAAGATAAAAAAAATAATAAATAAATAATAATAATGAAAGGAAGAGAAGAGTCAGGAAATAATATTAATAATGAAACGGTTACAAAACTTATATTAAAAATGGGGTCATAAATAAAGAAAAGAAAATGAAGGGTTGGAAAAAAAAATTAGGAATTGTATTGGATTTTGGCTTACGAATAGGAATGCAGATACTACACCAAAAAAGGGAACGGATACGCTTTTGAATTGAGAAGATTGAGCGAAAGGAGAGGCAGAAGTCATTGTCGTCGAGGAAACTACAGAGGTATTCTAATCACTTTGTTTTTACCTCACTCATGTAGCATTCTCTGTTTCTTTAAAGTTTGCTTAAATGTTTGTTTGCTCTGTATAAAATTCCTCATGCTTGTGCTATAGCAATGTCTCTATTCGCTTTAATTATGTTGCTGAAATTATAAACCTATGGCTATGCTTGCTTTGACAATTGAATCTCATTTGATTAAAAGGTGAAATAAGGCAATTCTGTTTTGGCCAAATCTGTATTATCTATATTCGTTAATTCATCACCTGTTATCATATAATAATGAATTAGTTTCAGATTTCCTCTAAAAAAAACCCGCAATAAGTATATATTTTAATTTTTGTTTTTTCTTTTCAAAATCACCACACAATACAGATTCACACACACATATGCACATTTTCAGTATTTTCAAATCAAATTCGAACCCTCTTTTTGAGTATAAGGCATACATCACAGAACCAATACGTTAAAAGCTTATGCGAAACCATGAACGACAATATTTGGCTCGCCAATCGTCGTCGTCTCCAGCACGACGCCAAGGCGCGAGGCTTATCAACCAACCACCGTGTATTTAGCATTGCATGAGGACTTCGTTGCTGTGCTAACGGCGACGCCATGCCTATTTGAGATTTTCAACTAACGCCGCTTCTAGAAACATTACGATGCTACTGGAAAAGCTTTGCAGGCAGTTTGCAAAGAATGAAAGCGTAAGGGTCGTATTACCCCTTTTTTTTGCCTATATAGTGGGCCGAATAAGGATGGGCTAAGCCCCACTTGCTTTCGTCCTCAAGATTTATTGAATTTGATTTAATGTCCCTGGAAGCACCTTTTTTGGAACTTATTAACTTAGTTTTTCTTTTGGAAAAAATGTAACTTGTAATAAAAAGTTATGATCTTTTGTCTTAGGCGTTTATATCCATTAACGTAAGTTCAATTAATAATTAGATTAATGATTCTTTTCTTGAATAAAAATAAAATAAAAAATATATAGGTTTAGTGATTATTCATGTTGGGTCTAGGATCCACTTGAATGTCATAACAACCTTATCTAAAGTTTAAGTTCGATTGATAATTTGTTAATTTTTTTTAATAAAAATAAGAAATGTAGATTTAAAGATTTTTCATGTTGAGTCTAGAACTCATTGAAATCACAAAAATCTTATCTAAAGTTTAAAATTGATTAATAAATTGCTAATTGTTAAGTCATTTCTTTTAGTAGCAATAAAAATAAAAATAAAGATGTAGATTTAATTTTTTTTTTGTCATGTTGGGCCCAAGGCCCACTTGAATATCAAAATCTTATAAAACCTTTTTAAAGAGTATTCCACATCTGTTAGGCCGTCTATCGTTGTGGATGGTACTCTATAAAAGCTTGAGTTTTTTTTTTAAAATCTTTATTATAATCCTTATAATAATAATTTTTAAAACTAAAATAAAAAAAATCAACCCACAAAACAATTTTTTTTTACCTAAAGAACTATGTGAGTTTGATTTCCTCATTACACCAAAGGATACGTAGGAGCAGGAACCTACTCCTGTCGATCTCAAAAACAATAAAACTAAAATAGTAGTAATAATAATCTTTTTTTTTTATAAATTTCAATCAAAAATAAATAAAAAAATAAAAAATAGGATTAATAATTTTATAAGCAAGAGCAGAAGACAACCAATATTTTCACACATCAAGTTCAAGGGTAACCGTTTTTATAACGGATGTCGTAGGGTGCTAACACCTTCCCTATGCGTAATCGACTCCCGAATTCAATCTTTGGTTCAAGATCATTTTTTCGGGTTTTTCCATATTTTTCCTTAATAAACTATGGTGGCGACTCCTCTGTGTTTTTAATATCATTTTTTGCCATTTCATCATGACCCTAGTTGCGACAGCATGATTTTCCATTAGTAGGTGTCACTTTTGTTTCCCTGAACATCTGTCAATAATTCCATATCTTAAATTGATACTAACCTTAATTCGATGAACCAACCACCATGTATGTCACAGACTTAATGAGACTCAATCAATCAATGCAATCAATAAGGGTAATTCATATTATGGTAATTATATAAACAATTCAATCATAACAACAAAGAATATAATTCTACTTAGTGAGGCTAAACTAGTTTTATTTAGCATAAGAATCTAGGTAAATAATTCATTTAATCCTAGTCGCACATGGGATTTTGGGCTACCACTAACACATACAAAAATGTAAATCCTGTTTATTGTACTTTCCAACACAAGATTCTTGCTCCCCATCTGGTTTTGTTGTTGAAGACTTTGAGTATTATTATGCTTTGTGTTCCTTCCACGGTGGAGTCTTTGTCACGTGCTTGTTTTCTCCCAAAAAAAGAAAATGGTTCCCCAATATCCCCGTGTAAATCTCAAAAAATGTATCTTTCTTTAGTAACTTGACTCGTATTATTTGGGCTCCGTGGAAACTAAAATATAATATACCTAAGTAAATTCTTTCTAATTCTTTTCATAATTCTACCTTGATGAGTTGGTTAAATTAATTGAGTTATAAATAAATTGATTATCTAAATTCTCTTAACATACAATCAATTTAATTTATTTAAAGATTAAATTATGCTTATATCTTATTATATGCTTCAATGGAGGACATTTCACTAATTTAAATCATACAAATTTTTTATTAGGTTTCAATACAATTATACCCTTTACATCACTTATACATATTTTTTACAATACCTGTTTTCTTGATTGCATTGGGACTTTAACTCAATGTCTACATAAATAAGTCTTCTTTTATATTTTCCTATTTATATTCTCTTTTATTTCTCTTTATATTCTTACCTAACTTAGATTATTTAATATAATGGATTATGAAATTTACACTTTTCTATCTTAATGAACTTTATGACATGATTACCTCTGAGTGTAACACTCCAAGTTACATTGACTCTTAACCCAATACATATAATAATTATATTCAATTGATTGAATTTTATTTAGTATTTAAATTTCATTTAATTTTAAAACTTAGAGATTTTTTTCTTGAAATTGAAATTAAACTGTGTAGTTATTTAAATAATTTACGAGATATCGGTAAAAAGATAAATAACATTTTTAAAACATGCAGTCATCCAAGTAACAGAAATGTAAATAGTGCCATATTATATATACATACTAGAAAGAAAGCCATCACTATCCACCTATATATACAACCAAAATAAAAGGGCCTATGTCAAAGCAGTGAACTATCTTCAATCTCCAAAATCACCTTGAGGTGCCAAAAAGCTAAGTCCTTATAAGTCAGTATCCTCAAAGGGATTCCTTTCCAAGATCTGTCTCTACTCGTACCACGATGACATAATAACAAAACAAAACAAAACAAAAACAAAAAGGAGTAAGGATATATATAAAAATCATTTTCACAAAAGATTTATAGGATTACCCTACACAACCTAAAATAGCAAACAAGTTGTTGACATGATATATGCAATAAGAGACCTAGGGTTTGACCTAAGTTATCATAAATCAACCAAAACTCTCACAACAATATGGATTCATACTCCTACTGTGATTATCATCAACAATTGTTAACCCTAGATCAATTGGGAAGCGATTAGGAGTATATATACCTTTCCAACATCATCATGGTACAAATCATCATCATTAATTTGAATAACAAGTAATCTTTCAGCTTAGGGTCATAACCTTAATGTGGAGGTATACTCTCTACCAATCCTAGTGATGTTGAGTAGATGTCAGGGTTAGCAAGCTGGTTATGTGATTGTCCCAGCTCAAGAGCGCTACATTGGCCATTAGGATGCTCACCACTCGATACCATATCCTCTAAACCTTAACAATGGCTCCTGCCTTCATCCTATAGTGTACCAAACTATAACTTCTTGTCTTTGGAACACATGCCTCACGGCACGGTCCATCATCATCATCATCAACTCATCACATTCCATCAGAGCATGTTCGACTCAACAGTACTTTACACAACATCTCTCCAGAATATCGAGTAGAGACTCAACAACATTTTTGACAATATCTCTCTGGAATATCTAGCATAGTTTCCTCTATAATTTGGTACGCAACTATCAATACCTCTCTGAGTAGGTATTATCACAGACCTCAAGAATATAAATATCTCAATTCATCAATCACAAAAGTATAATACAATTAATTTATTCTTAAATAATTTAATATAAATCTTTTAACTTTTTTATAAAATAGCTTATTTTAGTTCTTTTAATTTAAATTTTCAAATTTATGTGATGAAATTAAATTAACATTATTTAAAAATTTTATTATAAAATATATAATTCGGCTATTTTAATATAAATTGCCAAAATTTACTATAGAATTTACTTTTTATCAAATAATAATATTTATAATAAATTCTATTAATTATTTTTCTATTAAAACCAAAATTTATATAAGTTTCAAAAATCTATCTATCTATCTTTTATATATATAGTAAAGGAGACTTGAAGTTTGTATAACTGTAGGATTAAGTCTTGAACTTTACAAAACCATTGATCGGACCTAATTAGAATTAATAAACCTAATTGTATTTAATGAAGAATTAAACTTCTTGCATTAATGATATTTATTATACAATTTTAATAATTATAATTAAGTTAATAATATATATTTTCAAATCACATTCATGCATAGCCATTGACTTGGACCTAATCAAATTTAACGAACCTATTTATATTTAATAAAAAATTAAATTTCTCGCATTAGTGATATTTACTATATAATTTTAATAATTGGAATTAAGTTAATATTATATTTTTTCAAATTAGATTCATGCATTCTTTGAAAAAAATAGATTCATGCATAGTTGTTGATCATATTTAACTAGATCTTAACATAGATAGATAATACAAAACGATAAATTATATTTTATTCATGTTTATAACGTTAAACATATTAAATCAATTTTCATCAATATTTTATTAAAAATTAGAACGGACCTTTCATTATCCAAAATGTAACAGACCTTTCATTCTTTTAGTGAAAAAAAATTCATACAAATATTAAAAATCCTATGGTCGATTCTTTCTTTCTTTCTTTCTTTTTACAATGAGGTGTGTTTGTTTATTTAAGACCACCTTTTTTTAATCGTGATTGTCGCAATTGGGTCACGGCAGGAAGGCAAAAAATAATTAAAAACAAAGGAGTCGCCATCATAGTTTATTAAGAGAAAACCTATGAAAAACCTAAAAGAAAACGGTCTCAAACCAAAAATTGGATTCGGAAATCAGTTATACGTAGGGAAGGTGTTAGCACCCTACAATATCCGTCATAAGGACGGTTACCTCTAATTAAAAGTGTAAAATTAAGATAACTTCAAAATTATTTATTTTCCCCCTTAAAAAATAAGAAATATTATTTTACAAATTATTATTATTATTATTATTATCATTTTATTTTTTTATTTTTGAAATCGACAGGAGTGGTCTCCTACCCTTATGTATCCTTCGGTGTAATGATGAATTAGACTCACATAGTTTTTTTGTAGAAAAATGTTTGTGGGTTGATATTTTTTAGTTCTGAATTTTTAATCTTTTTTTTTTTGTTTTAGTGAGAATTTTTATTTTTATGAAAATATTTTTTTATTATAGGCTAGGTTTTCGTTATAATCAAACAGGAAGTATATCTAAAATGATTATCACTAATACCTTACGTTTTCATAATAGCCAAACAGGAAATAGATCTAAAATGTCTATCACTAATAACCCTATATTATTATTATAAATTTTGATTTAGACAAGGTTTTCGTAATAATCAAATAGAAAGTAGATCAAAAACAATTATCATTAACAACCTTAGGTTTTCATAATAACCAAAGAAGTAGATCCAAAATGGTTATCACCAATAACTCGAATTATTATTTACGAAAATATTTTATTTAGGCAAGGTTTTTGTGATAAATAAATAGGAAGTAGATTCAAAATGATTATCACTAATTAGGTTTTCATAATAGCCAAATAGGAAGTAGATCCAATACTATTAACCTTTTGTGATTATTATTATTATTATTATTATTGTGATCATTATTTAATTTAGTTAATTAAAATCAATTTATTCCCTTAATAAAATAATTGGTTTGATTAAACTCACGCATTTGATTAATTTTAATTTAATTTCACGTAACGAGAGTTATAGCTAAATTAATAGTTTAAAGAAAATCTTTTATTTAAAGAAAAAAAAAACCTCAATTAAGCGTTATAAAAGTGTTGAAGTTATTATTTAAAAGAAAACTATATACGCATAACAAAAAGAAGACAATAATGGATAGGGATTTTTTATTTTTTATTTATCATTTAACGGATAGGAATATAAATCAACGTGAATAGCAAACAAAGAAAATGGATCGAAGATATCATTTATTATCATATATATAAAAAAGCAATGAAAGGCAAACAAATGCATCAAAAGGTCTGCACTGACAACATGTTATGTTACATGTTATTCAAAAAATTATATATTTTATAAAGAAAAATAGTTCCCAAGGACACCAAGGAATTTATACCACATTATCAATCATCGGCAAGGAATGTACATGAAAGTTATTTATGTGGCGTAGAAAAACATACTCATATATCACACTTAATAGCCCGCTAAACAATGGGTGCAAAGCTTCCAGCATATTAAATAACTGAATAAAGGACCGAGAGGCAAATATGTACGATAATCCAACTCAACATGCAGGTTCAAGCCTTACGACCCAACACAACATCCAGCCAAACAAAATACAATTACCAACATATAAATAAAAACAAAAGAGAAAACAGGTTATGTATTGATAGTGTAAAATAATTTTACATTATCATTCAGTCACAATCTATCTTATATAGTAAATTTATTGACTTTAATAATAATCACCTTAAAAATTATACTAAAACTGATTTTTTATTGGTTAACAATATAAAAGTTTTTATATTGATACAGTACACAACAATTAAACTAAACACAAATTATAACCTTAGGAAAGGGGTCTAGATAGTAAGAACCGAAAAATGGGCATAGACCTAGCAGAAGAATGAATACTGTCAGCGGCATGTTGTGGCGATGACAGATTCGGTCCTAGGATGGTGCGGTGGCTGTTCCTACACTCCTGGTGCCACTGCGTGGTATGTGTCTGGTGGTTGGAGCTCACATAGCACCATTGCTGGCGTGGGTAGACCATAGTGGCTCAAAGGGTACTGTCATCTCTTTTATTTATAAGGGAGAACTAAAAAAAAGAAAGGAGAGAGCAAGAAGGAATCTGCTATTTCCAATTAGAATTTGTGAAGCTGAATGAGATAAATCTTTTTTTATTTTGTGAGAGTATGGGAAAAAAAATCTACAGAGGGTGAGAGGCTTATGCTATGCGTGAAAATGAAAATCCGGTGAGGGAATTTGAGAGATGGTTTTTATTGTGCCTTGTGTGTGCTTGCTAGTGAAAAGAGTGGGTGTTGTCACCGTGGTGCAGAGAGTGAGTGAAAAAAGGAAAAAAGAGTGTGACAAAATGTTGTGTAGTGGAGTGCCAGAGTGTCTTTGTGATGAAAAGAGAAAGAAAAACCCAGAGAAAAAGTGTTGTGCAGTGACGTGAAAAACCAGAAGGTGTGTGCTTGTGCAGTGATTACTGGGAGTGAGTGCAGTATTAGTGAAGAATGAGAATAGAAGAGAATGCTGCTACTTTGTTCTCATTGAATGTGCCTTCACCTATTGTGTGCATGAAAATAAAGCGAGCGGAAGAATGTGAGTCTTTTTTATTTCTTATTTTTAAATCTTCTTTCTTTCTTTTCTTTTCTTTTTTCTTTTTTGAAATTAAGTCAAAAACTCAGACAATATTTTAAACTGGATCAAAGTAAAACAGATTTTTTTGCTATTTTTATTATTTTATATTTTAAATTTTACTATTTTTTCTATCACTTTTCTTTTAACTTTTTTTTTTTTCATTTTTCGTATTTTACATTTTTTTTTACTTTCTAAGAATAAACTTTTTATTGATTTTTCTCTTTCTCCTTTTTATTTGTTTCTTTTTTGTTTTAAATTTTCTCATTTTTATTTAGTTTTTAATTATCCAGGTGAAATTGGGTGTCAAAAGTGATATTATAATGGGATTAAATTTCATATAAATATTACAATTACTGCAATAGAATGCTAACATTAACTTACTATATATGCACCAATTTATTTATCCATAACATATTAATATTTATTTAAGTCTTTTATATAAAAAATTAATATTTACAATTATTATACGGAGGAGGATAATAATAATAATAATAATAATAATAATAATAATAATAATAGTTTTATCATTATATGTACATAAAAAAATTGTTGGAACAATTTTTCCTGCCTAAACTAGAAGTATTTAATATTAGTCTTTCAAACTTTGTATTAAGTTAAAACTATAAAAAAACTATTTTCAGTGGATGAGTTTTAAAAATAAAATTAAAAAATAAACTTAAAGGTCATCATTTCTCATCTAATGGATAATTTTATTTTATTTTTGTAAAGGTCAATATATCATTTTCATATCTAATTAATTTTCTTATTCAGTTTTGTAAAACTAAATAAATGCTTAAATCATCATCATTCTCTCTTATATACTTTTTCACTAAGGTTTAGGGTCAACTAGTGAGTGTATTCCTTTGTTCTTTGTCTTTTCATTTGCTAACCTGGCTTGCACTTTATTTCCTTCATTTTGCTGTTGCAGTTTGATAGAAAGAATTTTGCTTATTATGTCTTAGTTAATTTGCAGTAATGACATTTGTTGTAGAGATAAGAGAAAAAAGTGCTCATGACAATATATCATCCAATGAATTTGGTGAGGGATGAGAAGTAGGGATCGAGAACCAATATTAGGTAGATCATCTTACTCCATGTCTTTTATTATGTTCTTTTTACAAGTATCACCTTTGTGTATTTCTTTTATCATTTTACTATTATGTTATTTTATGTTTCGATTATTATTGTTCAAGCTTTTCATACATGTTCTTATATTTTTTCTTTTAATACTGTATTATAAATAATGTATATAGTTTTGGTTTTTCTCTTTCTGAGTAACAAAAAATCAATATTCTGACTTTTATTTATTTATTTATTTTTATGTAAAATGCATTATATTAATAGCTCGAAGAAATGCCACGAGAGGCAGAAACATCATGAACAAAACTCAAAACCTGGTGAGGAACATCCCAATCCAGTATGTATCTTGAAAATTAAAAGCAAGCTTAGCTAATTTATCTGCTACTAAATTGCCACTACGCTTGGTGAAAGACAAATCCTCGTGCTATCAAACTAGCACACTCCTTCAAGACCTCAGCTTTACGTTTGCTCCATATGATTTCTTTTCCTCCTAGCATGAAAAAGCAGCTGGCAATCAGTTTCAAAAACTGTTATGGCAAAACACATATCAGCAGCTACTTGTATGCTCCATTTGAACACCAAAGCCTCTACAACCAAAGGTTCAAAACTGGTTGTAAAGAAGCAGTGGCAGCTGCTAACAACTGTCCAGAGTGATCCCTAATGACAACTCCAATCCAGTCCCCACTCTGCTTTTTACAGAGGCATCAAAACTGGCCTTGATAAGATTTGGATGTTGTGGAATCCAAACCGTACTGTGTAGTACAAATGGTGTCACGTCTATATAGACTCAAGGAGCTAGCCATGTCCAAAACCTGTTACAAATGGACATCTGTTTTTGAGAAAACCCAAGAATCCCTTCTCTTCCATGCAATCCAGGCAAACTCAAAAACACGTGTAGCAAAGTCCTATCCTTCAATGAGAGAACATTTCTAATCCAATCAGCAAAAGACATACCAAATGTGTGTATTCTAATGCCAACGTTAGAAGCAAACCAAAGCCTCTGAACTCCCTCACAATACAGAAGCGCATTCTCTGTAGTCTCCTCCTCCTTCTTACATAACGAGCATAGGGTATCCACCAACATCCCTCTATAAGCCAAATTTTTCCTTACAGGCAGAATCCCATGACAGGCCCTCCATATTAAGTGCTTGCATTTAGGTACAACATCCACCTTCCAAAGCTTAGCCCAAAAGTCCCCCAAGATAACGCTTGAATCACCAACCTGTCCCTACTCACACTGCATACCAACATGATATCCTGATTTGGCTAAGTAAAGGCCATCACTCGTGTACTTTCAAATAAGCCTGTCTGAACTTTCCCCTCTGCACAAAGGTATTTGAAGGATTTTATCACACATGGAGCCAGGGAATAAAGAAAAAATCTTTCCCACATCCTACTGACTCAGTTCACTATGAATTAAATCCGATACCATGATGTTACTATACATATGTGAAGGACAGGGGACTCGAATTAAATTATCTTTAGTATTTCATAACCATTTATCATCGAACACCCGTACTCTTCTCCCATTACCAATCCTCCAAACCAAGCCCTCCTGTATAAGCTCCTTAGAAGCCATGATACTAGTCCAAACAAAACTAGGGCAATAACCTTTAGGTGCCTGCAAAGGAGCACACCTTGGATAGTACTTAGCCTTAAGAACACACGCCAGTAAAGATTCCTCATAGTTAATAAGACGCTGCAATTGCTTGGCTAGAAGTGCTTTGTTAAAAACTCTTATGAGTCGAAAACCAAGACCTCCATATGTTTTCCTTCTTGTCATTTTGTCCCATCTCAACCAATGCATTTTACGATCCTCTATATCACCCCCCACCCCAAAAAAGATCCTTGCTATCATGCGTTCAATATCTTGGCAAATAGAATGGGGCAATAGGAAACACTCCAAAATATATGTTGGGATAGATTGCACCACAGCTTTAATAAAAGTCTGCTTACCCGCCTTTGATAGAGCCTTCTCCTTCCACCTTTTAAGCTTCTTCCAAATCCTCTCCTTCACAAATTGGAAGATTTGTGATTTTACTCTCTATTGCCTTAACACCAAGAAGCATTGACAGCTCATCAACTTTGGGACTAGGAACAATTCGGCTGAATGAAAGTTCAGACTTATGCAAATTAACCATTTGACCGGATGCCACTCATAATGTTGAAGAAGAGAGGAGATGTGAATGACGTCGTCACTTGTGGCTCTAGCAAAAACAATACTATAATCTGCAAAGAAAAGATGTGTTATTTCTGGTACCTTGGGACATATCTTAAGGCCATGCAAAGCTCCTTTCTGGTTTGCCTTCATAATCATTGAAGAGAGTGTCTTAGCACAAAGAATTAAAAGGTATGGTGAGAGCAGGTCACCTTGCCACCTGCCTCAATCTTCTTTGCGGTTTAAACTCCTTATATGGCTCTCCATTAATCAGAACTAAAAAGGACATCGTAGATACACACTTCATTATCAAGCTCACCCATTTAGAAGGGAACCATATCTTGATAAGAATTTGCTCCAAGAAAAGCCATTTCACCCTATCATACGCCTTGCCTTGTCAAGCTTTAAAGCTATATGTCCCTGTTTTCCATGTTTTTTCATCTTCATGAAATGAAAGCACTCAAATACAATGATTGCATTGTTAATTATAATTCTATGTGGCACAAAAGCGCTTTGAGTCGTAATAATTTTAAAAATGACATTATATAGACTAATAGGCCTAAATTCACTATCGTGGGACGTTTTTTTTACCTTCGAAATTAGAGCAATGAGGGTTTTGTTAATCTCGATCAGTTGGATCTCTATCACCATTCAGCACTTGTAAAGCCAATGAGGACACATCATCGCCAATTAAATGCCAAAATCTCTGGTAGAAAAGTACTAGAGTTCCATCAGCACCTGGAGCTTTTGATGGGTGCATTTGTTTCAATGCCCCATGGACCTCTTCCCCTGTAAAATCTGCATTATGGAAACAGTGCATATCCGGTGTGATCCTCCCCTCAACAAGGCATGTTACTGCATCCATATTTTGTGGGTTGGAAGAGTGAAACAGATCAACAAAGAAACCGGTTATAACTTCACCAATTGCCTTGTCACCCACGTGAATAAATCCATTGTCATCCTTTATCCTTTTAATGGAATTGACTTTCCTCCTTTGAGAAGCTTTTTGATGAAAAAACTGTGTTCAAATCACCATGTTTAAGCCAATCTGCCCTTGCCCTTTGTGACCAATATATTTCCTCCTTCTGTAAATATTCTTCCATATTTGCTTCAGCCCTACGCACTTCTTCTAACACCTCATCTATTTGATCCCTCTTGTGTAACTCATCAAGTCTCTTCCTTAGCACCCGAATATGTTTTGAAATGTTGCCAAATCTAGCTTTCCCCAATTCCGCAAGATTTTCACCAACTTGAGAAAGATTAGAGGTTAGTGATGATTCTTTTAACCAAACTCCATCAATAACCCCCTCATACCCTTCAAGATCATCCAACCAAACCTCTTCAAATTTGTAGCGATGCTTCCTCTTTTTACCATCTTCACGTCTTATTTTGTGACAATGCAAAATGATAGGATTATGATCCGACATGTAACGTGTCGAAGATGACACCCAACTGCCACACCCTATTTCCTGCCATTTAAGATTTACTAAAACCCGATCAAGACTTTCTTCTATTGTATCCGGCAATCTCCTCTTGTTTGACAAAGTAAATTGGTGCCCCTCACATCCCAAATCAACAAGATCACAATCATGTAATGCATCTTGAAACATCTGAATGAATTTAAGATCAGCCTCATTTCCACCTTGCTTTTCACACGGATGGAGAATCTAATTAAAATCACCTAGACAAATCCATGGTGATCCATCTGTTGGTTTTTGGCTTCTCATCAAGGACCACGTCAACCTTTTCTTGCATTGTTCAAGATGGCCACATATGAAAGTGACTTAAAAAGCATCATCCCCATCCCCTCCATTCACCACGACAGTAATATGATTTTGAGACCAAGACCAAAACTCCATCTCTACTCCCTCCTTCCATAAAATAACCAATCCTCCAGAGCGATTCTGCCCATCTCCTTCGCAATCAACTACAAACAAATTATTTAAACACGCCACATCTCTTAGATTATTTAACTCAACAGCTTTCTTCCTTGACACCACGAAGAAAGCTATATCAGGACCTTCAATGGATAAGAGCTTCCGAAGAGCCCTTACTGCCCGTGGGTTCCCAAGCCCACGACAGATCCAACATAGCAGCCTCATGACTCCTGGCGGGGCTAATCAACAGCTCCCGCCTCTTCCATGAAAAATAGTTTCTTTTGAGTACGAGCAACTTCCTCATCTTGTTCTATGTCCATCATAGCAACATCCATATTCCTCTTTCCTCCCTTTGGAATCATAGGTTATTCCGTATTTTGAGTCTGATGAGCCAACCGCTTCCATTTCTTTTTTGTTGAAATAGGACCATCCATAGTTGCTTTTCCACTCTCATGTGGGCCCCCCTCACTGACATGTTGCACAACATCTTCTCTCTCTCCCTCAGGATCTGTGGTATTTGTCTTGTCCCCCACATCAGCCCTCATTTCCACCATTTTATCTGCTACAAGATCTGCTTTGGACAATGGCATTGTTTAAGGATGCCAACAACTTCTGACCCATGTATATTAGTCAATGTTATAAAAATCGGCTCGGATCGGCTGATCCAACCGGAAACCGGATGTACAACCGGTTCGAGCCAGTGATTGGACCGGATACGCCATTAATCCGGTTTGACTCGGTGGGTCAACTGGTTGAATCGATGAACCAGCGGTTGAACCGGTCAATTGATCTGTACTAGTTCAAAATAATTTTTTTAAAGTGTTAAACGACGTCGTTTTAACTATAAATATTGAAAAAAAAAATAATTTTGACTTATAATATAATTTACATATTTTAAAATATTTATTTACTAATGATAATAATTACTAAAATCATAAATGCAGGTATGCGTATGACATAAATGTCTCTTGTATTAACATGAATGCATAACCTTCATTCACTTGTTCTTATTTGTTTGTCCTTAATGCGTAACCTCTAGTCCTTTTACCCCCATTTTAAATATAATTGTTGATTATTTATTTATTTATGGGCTACACATGACCATTAAAATTTAATTTAATAAATTTTATAGGTATGAAATTTACATGTCATGAATACTTTCAAATTTTTTAATAGAGACCGAGTCGTACGGTTCAATTAGTGACCCTCCGATTCGACCATTGACCCAATGACCCAGTGCTCTGACTAAGTCGATGACCGGTCCGAGTTTTATAACACTATATTAGTAGAGTCCTCTGCATGGTTTTTTGAAGTGTCTTATGGGCCCTCCTGGGCATCAGGACCACTGGCCCCCACACCCTTTGTTTTCTTCTGATCAAAAGAAACTTGTCTCCTTACCCTTCCAAAATAAATCTCACTCTAAACCTCTGCTATCACCTTCAGACGTGTAGGGGAAGCCATAACGTAAATTGTCCGAGTCCTCATCATCACATCCATCTTCCCTCTCCTCGCAATCTTTTAGAAGGTGATCAAGGCACCTACACATGTAGCAAAAATTACCTAACCTCCCATACTTAAACAGAATCTTCCTTACCTTATGTCCCCTAACCTTGATCATCGTTCCACGTTGTAAAGGTTTAGAGACATTCAAGTTAACCCATATTCTCACTGTCCTTCCCAGTGGATTTTCTTCTGAAGCATCCTAAGACATGTACGTCCCTAAAGAGTTCCCTATCGTCTTCGCCATAGTTAACGTACAAAGACCAATTGGTAACTCATAAACTCTAACCCAGAAAGGACAATGAGAAAGATCCACTTCGTTAGGGTTTTGAACATGATCCATCTCACTCAAGACCACCAGTCGTCTATCAAAAATTCCAAGGACTGCCTTTAAGAACTTGATCCTTATCTACCCTCGCCAAAAATCTGAAAGTAAACAGGTTTCTTTCAACATCTCGAATCTCTAGCCCCTCCTTCACCTTCCACGACTAGGCTATTGTTGTTTTAAAAGCTTTTGGATTGATGGATCCTTTGGTAAGGACCTACCCATCAACCATGCCTCCTGCGAATCGACAACCAGGGAATATGTATAACAGCTTCCTCCTCATCATTCAACTCAAACTCTTGCCACCTCTTCATGACTCGTAGAGTGAGAATAGACACTAAAAAACCAGAGAAAACCTGGAGAATTGTCAAGAACGGTGGTCTTGGGTCAAAAAAACCCTTACGGCACACTACTAAAGGAAAACCCTAACAGAGCCAAAGACCGGGGGCTTTGTCCATGACTTTTACTTTATATCTTTAACTTTCAATTTTTTTTAATAGTACATAAAGAAAGTATATTATTATTACAACTTTACTTCTTATTTGTTAATTTTCTTTTTTGTTATATTTTTTATCTAATTCACTTAGCACAATTTAATAAATTTTATATAGGTAAATTATCCTATTAATTATTTTAAATTTTTTACTTAATTCAATTGGCTAATTAAATATTTATACATGTTATTTATATAGTTTATTATATACTTCAATGTTTATTAATTGTTCAAAATGAGATATAAAAAATAATTTTTTTATAAAATAAATTAATTATAGACTAATCTCTAAGGTTTACTTTTAAAAAGAATTAAATTGATTACATTAATGATAATTATTATACAGTTTTGATAATAATAATAATAATAATGATAATAA
Source organism: Spatholobus suberectus (assembly GCA_004329165.1). Taxonomy (NCBI): domain Eukaryota; kingdom Viridiplantae; phylum Streptophyta; class Magnoliopsida; order Fabales; family Fabaceae; genus Spatholobus; species Spatholobus suberectus. Next base: position 20,550,909 of record QUWT01000781.1, on the reverse strand, counting down.
TTATAATAATAATGATAATAATAATAATAATTATTATAATAATGATAATAATAATTAGAATAACTTACACTAACGCCTCTTGAGGTTTTGTTAGATTACACATAATTCTCCTGTTTTTTAATGTTTAGAGTAGCCTCCCTCATAAGGATACACGATGTAATATTTTTAAAACAATTAAGGGAGTGTACGGATAGAAAAAGAAGAAGTATCATGTGCAATTTACAAAAATCTGAGAAGGTGCCAATGTAATTTATTCTAATAATAATAATGATGATGATGATAGTAGTAGTAGTTCTTCCCTTTCAATTTTATAGGATAACTCTAATTGATACGTTTAAGACTTTCCCGGGTTCATATATTTTTATAATTATCCATACATTGTTAACTTTTTTTTTTCTTTTTTTGGAATTCTACATTATGAACTTTTGATGATATATAGTTAATCCAATACAACTAAATTTTTCATTATCGGTTTTAATTTACTTATTTATTTGATTTATATTTTTCTATTTCATTTATTATTACTGTTTTATCTACATGCTATTGCATTTTTAGGTTTTTTTTTGTCAAAATATTTTTTTTATGTTATATACTTTGTCTGCTTCTGTCAAAATTTTAGTTATACTCTCCATTGGTTTTGCCTCTGCAGCCCAACCAAGACTGGACCATCAGGGAGAGGGCTTCTAGTTTTCTTTCCTTTTTTCCCCAAGTGGTGTATTACGTGTTTGACTGCAACCCAAACTCTGGCCCAAACGAAAAGCCCGATCAAGTTTTTGGCCTCCACAATCCAACATTCATGCAGGTGAGGGAAAAGAAGTGGGTGTCGTGGAAGTACACGGCAGGTACACGAATGTGCCTAATGCGTAACATTTAACAAGAGTTCATTAGTTTTTTTTTTTTTGATAATATATTAGTAGGTTTTTGAACTTTTTGAATTTTTTAAATAGGTCCCTACATTATAAAAATTTGTAATTGAGTCTTTAATTTTTATTTTTTTTAATTGGATCCCTGAGTTTACTTCTGTTTGATTATCGTTTGCTCCAGGGACCAAATTAAAAAAAATTCAAAAGATTAAGGACTAAATTAAAAAAAAATAGTATAGGAATTTAATTAAAAATTTTCTAAAAGTTTAGGGACCTACTCAATAATTTAACCTTTAATTTACTAACATTATGTTGATGTAGTAAGATCTTAGGTTTGAGCCTTATGGATGAAAAAAAGTGGTCCAGAGAAGATACCTCATTAAAAGTGGTTAGCCACCGACAAAGATTAGTCATCAACAAAACCAGTAAATACTTTTCACCTATTTTTAATTTTGCAATTTTAGTCCCTCAAATTTTAAAAATATGTAATTTTGGTCTAACTATTAAATGTTTATTTGTTGACTGTTAATGCCTCAATGTTAACTATGATGTGGCATCAAACTAAATACGTGGTAGATAATATTTAACATACTAATGCCACTACAAAGTTAACGTTGGGACATTAACAGTTAATATGAACATTTAACAGTTGGACCAAAATTACATATTTTTAAAATTTGAGGAACTAAAATTGTAGAATTAAAACTAGCGGGATCTAAAATTTAAGATTTTTAAAAATTGGAGGGCTAAAATTGCGGAATTAAAAATAGGAATACCAAAATTGTGGATGGAGAATTATAGAGGAGCCAAAAATGTAATTTAGCCACATAATGCAATAATATTTGAATATTGAAATATGCTCTTTGTCCCTTTCTATAATTTTCTCTTTTTTCTAAAATAAAACAAAGGTAAAACTAAGATAAAAAAATAAAAATAAGGTTAAATTATTAAGTAGGTCCGTCAATATTTAGAAAATTTTTAATTAAGTTCCTATACTATTTTTTTTAATTGAGTCCTTATTAGAGAATATTCTGTCTAAGTTAACGGAATGTTCATAGTAATTTAATCCCAGGGACACAATTAAAAAAATTTAAAAGATTAAGAACTCAATTAAAAAAAATTAGTATAAGATCTTAATTAAAAATTGCCTAAAAGTTCAAGACCTACAAATTTATTATTATTTTTTTCGTTAATCTAATGGTTAAAACAATTTGTTTCCCCTGAGCCGTCAGATAATCAAAATGTGAGTCAGTTGAAATTGAGAGGTGCGGCAGACAAGTCAACCAAGGCAACGGATTTGGGGAGTGAGCAATATATATGGGTCAAGGGTTGTTCTTCTCACTTCCAGCAATGATGGGCTAGCTAGACACAATTGGATTATTCAAAGTGAAACAATTGATCGTCAGCTGGGTGCCACCCATGGTTTTGACCGTCGATACAGGGAAGAAAGGGAAAAATATTACGTGATTTTGGGCATTTGGCCAAGTGATGGAGCGTGGATTCGGTAATTGCTTAGAGCCATGGACCTAGTAGAATAATTAGGTTCAATGAATTGTTGGGTCAAAAATTAAAATTCTTCTCCTAAATACACATAGGACTCTTTTCTTTTTTAGTTATCATAATATTGGTGTGTAGTATCCATCAGTTATTTATCGATAACTAATATTCGCTTGAGAAGTTGACTGATTACTTTTAGTGGAGTCGTCTTTCCAAACCATTTTCTTTCATCCATAAGGCTCGATCCCAAAACTTTGCTAAATGGATCCAAACCTAATGCCACCCACACACATAAGACTCTAGTTCGAAAGTTAAGAATAACAAAATAAAATTAATCTAAATCCCTATAATTTAATTAAATAAATAAATTTAGAAATTCATGTCATTATTTTGAACACACACTATGAAGATTTAAACTTCAACAAAATATCTTTAGGCACTAGTGATGTTACTGTGTCCAAAATTTAATTGAGTTTATCAAATTTTTTTTCTCAAAATTGAATAAATTAAATGGACTTTCAGATTTTGTTTTATTAAAAATAAAAATCCATTAATATTTGTGAGGGTGATTATATATATATATATATATATATATATATATATATATATATATATATATAATTTATCTCTTTTTAACAGTAACAAAATTAGGCAAAATGACAATATGATAAAACACCTAAATCGGATAAGTATAGCTCAAAATATGATTTTATCTTTTCATGCAATCCAACATAAAAGCCATTAACATTTTTTTCTTTTTAAAAGTTCTTCCTTTCTTTTTCGCCCTTTTTTATATATTTTTTACTTGGATAAAAGTAGGTGTTCACACATATATATTATTTTTTATTTCATTTTATTATTTTTCATTAATTTGTAAAAATTTTATTTGGTATTTTTTGAAATTACTCCACAAACCAAAATGAAACATGATAATACCATGTTTTTGGGCTCTAAGCTAAATTGGGTCAAAGTAAATGTGGCAAATATTTTGTTGATTTTTTTTCATTTTACTTTTTTTAACTCTTTCTTTTTTCTTTTCACATTTTTCTTATTTTTTTGTCCACTTTTTTTGGACAAATAAAAATAAAAATGTAAAAATGAGAAAAATTAAACAGAAAAGAAAGAAACAAAAATAATAACAAAAATTCAAATTGACAAAAAGGTTCATTTATCATTTACCTTGGCCCAATAAATTTTTAAAAAAAATAGTTTTGTTTCTTTTCATTTTTGTGACTCAATTTAAAAAATTGATGCATAAAAAAAAGAGAGAAGAAAACATTTACAATTGAATAAAAATTAATAAAATAAAATATTTTAAAAGATTTCAGAAAATCCTAAATTTGATGACTCAAACTCTTGTGATTCCAGCAGCACCTAAGGTGCACAAAGAATCCCTCATTCTCTCGTCAGGGACACATTCTAATTGTAAAAAATCTTGGACTCTTTGAGCATATTCTCTCATTTACGTTGATTTTAACATTTAGCCACATCCATCATCACTCTCATTTTTTGTCTCTCTCAATGAACACACCTCTCCTTCTCACTCTCCTCTTTTGTAATTTGGTAATACTCGCGTTCATCACACGCACATACTGCACACATGACACATTCTCTTTCTCACTCTCCCACCCATTTTCTTTTTTCTCATCACACAACAAACCAGAATTCATAGACTCAACATTAACATGTACACTCACTCTCACGCTACTTTTTCTCATTTTGAAGAATTCATATATATACAGTAAAAAAAAATGGAATATCACATTCCCACTCCCACTCACACACTCGCGCACTCATCAAACACACACCTTATCTTATTTTTTTCACTGGCAGGAATCACACAGGTATTCTCTCTCTCACACGCATAAGCATGCGCACGCTCACAACACTTTCACCCTCGCTTTTTCTCTCACAATTCTTCATGTATACACCTTCTCGCTCCCTCAGACTCACCCACTCTAAAAAACTCTCTCACACTCATTCACAAGAGATCTCTCTCATGTATTTTTCACACACTCTTCAACACTGTTTTCTCCTTTTTTATAAACACTCAATGCACATTCTCAAAAAGGCTCTCACGCTCATTCGCTCACACGGGCGTGGCGCTCTCATTCTTTTCCTCAACCTCACTCTCATCCTTTTTCATGAACAGATACACACACTAGAAAAAAGGAAGCAACTTACATCACACACTCATTTTTTATTTTTTTTTCACAGATACCTTTCATCAAGCACACTATATCACTGCACACAGAGGCACCACGCTGTAAGACTTTCTCACATCACAATTCAAGCTATGACGACCATCATTTTCCGTACTCCTTGATTCATTCATCCTCTAAAACCAAACATACCAAGCCATGGACCATCTCACGCCACCAACGTCCTACCCCATGTTAGAGGCTTCACCTTATGCTTATTCTGCTTTTATTTATCTTTTTTTGTTTTTATTTTATTGTGGTTTAATTTTGTGTGTGTGTGTTGTTGGCTAGTCCTGGCATGCTGAATTGGTCGTGCTCAAGCTTAGTCCCCAGTTTCTTTTGCTCCTTTTGTTTTTCAATGTTTTTGTTGATTCTACCCTTTTTCTGGATAATAAGGGAGAAAGAAATAGAAGCCTCACACTACCCAAACCCAACTTAATTAAACTAACTACAAGTTAATCTAGTTAGTTAACTAGTCACTCACATATATATTTTATTTTATTTTATTTATTTATTTTATATAAACATGATAGAATAAATTCAAATTTTTATATTATTTATTTTATATATCAGTACTCAATATATCATATACCATTAGATATGAGATATCATGATCTTGAATCTTGAAAATAGAATATTCTCAGTTTATAGAAAAATACCAATTGGGAGAGGTCACTCCTTTAAATAAATTTCAATACTTCAAAGATTAGTTCTTGCTTCCAATCAGGGAATACCCTTAGTTCACTGAAAAAAATACTTTCTTAAAAATTAAAAACCCTTCTCTTTGTAGATGTTAGCGGGATTTCTTGGTCTCAAGATGTCTACATTTTATTTTATTTTTTTCCTTTTAAGAATTTGCCATATAATAATAATAATAATAATAATAATAATAATAATACCAACAACAACAACAACAACATCAACAACAATAACAACAACAATAACAACAACAACAACAACAACAACAACAACAACAACAATAATAACAATAACAATAATAATTATAATAACAATAACAATAACAATAACAATAACAACAAAAATAACAACAACAACAACAACAATAATAATAATAATAATAATAATAATAATAATAATCCCCTCTCTTGAGAGGTGCAAATATTACACTACCATTTCCTTTTATATTAAAATATATAATTTAGTTCATTTGACTTAATACTATTAAAGAATATTCTTGAATAAATTACATTTCTCTATCTTGAGATATGTGAGTATTGCATTGCTTTTCCCTCTTATATTAAAATATACAATTTAGTTAGACAATATTGATAAAAAGTATTCATTAAAATATTTTAAAATATGTACTAAAATATTTTTAATTTACGAAGTTACCATTCCCTTAGTTGATGCCCTAACATTGCTTCCTTCCTAGGAATCAATGTTGCTAGATGTCAACAAATGTCTAACCAAATTTGTTATTAATTAGTAGCATAAATTTTTGGAAAAAGGAATGCCCAAATATATTAACAAATGGTTTTTTGGCCAAAGGGTATTGTTTAATAGAAATTATTAGAATTTTTTATAGAAAATGTAAAAATAGTGAAAAATGTGGTGTATTTTCATCTATTAAAGAGAAAATTATATATTTTAAAATAAGAAAAGGGAAAAATGTAATATTTAAATATCTAAAATATAGGAAAGTATAAAGCATATTCTAGTCATAAAATTATTTTTAACAAAAAACTTAAAATAAAATAAAATGTAATACATTTGCATTGTCAAGAGAGAATAATGTATATTTTAACACAAGAGGAAAGGCCGATATAATATTTGCATCTTTCAATGAACAATGGTGTACTTGTAAAGGATATTTTAATAAGAGAAATGTTAGGAACACACTATCTGACACACTTTTTTGATAATAACATTTCTTTAATTGAAGCTAGTGGAGCTTTAACGGAAAATTTTAAAATAAGGTGTCATATACTCAAATCTGTCAAGGGAAGGAAGTATATATTTTAACATAAGATGAGAGAACAATATAATAATCATATTTCTCGAAGGAGCAGAGTGTAATTTTTCTAATAATAATAATAATGGTGTTATTGATTTTCAGGTTTTAGAAATTAATATGATTTACCTCAAATTTTTTTGAGGACTAAAATGATGTTTTACTAACAATTCATGTGTATTAGTATAAGTTAGTTGACTAATAAGAGGGTGCAGCTTAGTGTACACGAGCCAAAAATGTAATGTCAGTACTCAATATATCATATACCATTAGATATAAGATATCATGATCTTGAATTTTGGAAAGTACTCTCCATGTATGAAAAAAACATTTATTAGAAGAGGTCATTTCCTTAAATAAATTTTTGTACTTTGAAAGATTAGTTCTTACTTCCAGTCAAAAAATACCTTTAGTTCATGGAAAAAAAATACTTTCTTAAAAATTAAAAACCCTTCTCCTTGTAGATGTTGGCGGGGGGTTTCTTGGTCCCAAAATGTCTACATTTTAGTCTAGTTTGTTTTTCTTGCTTTTAAGCATTTGCCCTTAAATAATAATAATAATAATAATAATAATAATATCCTCTCTTGAGAGGTGCAAATATTACACTACCATCTCCTCTTATATTAAAATATATAATTTAGTTCATTTAACTTAATATTGTTAAAGAATATTCTTGAGTAAATTACATTTCTCTATCCTGAGATATGCAAGTGTTGCATTGCTTTCCCTTCTTATATTAAAATAAACAATTTAGTTAGATAATATTGATAAAGAGTATTCATTAAAAGATTTGAAAATATTTATTTTAATTAAAATATATACTAAAATATTTTTAATTTATGAAGTTACCATTCCCTCACTCGATGTCCTAACATTGCTTCCTTTCTAGGAATCAACGTTGCTGGATGTCATAAAACGTCTAACAAAATTTGTTATTAGTAACATATGTTTTTCGAAAAAGGAATGCACAAATATATTAAGAAATGTTTTTTGGCTAAAAAAAGTATTGTTTAATGGAAATTATTAGAATTTTTGTAGAAAATATAAAAATAGTGAAAAGTATGGTGTGTTTTCATCTATTAAAGGAGAAAATTGTATATTTCAAAATAAGAAAAGAGAAAAATATAATATTTAGATATCTAAAGGTAGGAAAGTATAAAGGATATTCTCATCATAAAATTACTTTTCACAAAAAACTTAAAATAAAATCAAATATCATATATTTGCATTTGTCAAGAGAGAATGGTGTATATTTTAACACAAGAGGAGAGACCAGTATAATATTTGCATCTTTCAAGGAATGGTAGTGTAAAAAATATTTTGATAATAATATTTCTTTAATGGAAGCTAAACGAGCTTTAATGAAAAATTTAAAAAATAAGGTAAAGTATCATATACTCAAATCTGTCAAGGGTATTTTAACATAAGAGGAGGGAGCAGTGTAATAATCAAATCTCTCGAAGGAGAGCGTAATTTTTTTAATAATAATAATAGGTTTAATTGTGTTTCTAGTCCCTATAAAATTTTTCTTATGGTTTATAAAATTTTATTTTCTGATTTTAGTTCCTATCACTATTAATTAATGACGTGTCAATTATCTATTGGACAATAGACTTCATATTTCTTAAACAATAGAGAATAAAATGAATATCTTCTAATATAAGAGGGACCGATATCAAAAGTTTACAATTTTATAAAGACTAAAAAAATACCATCAAGGACTAAAATTGTAAAATAAAATTTTATAGCTAGGGACCAAAATCATAAGAAAATTTTATAAGGACTAAAAGTCTAAAACAGATATATAATAAGGACTAGAAATATATTTAAGCCATAATAATAATAGTAATAGTAACAGTGGTGTTATTGATACTCATTATGTTTAAAATCATTGAAACATGAAATTAATTTATTTTAGGAAATTATGATTTTCATGTTTTAAATTTTTTTATAAAAGAAAGGATTTAAACTGTTTTGAGCGCTATTATTTCTTTTTTTTTTTATAATTCGTTTCTTATCATTCTATATAAATAGATAAAATAAATAAAATAATAAAAAAGTTTTAAATCAAATAAAAATAAAATGAATTTCAAATCAAATTCAACTAATTTAAACTCACTAGGGTTGACCTAGTGGTGGGGGGATAAGTATTTTATATGAGGTCTTACGTTCTAACCTTAGTGTTGCCATTGTATACTAAAAAAATTCAACTACGATCATACCTTTGAGTAAGTTTCATATTTATACTTAATGCAGTTCTATAAATCTCTAAGGGTAGGATAATTTCAGTACAATTAATGGTGTAACTATATCACTAGTAAGTTTTAGCTTCTTATAAAGGGTGAGAGGAAGTGAGTCAAGTTAAATAAAAGAGAAAGGTTGGTGACACAATATCTAATACATTCTCTGTTATTAGTTAAATTTATTGAAAATAAAAAAAATGTGGGTCTCACTTCCTATTTAATGAGTCTCACATATGATTTTGTAATTTTTAAAAAATTTTAATCAATGATAAAAAAAAAAGTGTTAGAAGGAGTATTTTAAATGGAGTGTGTTAGAGAATGTATTACATTTTGATTTAATTCAGGAATAATTAGGATGTCGTATTTAACCTTATGCCCAATATATCAAATCAATAGAGTGTCATGCTCAAATTAATCTCTTTAACCACCAAGTGTGTGGATTAACTAGTGTGGGGTTATTCCAACTTAACCAGTTGTCTCAAGTTTGAGTCCTAGATATGTAGTTGTGTTAAATACTCGAAAGAAGAGGTTTGCCATCAATAGTGGGCCTACCTAACTCAAGTAGAATTACTTCCTATAGAGGATACATGTGGTCTTTATCAAAAAAAAATTAATCTTTTTAATTTTGAACAAATGATTTTTTTTAGACCACAGATATCTTCAATGAGAGACAATTCTGCCTTAGTCGAATAGGATTACTATAAGCGGTAAAGCTATTTCTCTAGGTATTTAACACAACTACATACCTAAAACTTGAATTTGAGATCACCATAAAAAAAAATACCCAGATAAATAAAAATATATATACAAGATTCTTACCTAAATTTTAAGTCCTAAAAATATAATTTATACTAACTTAAGATTGCTTATTATATCTGAGACTTAAATAAAATTTCTAACTTCTAGTTGGAGGACCTTTTTTATGTGATAATGAAAACAATAAATATTGACAATTTAGATATTACCATGAATGATCAAAATTAAAATACATAAATCATGTAATTTTTTAATAAATCACATGACTTTTTTTAAGTAGTCATATGACATTAAATATTTACCATTCATATATGATTATAAAATCCAAATTTATTTATCTCACTCTCATATAAAAATGAGCTTCTCACTAAATATCTCTCATAAAAGTTTATGTTCTTCCATTCTTTCAATCTCTTTACTCTTCACTTTCTTCCTATTTCCCAAAATTTTTCATTTTTTCCCCCTTCTAGCTTAACCTCATTTTCAGCCCTATTTTGACTCCTTTATCGGTCTTCTATCCTTTTTATTTTCCCACATGCAGTGTTCACTCGCCTTTTTCTTCAAATTTTCTTTCTTTTTCTCATCGTGCAGTTCGCCTACTTGCTTTTCTTTTCTAAAATGAGATTCACTCTTCTTAAAGTGATCCCGCTTTTCTTTTTCTTTTGGGCCGTCATCAGCCCCACGTTTTATATGGCTTCTCGAGTAAGCCTCCGTAAGCTTTTCGTATAAGCCTGAGTTTTCTACATTTTTTTTTCCAATATATATGTATATGTAATATACATCTATAATTCAAATGTTTATTTTATTTTAATTAATTATATACTTTATATTTTTATTCGAAAATTAATTCTATCTCTTATCATTATCATCATTAATTTAAGTTTAAATATTACTCTTTTTAAATATTAATAAACTAGGGAAGAATTCTATAGCAAATAATAATTTTATAAACTAATTTAAATCTTAAAATCATATTGTTTAAATTTTAAGAATATTACATATTTTAAGAATGAAAAAGGATTACAATATTAAAAATTAAAAACTGAAACACTATTTAAAATAAACTCAACAAACTATTAAAATAATTTTATTTATCAAACACAATTGATATAATCAAACAAAATTTTCAGCTAATTCAAAAGTTAGAACCTAAGTTAAAATACTTGTAAAACATATCCAAAGACGTTATTCGATCCAATTTTCAATGAAAAGTGTGGTGACTGTGGTCCGCGAAGGGATAATAACGATGCTTGCTCAATTTAGAAATAAAATATAATTGGACATTTTTGTCTTCTCTTTCAGAGTAAACTCAGAAGTTTGTTTTTGAAAATTGTAGCAGCACAGATGTATTAGCACCTCATAAAGCAAAAGTTCCACCCTGACTCTTAATAGATCTGCAAATGGTATAATTATGTTAGTTCTTATGCGTCAGATATTAGTCCAGAAAAGATTAATTAATATGAACAATAATTGAGTGTGTGCCGGCCCACTCATGAGAAAGCTGTCTTCCACTAACCATCCCTATTCGTATATATATGGCTATTGGCGGTGCTAAACTCACCAGTGTCAATCTAATTCTAATATTTAGTGGTTTGATCAATCACTTTTGTCTTTGTGATGATAACCACCACAATGTCAGTGATGAATCCAGTTCGTTTCAAATTCATGAAAGCCATAATAATATTTATGGTGTGTATGGTGTTGCAGGTTGTTTGTGGTGAACAGGAAATACGGTCCACAGAAAGGGAGAGGGAAGCACTCCTCCAATTCAAGGCGGCCCTTGTGGATCGCCATGGCATGCTCTCATCTTGGACCACTGCTGATTGCTGCCAGTGGGAGAGGATTCGCTGCAGCAACGTCACTGACCATATTCTAATGCTCGACCTTCACGGTGAGTTTAATTATGAATATGCTTTCCATGAAACCTATGAAATTGCCAGCTCGGAACGTTATATCAGCGGAGAGATCCACAAGTCGTTGATGGAGTTGCAACAATTAAACTATTTGAACCTCAGTTCGAATTCTTTTCCAGACAGCCATATCCCAGAGTTTCTTGGTTCTCTGACCAACTTGAGATACCTTGATCTGTCATCATGTTATTTTGGCGGAAAAATTCCAACTCAGTTTGGGTCTCTTTCTCATTTGAAATACTTAAATCTTGCTCGGAATTCTTATCTGAAGGGTTCAGTCCCCCGTCAACTTGGAAATCTCTCCAAGTTGCAGCATCTTGATCTCAGCGGCAATTCTTTGGAAGGAAATATACCATCCCAACTCGGAAATCTCTCTAAGTTGCAGTATCTTGATCTCAGGTACAATTCTTTTGAAGGAAATATACCATCTCAGCTTGGGAACCTTTCAAACTTACAGGAGCTTTATCTTGGAGGATATGATGGTGCTCTCAAAATTGACGATGGGAATCACGCTGGAGCTCTGTGGCTGTCTAATCTCATTTCCTTAACCCATCTTTACTTCGCGTCCATACCAAATGTTAACAGTTCTCATAGCTGGTTGCAAATGATTGGCAAGCTACCAAAACTAAGAGAACTAAGTTTAATTGATTGTAGCCTTTCCGATCATTTTATCCTTTCATTGAGTCCTTCCGAATTCAATTTTTCTACTGCCCTTACCGTGCTTGATCTTTCCGAGAACACCTTCACATCATCAATGATCTTCCGGTGGGTTTCAAACATCACTTCCAACCTTGTTGAGCTTGACCTTAGTTTTAATCTCTTGGAGGGTTCCGCATCAAATCATTTTGGCAGGGTGATGAATTCCCTTGAGCACCTTGACCTCTCCTCTAATAGATTCACGGGTGCGGTTTTGAAATCCTTCATGAATACATGCACCTTACATTCTTTATACACGTATGGGAACAATTTGACTGAAGACCTTCCATCAATTCTTCATAATTTGTCTAGTGGTTGTGTTAGATAGTCACTTCAAGAATTGGATCTAACATCTAATCAAATCACTGGCTCTTTACCTGACCTTTCAGTATTCTCTTCTTTGAAAATGTTAGATTTGTCTAATAACAAATTGAATAAAGAGCTTCCAGTGATAATCAATCACTTGTCTGGGTGTGCTAGATACTCACTACATGAATTGAACTTGGGAGCAAATCAAATCAATGGTACGCTTCCTGACCTTTCAATATTTTCAGCCTTGAAAACATTGGTTCTTTCAAATAATCAATTAAATGGTAAGATACCAGAAGGTAACAAATTGTCTTCTCAGTTAGAGTATCTGTCAATCCAATCAAATACTTTAGAAGGTGGAATTCCAAAATCATTTGGCAATGCATGTGCCTTGCGCTCATTGGATATGTCTAATAATAGCTTGAGTGAAGAGTTTCCAATGATAATACATCACTTGTCTGGATGTGCTAGATACTCATTGAAACAATTATATCTAGGCATGAATCAAATCAACGGCACACTACCTGACCTTTCAATATTCTCATCTTTAAAAGAATTATATCTTTATGGAAACAAGCTAAATGGAGAGATTCCTAAAGATATTCAATTTCCACCTCTACTAGAGAGCCTAGATATGCAATCAAATTCCTTAAAAGGTGTGCTCACCGACTACCATTTCGCTAATATGTCTAAGTTAGACTCACTGGAGTTGTCTGACAACTTGTTGGCCTTGGCATTTACCCAAAATTGGGTCCAACCTTTTCAGTTGAGCAACATAAGATTGCGATCTTGCATGCTAGGTCCAGCATTTCCCAAATGGTTGCAAACACAAAATGAGTTTGATGACCTTGACATTTCAAATGCTAGAATATCAGATATGATTCCAAAGTGGTTTTGGGCTAAAATAGCATTGCGAGAATGGATTTCAATGAATATTTCATTCAACAATCTACAAGGTATAATTCCAAATTTTCCACTGAAGAATCCTTATTATTCCCTAGCTCTTGGATCAAATCAATTTGAAGGCCCTATTCCACCATTTCTAGGAGGTTCCATCTTTCTTGATTTATCCAAAAATAAATTCTCAGATTCTCTTTCATTTTTATGTGCTAGTGGTACAATGGAAACATTATACCAATTAGACCTTTCAAAAAGTCAGTTGTCTGGACAAATTCCAGATTGTTGGAGTCATTTGAAGTCGTTATCTTATTTAGATTTAAGTCACAATAATTTTTCGGGAAAGATTCCTACTTCCATGGGATCACTTCTTGATCTTCAAGCATTGCTGTTGAGAAACAACAAATTAACATATGAGATCCCTTTCTCCTTGAGAAGTTGCACAAAGCTAGTGATGCTAGATATGGCAGAAAACAAATTATCAGGGCTTATCCCTGCTTGGATTGGGAGCAAAATGCAAGAGTTGCAAATTTTAAGTTTGGGAAGGAATCATTTCTATGGAAGTTTACCATTACGAATTTGCTATCTAAAAGGCATTCAGCTCTTGGATCTCTCACTAAACAACTTATATGGGCAAATTCCTACATGTATAAAAAATTTCACTTCGATGGCTCAAAAGACGTTTTCAGAAGATTATCAAGGTCATTGGTATTTTTACAACACCAGTCGTTACTCAGGCCATTGGACATATGATTTGAATGCATTCTTGATGTGGAAAGGTTCAGAACGAATGTTCCAGAACAACGGGTTACTACTTTTAAAAAGCATTGATCTCTCAAGCAATCACTTTTCAAAAGAAATTCCAACAGAAATAGAGAATTTGTTCGAATTGGTTTCGTTGAATTTATCAAGAAATAGTTTGACAGGAAAAATTCCTTCAAATATTGGAAAGCTGACATCACTTGAATTTCTTGATTTGTCAAGAAACCAATTTGTTGGTTCAATTCCTCCAAGTCTTACTCAAATTTATCGACTCACCATGTTAGATTTGTCACATAACCATCTAACTGGAGAAATTCCAACCAGCACACAATTACAGAGTTTCAATGCCTCAAGTTATGAAGATAATCTTGATGTTTGTGGGTTGCCACTAGAGAATTTGTGTATTCATGAGGGGCCAACACAAGAACCAATTGTTGAACTTCATGAGGATGAATATTCACTTTTCAGTCATGAATTTTACTTGAGTATGGCATTTGGATTTGTTATAAGCTTTTGGGTAGTGTTTGGCTCAATCTTGGTTAAGCGTTCTTGGCGACATGCCTATTTCAAGTTTTTGAACGGTTCATCGGACAATATTGTCAAGCTAGCAGTTTTCGCTAAAATACTAAAGGTGGCTGAAGGTTAGCAGGTACATATAATATTGTAACCCTTCCATTAGTTGCTTTTGCTTTTCATATAGTTTATGTACATATAAGAAACCTGTCAAATTAAAATATATATATATATATATATAACTTCAAATAAAAATAACTTTTAACATAAGTTACACTTACATAATTTTTGTTGTAATTGTTAATTCTTTATAAAATACTAATTGGTAACAACATATTTAATAAATGATAGAGTAATATTATAGTTGTGAATTATGACAGTAATTTCATAACTTTCAAAGAAAGTAAGCTATGCACTGACAGTGTAAAATAGTTTTATACTGTCATCCAATCATAAATCACTGTATATGGTAAGTTTGTTGACTTTTATAATAGCTATCTCAAAAGTCATACCAACAGTGATTTCTAATTAGTTGACAGCGTATAGCTATTTAACTCTAACTTTTAACTATTTTTAATATAATTAATTTTGAAGAGGTATAGGATAAATTAGAAGAGTTTAATTGATACGAACATGCAGTTAATGTATAAGAGTTTTACAAATGACATTATATAATATTTTAATACATCGTTAGTTATTCCCATATTATTTTTATTGATTAAAATAAAATTAACAAATAATGATTGTATAAAATATTAGTGATAATGAGTGTCACTATGGAACTTCTTTACATTGTCATTGTATATCAATTAAAATAGTATGTTTTTACTTATTTTGAGACTTGAAATAACAACTACGTTGCAACAAACTTGTTTGTTTCCTTTTTTAAAACCATTTTATGTTTTAAAAAAAGAAATAAACAAAAAAAAAACTTATTTGATAAAAATAGTTTTTGAATAGTGTTTTCAAAATTAATATTTTTTTAGTTTAAATAAAAAAAACATCTCTAAGTTGTTTTGGTTTTCTATTTCTAGTTTTATATTACTCATTTTTTCTTACACTTTTTGCATCTTTTTATCCCATTTTTACTCTCTAAAAATAGTATTTAAAAATTGCTTTATAATTAAGTGTTTAAAAACTAATAAACAATAATACAATCAAACACACTCAATTTCTTCCTTCTTCATAATTTTTGTTTCCTCATTGCTAAGTCATCATCTTTTTATGCTCTCTAATTTAGTCAACCTCCACATTGTCTTTTACCATTCCAATAATAACTTTTGTATTTAAGCTTTTTGATCTTTGTGTGTTTTAAAGTGGGTGAGTTATCTAGAAAAATGATACTCATTTTAATTCAGAATTATATTATTTTTCACTGTTGTAGCTATTTTCCAATCTTGAATATTTTTAAAAGCCATGAAAAACTGAATTTTTGTGTAATGGATGTTGAGATGATTACATGAAAGCCTAATGATAAGCATTTTGGGTTTTACGGTACATCAATTATTTTTGGTTGATTGTCGATGTTGATTTCCTTATTATTTTTGTCTATACTATGTTGTCATTGAATTGGAGAGATTGGATTTCAAACAAAGCAAGCCCTATTTACTTACAAATAGATGTAAGTGTATGTTATTTGTTGAAAGCAATATCTCTGTAGAAGTATTAGCTAGCCTCGTGTTTCATCAAGCCACTAGCTTCTAGAAAGTTGGATTGTTAAGTTATATGTAAGGTTGGTTAACCTAATTAAGTTTATTTGAGAGATAATATACACATTTCTTGATGTTAGAGCATACTGTGAGAAATACTATTTTTGCAACTCAATGGTTAAGTTGCTTTTTTGACTTATTATGTAAATGAAATATGAGATATATTACACAAGAAAAATTAAATGTATAAATGTAGCATGCTAATTAATTCAAGATCATGATTTCTTGCCTGTTGCAATGGTTGGGTGCATGTTGTGTTTATATACATAATATTTTATTTTTTTAATAAAACTATGCCCTAGACAACCTTTTGAAATTTTGGATGGAAAGTTTTCATGATAATAAAATAAAATAGCAATGAAATTATTGATGTTCGATACTTGATAGTCTTAAAAAAATTAATGATCTCCATTTTTACCATGAATGTTTTTCTTATAAACTATTGTGATTTTTATCTATCATTAACTTTTTTGTCATTAACTTGATATTATTATTCTTATTACTTCAAATTTTTGAAACATATTAATGTTATTTTTCGTTTTACAAATAATTTTATTTATTTTCATTTACACATTTCATAGACTAACATTCTTTTTTAATTTTTAGCCCCTTGAAGACCCCATCCTCTTGCATGACTCCAATATTTGAGCATGTTAAAGCTTGGACAAGGCAATAAGTTGGAAATTATGATTGCTTTACATTTCCTCACTGTCAATTAGGATACTTGTATACATTTTTTACTATTTTAAGTTGTATATTTGAATAGATTAGAGTAATAAACTTAGTGAAGAAGACTATGCTTTTATTAACGTTGTGCTTGTAATGAAATATAAATTACCATGCATTTTATTAATAATTTACTTATATTTTTCTCAAAATCAAAACTTTGGTTTGACAAAGATATTATTGAGTTAAAGATATTTGCCTCAAGAAAGTTTCAACACTTTGATGAGTGCCTCATTTTCAATTTTTTAAGAGTTAGAGAAATAAGAAAATGACAAGGCATAAGTTTTGAATCAATGAATCCATCATCAACATTGTCATAATTAGAACAAAATAGTTTGACCCCGTTGTTTAAATTACGTGGAGATCACTTCAATTTTCAAACTATGCATGTCAATATTATTTTAAAAAAGAAATTATAATAGCAATATGCAGTGGATGACACTAATCAAAAATATTTTTCAAAAAAAGAATAAATTCATATTTCTGAGTGAAATCATAAAAAAAATGGCATATGCGTCAAGATTCTCTTATCTTGCTAATGAAAAGGTCTTGTTATATTTACTGGAGAACGTTTGAACCAAAATACATGATAAAAGTAGATGCCATAGTGCACACTGTAAACTCCCCACTCATGATAGAGATGGACAAAGAAATAGTATAATATATCAAATTAGATAACTTAATTCTTGATGGCTCATCAATTTACACTGACAAGCACAAAAGCCCATGGCAATACCAGAACAGTAAAAAAAATATTTATCAATCTTAGATAGTTACTCAAAATCACTATATATGGCACAATTTATACTATATATCAAAACCATGATTCTAAACTTCTATTAGAGATTAAATAATTTATACTATATATGTATAAATGCTCAAAAACTAAAAAAAATAATAATGATATTTCAAATACAAGACATCTTAACCATTCAATATAAAATGAGGGTGAGTGTTGCACATAAAAAATAAGGCAAGTTAAGGGTTCAAAGTTCAGAACAAAAATGATTTAGAGTTTAGAGTAGAGAAAAATATTGCCAAAGATGAGTGAGTGTAAGTCAACTAGTATAAGCTCACATAATATATAGAAGCATGGAAAACTATATCTAATTTGGAATGTTTTAAAACTTAAAACCAAGGAAAATCTCAACTATGCAAAAACCCCCTAAAATGACGCTATTTTAAGGACAAAAGTAGATTTTCGGAGAAGTCACACACTAGCACCATTATGACCACTATTCAAAACACATCAATATTCAAATTTTGTAATGGCCCACAGTTGCTATGTATCACTATAGTGTGCTATTAATAACTAAGTTAAAAACATGTTTTATGCAACCCAAACATAGCTGTTTCATCAGTCTAACAACGGAACTTAGGCTCTGTTTGGTTGCAGAGAAATTAGGGAGAGGAGAGGAGAAGAGAAGAGAAGAGAAGAGAAAAGAGTGGAATATAGCAAATTCTCTTTGTTTGATTCAGTGGAAGAGAATGGTTTTTTTACAAAAAAAAAAAGGTGGGCCCCAGTTAAAAATTACTGTCGCAAATATGAGTGGATTGAGAAGGAAATCATACACAACACTGTGCAGTTGCCAAATTGTTTGTGTGAAATCGATTTTGGGACCCTAGAAAATCGATTTCCTGCCCACTACAACCCCCCCCTGGCCTTTTTTATATAATAATAATTATAATAAATAAATAAATAAATATAAATAATATTAATAATAATAAAAATAATATTAATAATAATAGTTAAAATAAAAATAATCTCAAAAAATTAACTTTCTTCCTATTTCTCTTCAACCAAACAACCTTAACTTCCACTATATTTCTCACCTATTTCTCTTTTCTTTCCTTCCTTTCCCTCTACTTCTTTCCTCTCTACCAAACACATCCTTAGTATTATATTTTGTTCCTTTTCATCAATCAAAATATATCCCAAAGAAAATAGTAGTGGTGTGTGTTTAATGTACAAGAAAAATGTTGAAATTAAAAAGCCTAAGAATAGAATGCAAGATTTCTAACAAACTCCTGACATGACTTGTTATGAGAGATGTCTTAATGATCATTTTCAAGCATTAAGAAAAGAGTAAGGAGATGGCTAAAAAGTATAATTGTGAAAAGAGTAAGGAGATGGCTAAAAAGTATTCAAGCATTAAGAAAAGAGTAAGGAGATGTCGCAGGAAAAGGAGGCCGATGGAGAGGAACATACTTAGGAATTGGTGTCTAGTGCATCATTCGCAATTACCTCACATTCGTAATCATTTAGAACACCCCAAGGATCTCCCACTCTACACTCCAAAATATGCATTGAATATAAGTAAATAAATTTTCTAATCAATTGATGCAAAAACTTTCCAAGGTATGCATTTATCAATTGCCTTTTACAAACATTTGTATGAATACATAATGCAAGACAAATAAAGGACTGTTTGTTCTGAGGCATACGTTTATTGTTTTCACTTTTACAATTTACTTAATAAAATGTTACTTAGATTTTACTTAGGTTCCTATTTTCAAAAATGTGTATAAGAAAGAGGAGAGACATCGTTGTCAAAATTTATTCCAAAAAGATTCCAAAATAAAAATAAAAATATTTATTACAAAAGATACGATGCTACTTCCATGTTTGGTTTAAAATAAAAATTATGAAACTTTAAACTACTGCTTAATTTTTGTTATATGATGAGTGATTATCATAAAACAAAAATTTGGAGATGCTAACAAAATTTAGATTAGCATAGAAGAATCAAAGTTACAATTTATCATCGAGAGATAACAAAAGAATTAGGTAGTAGGCTACATCTGTAATAAAGCAAAATCCAACAACTACCAAATTCATAATGTGAACAAAACTCAACCTAGATTAGAAAATGTCAAAATACCTTAACCAAGGTAAAGTCCTCAAACAGTACACACATGTATACGAATAGCACCAAAGTTACAACTTATCAGTTGTTCCAGATCAAGATGTCATTCCAAGAATCATTTACAAAATCAAAAACAATCTAGCGTAATTACCACCTGATTTGGTTGGCTATAAACCATAAGTTTGAACATTTTAAAACTTAGGAATTTCTTTAGTGCAAGATCTTGACTGAAATATATTCAGGACCATCAAGATCAATATTGACAGACCTGGATTATATATAGTTATATACAACCATGATCAAGCAAAATAGGGAATAAGATATCTTGTATGCAACTGATTATTAATCACAATGATATTGAGAATTCTTTAAATTATCATCCTTTTTCCCATGGTATTCTAGTTTTGACACAGGTAACTCGGATAGGCCTACATGTCTCTCCCACAAGGATATCTTCAAAGAAGTTATGCTCCCCTTCATATTGTTCTGCTCTTATAGGCCTGGGAGAGTGCATGATGTATTGTAGATAGCTTTGATAACTAGAACTATGTTTTTAAATACTGTTTATTTTAAGTTGGTGATGAATATGATTGATGGAGAGCTAGCTAACTTTCAGTTTGTATTTTGTATCTTTATCATGTATATAAAACTATGACTAAAATCTAGAATGCTTGGGCAGGATTGCTTAATACAGTAAAACTACTATAAAAGGTCATGAATGGTAATGCTTAATTAAGTATTTGAGACTATATAGTTTTGACTACTTAGGACTCCAAATGTTTGATTCTCACCCCTGTTTAATTACTCCCTTTTGCTATCTGTGAATACTGAAACAAAAATAGGGGTAGAGTCACTACTGTAGATTAGACTTTTTACATCATTAAAAATGACTTTTTACATCGGTTACAATGACGTTATAGATTCAGGCAATGTAAAAAGTATGGACTTTTTAAATCGGTTATTGAACCGATGTGAATTTTTTTTACATTAGTTCTTTATTCCAATTGATGTAAAAAGTAAACTTTTTACACTGGTTATAGCAACAACGATGTAAAAATTAGGATGGCGAAGTTGTCCATCATATTTTCTCTCATCTGCATGCCATCTGAGGTTTTTTGCATCATTTGCATTTGCAAACAATCGTTTGAACCTTGGAATTATTGGAAGATACCATAGCACCTTTGCAGGAGGACCCTTTGTCATGACATCGTTACTAAAATCACCATCCTTCACTTTGTAGCGTGATTCCCCACACATGGGGCACTCATGAAATAGAAAAAGCATACAAGAAGGGGGGTTGAATTGTGCATTTAAAAACTTTTTTGAAACAAGTAAATCAGTATGAAAACGTTTTCAAGCGTAGGGATAGAGAGAAGAAGAACACAGAAAGTTTTATACTGGTTCACTCAACCTGAGCTACGTCCAGTCCCTTCACCCAGAAGGTAACCAGCCTTAGGTTACAAGTATTGTTCAAGGCCTTTCCAAGCTTTACAACACAATCACCCTAGATTGCTTAACCTAAGTATTCTTTTACACTAAGCCTCTCCAAGCTTTCACAACACAACAAGTGTTTATACAAAAGATATCAACTCATGTAGTGAGGATTTGAAAGATTAGGCTCAAAAACGCTCTGAAAAATCTTTACATAATTTTTGCTATCGTCCACTAGACGCTTCTATCAGAATATTGCTAATATCTTTTTGTTCTTGTTCTTTTTCTTGATCGTTTTTCACTAACTCTGTATGCTTCTTCCTTGGTGCATGTATATATAGTCTTCAGGGAAAAGATCCGTTGCAGAAGACTTTGACTTCGTTATGCAATGAGAAGCGTGTAAACTATCCTTTTAGAGAGGTCAGGCGCGGCAACTTTTAGACTTGCACTAAAATGGAAGGTGCAGGACTGTGCTGGCAGTCTGCTTTTCTGAACATTCTTCATTTGTCTCAACAGCTTGATAAGTTGACTTGCTTTATCTATTATGTTGTGCTTTTGCACTGGAATGATTTTGATGTTATTTAATGCTTCAAACAATTTGAACGTTAGATCACAGAAGTAGTAATATGTTAGTTTCGAGGAAGACTAGCACAAATCAAATTGACGTTCAAAATAAAACTTAGCCGTTTGAATATTTAATGCTGGAGGTTTGTATTTGATATATAAGTTTATTCATCGAACGGTCACCTTCAGTTTGTTCACTGGATGGCCCTCTTTAGCGAGTCTTCTGGATGGTCTTCTTTAACACGTCTATTGGACGGTCTTTAACACGTCTACTGGACGGTCTTTTTAGCTGTGACAAGGTTAGTCTTTAAGCACAAACTTGAACATTAATAAGCTTGTTATCTTCAAAACATTGAGGGTTTAGACGTTTCTGTGTCTTTGGTTCCAACAATCTCTCCTTTTTTGATGATGACAAACCTTATTAATTTTTAAGTTTTTGCTAGAAAATAAAGGAACGCATAAAGGAGTTTTCGAAAGACTTACTATGCTCCCCCTGAGTCGGATATTCCAAGTTTTGAGACACAAGATATCAGCTTATATCCATATCAAATATCATACCAAGTATCAAGCATATTATTTATAACAGTTATAAGATATAATAAAGCAACACTTAAGATATGACAGATCAACTATGAATTTTATTTAACTGTTCAGAGCATACAATAAACAACAGATGCAAAAAAAAAATGCGACAAAGGCAAAAACAAAAAAAAACATAAAACATAATGCTTTCTCCCCCTTTGTCATTAGCAAAAAGCAGACAAAAAAAAAGGAGTTGTCATCACGGTCACTGTGGCAGCGGTGGAGGAGGAGGTGAGGAAGGTTGAGAGGGATGTAAGAGGGCTTGTTGGTTTTGGAGAATTTGGTGAAGAAGAGTGAAGATAGGTTGAAGTTGGGTGGCAACGTATTGTTGAACAGTGGGGTCAACAGGGGGGATGGGTGAAGGGGCGGAAGTAGGGATAGGGAGGCTTGCGAAGGTTTGGGAGCCAGGAGTAGGCAGTGGTGGAGGTGTAGGTGAAGGTGGTTGAGAAGGAGTGGGTGGAAGAGCTTTAGGGGGGGGGGGGAGAAGGTGCTTCCAGAAACTTTAAGTTTTGTACAGCGAGTTGGTAAGGACGAGGAGTGGACCAAGGGTAGGGCGGTTGGAAGTTGTTGGGGGTGAGTGAAGGTAGCAAATATAGTGTACAGGATGGAAGTTTCTATACCAAGGAGTGGATATGGGTCCGGTGGACGGACAAAGGCAGCCGAAGTGTCCGAAAAGTGAAAGACACAAGCTGGACGCTATGTGAATTCACAGTGCGGTGCAGTTGGGATATCGGCTTTGTCATATGCTGAAACGCCACTACTAGACGCTTCTTATTTGCATATGGACATATGTTGGTGCCAGAAACATTCAGCATTGGCCTCATCCAAGTCTGTATGAAGACGCTGAGCTAGGAACCATTCACGGGAATGGATTGGATATTGGTGAAATTCAGCTCGAGACGATAAAGGCAAGGATAGTGCCTTGGTCAGAATTTTCTTCTTTTTGCGATTGTCATCGATGATTGACAGTCTTGGGCAGATGCGATCTGGTTGGATGCGGATGGATATGGAAGGTCGGATGTGTTGGGATGGGGGAATAAAGAGTTGATACTTTAAAGTTGCAGAACCTTTGAGAGTGTTGTAGAACATATGCTCAAAGGCAGATGGAAAGAATCCATCTTCTTCCGGATCTATAGAACTAAACTTTAAATCAGCAGGCCTTAGATGGATGGTCCACTCGTCCCCTGGGCGTCTTGTTTGTAGAACTCGCTCGGTGTCATCCACTGGAGTTACTCTATGTTGAAGTACTCTAGGAGGATAAGTATTGAGGTACCAAGCTCGTATAATTCTCGAATACCTCCGTTTAATAAACCGCTTGAGCGGTAAGAGTTCGATAGCTCCAGGAGGTAGTGCCAGATAATCTTCTGACGGTTGATGGACATAGTCGTCCATGTATTTGCCTACATCAATCGGAGAGTAATCAAAACCGAATTTAGGTTCAGGGAGCTCTGGACGCAAAATGATAGCATTGTTGTCCAGGAGGTTTTGAGTGTTGCCTTCGACAAAAAGTAGAGGCCATTTCTGTTTGGTTATAGCCAAGGTTTCTGAGGTAGTGGAAGATGTAGGTATGGATTTGATGGTTGAGGAGGAAGGTGATTTAGTAGGCTTAATGAAGAGATGTGTCTTGGATATGCCAGGGGTGGGGATGGTGCAGATATAACCTTCATCACCAGGTAGCAATATGTCTGGTTCAGGTGTGGCTTATGTGTTGGTTTGTGTTTGGGTAAGAGGTTCAGAAGGTTCAATAATGATTAATTCAACAAAGTTACTAACAAGTTCATTAGCAGTAGAAGAGGAAAGCTTACTTCTCTTAGACTGTACTTCCCCTAGTGGTGTTTCTACTGGTCGTTTGGATGGGACAGAAGTGGTTGATTGTTGGACAGGTGGAGGTTGTGGTTCAACAGGAACGACAACCATAGCAGCTTTCTGCTTCTTAATAAGCTCACCAATAGGCTCATCATCTTCGTCATCAAAAGCGACAATCAAGCGTCTTTTAGCAGGGACTATTGTTGGAGCAAGAGAAGGAGTAGAGGTAGCGATAGGAGCAGCTGCAAGAGGAGCAGACGGAGCTGAAGGTCATTGGGTCTTGGACCTTGTAACTCTGGTTGTTTGCGTCTTGGATGACCTCCTCCTGGTGGACGTTCTGGTAGTA
Source organism: Spatholobus suberectus (assembly GCA_004329165.1). NCBI lineage: Eukaryota > Viridiplantae > Streptophyta > Magnoliopsida > Fabales > Fabaceae > Spatholobus > Spatholobus suberectus. The sequence goes on along the minus strand of QUWT01000781.1, from coordinate 20,526,259 downwards.
GTAGGATTCACAAATAGTGCTTCATCGTTCATCAGTACAGCATGCTGGACGCTTGGCTCTATTGTCTACAGAGGTGCCATCTCAACAACTTTTTCTTTAACATCCACTAATTTGGACGTAGTCTCCAACGGCTTCAACACGAACCCAGCCTTCATCTGTGCAACATTGTTGCGTCCAAACGGCAATTGAGTGAATCTATGGCCACCACCCAGGATCCGAATCTGGTTTTGCTCTCTAAGAGATAGAGCGAAAAAAGCATGAAATACTTGCTGTTGCCAAAAGATCCTGTTAAGGAGAGCGGCGTAGGTGATCTGGTTGCACTCTCCGCGTCCTCTCATGGTCTTGAAGATGTTGCTCAGGATGAGGTGCGGCAGGTTGAACTGTTGGCCTGTGATCATATGAAACAGCGCGAACCTATGCAGGAAGGTAACACTGTCCTTCGATCCAGCCTTGTGAAGAATTCCCTTGTTCAGAAACTGCTGGAATATTTTCCCTTCTTTTGTCAACTTGCTGTATTCTACTGGCCCTTCGCCTTCTGGACCCATCAGAGCAGCGTCTACCATGTCATGTCCTCCAAAATTGCTTTCCTAGCCATTCTTGATGCAGAACCCAGCCCGCTCACAGCTAATGGCTTGGGCAACAGAGCCAAGGTCCAGTGTGACCTTAACTCCCAGAGCAGTTCCAGTGATATCCATATTTGAGAAAACAACAAAGTTCCAAAACTGTCGGATGAGTTCTGGGTATATGATCTTATTCAAGTGGAAGTAGTTGAGAATTCCACATCTGAGCAAGTTATCCTTTACATTCACACCCACGTCATCCAGAGCTTGGATATCGAAACGGCTTTTGATAAGAACAATAGCCTTGTCTAGGCTCTCCACACGAGCCACGGCCTTTGCAGCAGGACCAGCCTTTTCAGTTACCATATCTGAGAGCTTGAAAGATTGTTAGGGTTTGAAAAGTTGAGAGAGTTCAGGTGGATTTGAGAAGAGGTGAGTGTTTGGTTTAGGTTTGAGTGTATATGAAGAAACCGAAGAGTTTTGCTTTTGGCGGTTCTTTCAATTTTGAAGAGAAAGATGATGTGTAATAAATGCTGGGTCAGGCGCTTACATTTCTTGAGGTTGGTTATATGGCGCATGAGTGACTCAGACCGGAAAAAGACATTTATTTCAAATCATTTTTAGAGAAATCATAATTAGGTACGGATAAGGATTTTTATGCACACATAAATGTAAGTTGTTATGGAATGCGAAAAGCTATGCAAGTGGACGATGAAATATTGGACGCTACAAAACGTTGGATGCTCTCATCCTTGGACGGTCAAGGCATGTTGAATAAACTATTCATTTATAAATTCCATACCAAGAAGATTTCGAATATGGACGAGTTTATCTTCAGGAAGGGGTTTTGTAAATATATCAGCTAATTGATTTTCAGTATTGATAAATTGAATATCAACAACTTCCTTTTGAACATAATCTCTTATAAAATGATGTTTTATCTCAATGTGCTTTGCTCGAGAATGCAAAATAGAATTTTTAATCAGATTTATAATAGCAGTATTATCACAAAAGATAGGAATGTTATTCTCGTAGATATTGTAGTCTTCTAATTGATGCTTGATCCATAAAATTTGTGAGCAACAAGACGCGGCTGAGATATATTCTGCTTCTGTTGTGGATAGGGCAATCGTCCCTTGTCTTTTGCTCGTCTAGGAGACTAAATTCCCACCAATGAGGTGACATCCTCCACTGGTGCTTTTGCGTTCTATTCTATCTCCAGCATAGTCAGCATCACAAAATCCAACTAACCTGTAATCTTTGTTTGGCTTAAAACATAAACCAAGATTAGTGGTTCTTTTTAAGTATCTAAAGATTCTTTTTACTGCTGTTAGATGAGTTTCTCTAGGGTCAGACTGAAAACGGGCACATAAGCATACACTGAACATAATGTCAGGTCTGGACGCTTTAAGATATAAGAGAGACTTAATCATACCTCGGTATGTAGTTTGGTCTACCTTTTTAGACGCGTTGTCTAGGCTGAGTACTGATGATGGATGCATAGGTGTATTCATTTCCTTGGCATCGTCCATCTTGTACTTCTTAAGAAGTTCGTTAACATATTTTGTTTGATGTATGAATATGCCATTTGCAGTCTGCTTTACTTGCAATCCTAGAAAGAATTTTAGTTCTCCCATCATACTCATATGGAATTCTACTGTCATAATCTTAGAAAAATCCTTGCATAAAACGTCATTAATAGCACCAAATATAATATCATCTACGTATATTTGTACAATAATAAAGTGTGATTTAACGTCTTTGCGAAAGAGAGTGGTGTCTACTTTTCCTCTAGTAAAACCATTTTCTAAAAAAAAAGAACTTAACTTTTCATACCAAGCTCTTGGAGCTTGTTTAAGTCCATACAAAGCCTTTCTGAGTTTGAAAACATGTTTTGGAAAAGTATCACACTTAAAGCGAGGAGGTTGTTTCACATAGACATCCTTATTTATTATGCCATTCAAGAATGCACTTTTTACATCCATTTGATAGAGCTTCATATTACTATGAGTAGAAAATGAAAGTAAGATGCGAATGGCTTCTAATCTAGCTACTAGTGCAAAGGTTTTAGTAAAATCTATACCTTCTTGTTGAGAGTAGCCTTGAGCTACAAGTCTCACTTTATTTCTTACCACTTTGCTAGCTTCGTCAAGCTTGTTGCGGAATACTCACTTTGTTCCAATGATAGACTTGTCCTTGGGTGCAGGAACTAGCATCCAGACATCATTCCATTCAAACTGATTTAGTTCGTCCTTCATGACACTGATCCAGCCATCGTCCAGGAGAGCTTCGTCCACTGTCTTTGGTTCCTGTGGAGAAATCAAGGCAGTTTGAGCTTGCTCCTTGAAGGTCGACCTTGTCCTAACATGATCTTGAACATTTCCAAGAATTTGATTATCTGGATGATAGGTCTTCATTTGCCAAGAACGTCCAATTGGTTCCTTTTCTTCTGCATTTAGATTGTCCATCTGATCTTTGGACACTGAAGGTCTGGCATCTTCCAGCTTCATATCTGCAAATGAATCGTCTAGCTTTGATATTTCATTATCAGGCTCATTATCATTGAACTTAATGTGGATGGCTTCTTCAACTGTTAAGGTTCTAGAGTTGTAAACTCTATAAGCCTTGGATGTTTCAGAATAGCCTAACAGTATTCTATCATCACACTTTGAATCAAACTTACCAAGATTGTCGTTAGTGTTTAGAATAAAACACTAACATCCAAAGGGATGAAGATATGATATGTTGGGCTTTCGTCCTTTCCACAATTCATAGGGAATCTTTTCAAAATAAGTCTTATATAAATTCTATTTTGTAAATAACATGCAGTGTTTACAGCTTCAGCCCAGAAGTGCTTAGGAGTTGAATTATCATTTAGCATGGTTCTAGCCATTTCTTGCAATAACCTGTTCTTTCTCTCTACCACACCATTTTGTTGTGGTGTTCATGGTACAAAGAAGTTGTGGAGAATTCCATTCTCCTCACAGAATCCTTGAAAACTTTCGTTTTCAAACTCCCCTCCGTGATCACTTCTAATTGAAGCTATACAAACACCTTTTTCATTTTGTATCCTTTTGCAAAAGACAGAAAAGATTTTATAAGACTCATCCTTGTGTTTTAAGAACATAACCCATATCCATCTAGAGTAGTCGTCCACTACGACTAGTCCATATCATTTTCTGCTCAGGGAGGCTGTTCTAGTTGGACCAAACAAGTCAATATGTAATAGCTCAAGAGGTCTAGTTGTGGAAACAATATTTTTTGATTCAAAAGAGCTTTTTACTTGTTTCCCTTTTTGACATGCATCACAGAGAACATCAGACTTATAAGCAAGATTTGGAAGTCCTCTTACGAGGTTATGCTTATTTAGCTTTGAGATTAATCTCAAGCTTGCATGTCCAAGCTTCTTGTGCCAAGTCCATTGATTTTCTTTGATGGATACTAGACACGATACATTTTGATTTGAGGTCAACTAGATCAATCTTATAAAGATTGCTTTGCCTCTTAGCAGAGAATAATATGGATCCATCTAGATTCTTGACAGTACATTTGTCTTTGTCAAAGGAGATATTGTGTCCACTGTCATATAATTGACTTATGCTCAGTAGATTATGTCTGAGACCTTCAACATATAAAACATTTTCAATAAAAGGGAAGCAATGCTTACCGATTGTTCCTATACCTGTGATCTTTCCCTTCTAGTTTCCTCCAAAGGTGACACATCTACCATTCTTAGGTTGCAGGCTTTGGAACATACACCTTTCTCTCGTCATGTGTCATGAGCAACCACTGTCTAGGTACCATGACTGGGGTCTTCTTTCGGTTGTCAAGAAAATCTGCAACAGGTATTATCATAGACTTAGGTACCCAAATGGACTTGGGTCCTTTTCTGTTAGTTTTGAAGGCATTGGACGCCTTCTTTGTTGGACGATATCTACATTTTGTTGATTCATGCCCATTCTTTTCACATATTTTACAGAAGGTTATGTTTTTACTAGGTTTGTAGTTTTCTTCCTTAACATAACCAAGTCCAGATTTATCATGAGGACTTCTTTTATACAATAGAATTTTATTTAGATTCTCAGTTCCACTAACAAATTTAGACAAACTTTCTTTCAGATGAGTAACTTCTTTTGAAGTTCTAAGACTTCATGAGAAGATGTCTTTTTTGAAATGTTCTTTGTTTTTAAAAACTCATTTTCTTTCAAAACCTTTTTATGTTGTTCGTTGAGCAAATTGAATTCTTTTGTTATTTTTGAAAATTTCTTTTTCAATTCTTTATATCCTACTGAGAGAGTTGAGGAGTTAGCAAGCAAGTCATTATAGATTTCTTGTAAAGAGATTAAGTTGTCGAAGTTTACCTCTTCGTCTTGCTCATTGTCCGAGCTATCAAAGCTGGTTCCTGCCATGAGACACAGGTTGGCTTCTTCCTCTCCTTCTTCATTTGATAAAGATAGGTCCATGTCTTCCCAGGTAGCCATGAAACCCTTTTTCTTGAAGAATGTCTTCTTTTTGTCCTTCTGTAGACTGGGACATTCAGCTCTGAAATGTACAGGCTTCTTACATTCGTAACAAACTGAAGGACTCTTTTCTTTTGGTGTCTTATTAAACTTCTTTGTGAAGTTTTTGGCTCTTGATCCTCCTCTCTTCCTCCACATAGCCTATATTTTCCTCAAGATGAAGGATATCTCATCCTCATCAGAGTCGTCCTTTTCAGATTCTTCCACGTTTAGTGCTTTGGACAATGATCCTCTGGGTGGACACTGGACGCTTAGAGCAATCGACTTCTTCTTCTGTCATTCATCTTGCTTCAGCTCCAGTTCATGGACTTTAAGAGTTCCAAGTAACTCCTCCATTGAGAGTGCTGTTAGATCATTGGAAACTCTTAAGGCCGTAACCTGCGGTCTCTATTGCCTAGGCAAACTTCTCAAGATTTTGTCAATGTGATCATAATTATCATAGGTTTTGCCTAAGGACCTCAGGTTGTTTATTATGGTTTGAAATCTACCAAACATAAGTTTGATAGTTTTATTTTCTTCCATAGTAAAGAGTTCATATTGTCTTACTAGTAAACTCAATTTGGACCTCTTTACTTGTGAGGTGCCCTCGTAGGCAAGAGCGAGGGTGTCTCACATTTTCTTGGCACTTTTTAGACTATATACCTTTTCATATTCAGATTCAGATAAGGCACACATCATAGCATTTCTAGCCTTTGAGTTTAGAAGATACCTTTGTTTGTGAGATTCTATCCATTGACTTCTTGGAAGCTCTACTCCATCATGGTCAAGGGGCAAGTAGTCGCCAGTTTCTACTACGTCCTACATGTCTATGTGACATGCATCAAAGAATGCTATTACTCTTTGCTTCCAGTAATCGTAGTTCTGACCTTTTAAAAAAGGTGGTATGTTAACGGCTTGTCCTTCGTTTTCCATGAGTGGTCAGGATCGTTTTTACCCCTGTAGTGTTAGATGCTCAACCCTAAGAGGCCGAGCTCTAATACCAATTGAAATAGAAAAAGCATACAAGAAGGGCAGTTGAATTGTGCGTTTAAAAACTTTTTTGAAACAAGTAAATCAGTTTGAAAACGTTTTCAAGCGTAGGGATAGAGAGAAGAAGAGCACAGAAAGTTTTGTACTGGTTCACTCAACCTGAGCTACGTCTAGTCCCTTCACCCAGAAGGTATTCACTAACCAGCCTTAGGTTACAAGTATTGTTCACGGCCTCTTCAGGCTTTACAACGCAATCACCCTAGATTGCTTAACCCAAGTATTCTTTTACACTAAGCCTCTCCAAGCTTTCACAACACAACAAGTGTTTATACAAAAGATATCAACTCGCATAGTGAGGATTTGAAAGATTAGGCTCAAAAACGCTCTGAAAATCTTTAAACGATTTTTGCTATCATCCACTGGACGCTTCTATTAGAATATTTCTAATATCTTTTTGTTCTTGTTCTTTTTCTTGATTGTTTTTCACTAACTCTGTATGCTTCTTCCTTGGTGCATGTATATATTGTCTTCGGGGAAAAGATCCATTGTAGAAGACTTTGACTTCGTTATGCAATGAGAAGCGTGCAAACTATCCTTTCAAAGAGGTCAGGCGCGGCAACTTTTAGACTTGCACTAAAATGGAAGGTGCAAGATTGCCTGGCGGTTTGCTTTTCTGAACATTCTTCATTTGTCTCAGCAGCTTGATAAGTTGACTTGCTTTATCTATTCTGCTGCGCTTTTGCACTGGAATGATTTTGATGTTATTTAATGCTTCAAACAATTTGAACGTTAGATCACAGAAGTAGTAATATGTTAGTTTCGAGGAAGACTAGCACAAATCAAATTGACGTTCAAAATAAAAACTTAGCCATTTGAATATTTGATGCTGGAGGCTTGTATTTGATATATAAGTTTATTCATCGAACAGTCGCCTTTAGTTTGTTCACTGGATGGTCCTCCTTAGCGAGTCTTCTGGACGGTCTTTAACACGTCTACTGGATGGTCTTTTTAGCTGTGACAAGGTTAGTCTTTAAGCACAAACTTGAACATTAATAAGCTTGTTATCTTCAAAACATTGAGGGTTTAGACGCTTCTACGTCTTTGGTTCCAACAACTCATGCATCTCTTCAAACTCTTTCTTATGCAATATGCTATCATTTGGGCATGCGTGTATTTTCTTATACTCCATACCCATCGAGACATAATATCTTCTTCTCCTTATAGTTATGGTTCGGCAATATGTTACCTTCTGGAAGCATGTCTTTCAACAACTCAAGCAATTCTATGAAGCTCTTATCACTCCACCCATTTCTCGCCTTTAGATTGACCAATTTTAACACTACTGACAACCTTGTGAAATTAGTCCACCCCAAATACAAAGGCTTTTCCACATCACTGCACAAACTATTATAAACATGTGCTCGCTGAAAAGACTCTGGTCCAATATCACGAATCATGTCTTCTAGTCGATCATCCATATCAACATCAACTTCCTCTCTTTGAGACACACTTGGCATGTCTAATAATTCACCATGCCATATCCATCTTATATAGCTCTTGCAAAACCCATCACAAAGAACATGCTCCTGTATTTCCTCAACTTTTAGTCGCCTCTCATTCAAACAATTCACACAAGGACAATAAAACCTTCCACTACTATCAAGAAGATTTCTTTTAGCAAATTCTAGAAATTCTTCCACTCTATTCTCATACTCATCACTTGTGCGTAAACTATTGATCCAACTACGATCCATAACTATGTTTTGTAAATATGCACATAAACGTATATAATACATGAATCAAATAATAAAATCTCAAATCTCACCTTTTTATATAAGGTGTGGCCCTATCCCATTCAGGAAGACATTTTTTTATACTTGATTAATATGTAGAGGTTAAGTTTTGTCTTTAATTTGACAAAATTTCGACAGTATTTCACATTGGTCTCTAAGTACACAACATGACAGTGGTAACATCAAATTCACCACAATCAAGTATGTACCCGGAGAACAAAATAAAATGCATTAAACCGAAATTTCATAAAATTTAAGATGAGACTTAACCTTTTTGTATTAATCAAGTATAAATATATTATTCTCCCCAAACTATCCAACTTGGACAATTCAAGATTCAATACAATGATTAGTACTTTAATCATTATATTGAATCTCAAACGGAAAACTAAGGTTCACTCATGATGCATAGCTTGAATTGAAAACAACAAGCAATTTATAATGAGAGAGAACATACCTCAAACAACAAGCAAGTCCTTAAACTAAAGCAATAAATCAAACAAACCTACCTAATAGTACATTAGAAACAAGTTAGCAGACACCCAAAAACTAACAAAAAAATAAAACATAACAAGGTTCATATGAAGCATCACTCACCTATAAACAATGAAGCTCAAACCTCGTACAAAGCAATGAAGAGGAACAATGATTACAAGAAAAAAGTGATATTTAGCAAAGGTACCTGTCCCACAATATTTTGCAGAGATCAAAATCATAATCATGTGCTATTATTTATGGACCTAATCTAATGCATACACTTAAACTATGGTTCCACAATTTTTACAAAAAATTTGGCAGAGTTTCCTTTGCTTTATGATACTTTCCCATATACCTATTTATATTATAAGTATTCAATCACAATATAAAATCCATAGTTTTAAGATATGGCAGAGTTTCCTTTCTATTAATACTTTTGAATTATTTTAATTTACTTAAACTAAAGCATACTTTTAAGATATGGCACCTACTAGTTAACTTAAGTGTTATAATACCTAAACTTTGGCAATTTATTAATTATTTGAATTAGCTTATTCTAACCATTTCCTTAGTTAGTTTTAAGTACATAGCTAATTTTAATTAAGTTGATATGAATGCCATTAAAATCTCTAAAGTAAATTCTTTTTCCTAAATTATTGAACAACTTAATTTCTAGAAGTACATTGGACTAAGTTCCATAATTTTAAATGTTGTTAACTTAAGCAAGTTGTCTAAAAGATTCCTTTACTTAATTGTAAGCTTACATAAACCAATTCATTTACTCTCTCCACTAGATTTTCAAAGTTTAGTCTAATTTTTAACTCAAGTTTGAATATGTTGACAGAATCTTACATGCTTTAATTGCTACATTGTTTGTACTACGCTTAACGAGATGGACAAAATTACAAAATGCAAGGCCATAGTAAACCCTTCTGCAATAGTGGTAATGGGTATAAAACTCATGTACTCATGATATGCTCTCATTGACTCATTAAAAGGTACTAAAAGAGCTGTATGTAAACAATATGTTCATGAAACTTCCAAATGTCTTATAATAGGTGTTTCTACAACATTATTGGATTATTTATAATAACTAGCTTGTCCATTTCATCATAGTTGGATCTCCTCATACAAGGTCATTAGTAGCCGTGAATATGTAATCCTAGTATCTTGAAAGCCATATCCACAACTATATACTAAATTGTACTTTTAACTTACTTTTCGAAGGAATAAAAACTTGAGCATCAAATCAATAATTAATTATGGACAGACCTATACGAATCTTCTAACATGGTCACAACAATAGTGAATTGTTAATTGAATATTTTAAATAATAGTCCCAAACAACAATCGTGGCCACGACATCAAAATTTTTGAAAACACCAAGGTTTATGTAGTCTCTAAAGTCACAATGCGGCAACATTTGCAGTGGCCCCAAAAATTCACTCTACTCCACAATCGCAACTCAAAACCTTGTTCATAAGATCAAGTTTTAGTTGTGGCAACACCACGCTAGTAGCGAGCAACGACAACAGTGTGCTCTTAATGACCCATGGATCATGAACATGGAATGTGTTGACACTCCAATGGACCCTTGTCTTTTTCACACGACACAAACGAATGTTTAACTAGGTTACAAACTGGAAGAGAAACTTACCCTCAAATGACGCGTGATGGTAGTGAGTAATGAGATGAACTGGCCAGTGACGACGACAAAGCCAATAGAGCAACGATCGAGCAGAGCGAGCATAACGACGACAACAGAGCGTGACGGCAACCACCAACAGGAATGAGGACAAAGACGTGGTGGCTAGACGGGTGGCGCGGTGAGTCGTGGCGACAATGGTTTCACAGAGGGGGAAGGAGGGTTGGGAGGGCACGGTGAATGTTTAATTGGTTGTAAGGACTAGGACAGAGGGAAGGGGGTTTTGGGCGAATTTTGAAATGGTCGTTTAGATCGATTACTATATAACCGATGTAAAAGTGATCTTTTACATCGGTTATATAAGGAACTGATGTTAAAAAGCTTCCTCTTTTAAATCGGTTACTATATAACCGATGTAAAAGTTATATTTTACATTGGTTATATAGGGAACTAATGTAAAAAACCCGCGTCTAGGATATTAGATTGGTTACTATAAGTAACCGATGTAAAATAGTTTGCAAAACTCAAAAAATTGCCACTACCTCTTTTATTACATCGATTATTAAAAAAGCGATATAAAATGTCGATGTAAAATGTCCGTTTTCTACTAGTGAGTGTAACACCCCAATAATATAAGTACAATATTATTAATAGCGAGCAATGCTTACGTGACATATGTCCTATACTTGAAAATATGAAGTGATTTTTTTTTTACTTACATCTTGAACAATAGATACATAAATGTTTAAAATATAACATTACAATTTCCTAAAACTAGTCATATCTAATAACAATAAATTCTATTTAGAAGAGAATAAACTAGTGGAGAATTGCCACAAAGCATAACGTGGAGAGGTCCTGTCAAGCTTTTGCTACACCACATTGATGTCAATTGCTACCATCTAACAGGGTAAGGGAAAACACAACGAGCACCAGACAAAAGGAAAAGAAAAACCAAACACAAACATGAAAACACATAGGTAAGTATCTACTTAAGGCATCACGTAGTAATAGAACATACATTGGGGCCTAATCTAGCAGATAATCATAACATAAATAGGTAATTTAAACAAATATATCAAATTATTAATAGCAGTCAAATGCAATGGCTGAATGCACACATGTTGTCTCATCTCCATGGGGCACTTTCCAATAACAGAGTAGTAAGATCAAGAGCTCATACTCCATTGACCCAAGCATGCCAATCAATAACAATATTCACCTAATCTAGAATAGGAATAACATTAGGTGATTCACCAACCAAAGCTAGAATGAGAATAGCCTTTGGTGGTTTACCAACCAAAACTAGAAGGGAAATAACCTCTGGTCGTAACAAGTACGTGACAGTACTCTCTACTAATCGTGAATAAATTGTAGTGATTCATCATGAGCATTAGTGCTCAAATTGCCTTAACCATGACTCAGAGTTGCAAGCCTCTAACCCCTTGTGGGATGACATACTCCAAACATTCTCAAAGTCTCCTTGGTCTCCATTACAAGATTCGCATCCCATCATATAGTGTAGCTACTCTGGGAGCCTAGGTCGTATAGACAATGATATAATTATAGTCGGTCTTACTAAAGTCGATATCTATCAAGAATTTCACTAGAAAAATCTCTATTTCCCACAATAAAATTTTTCAATTTGTCAATAGTAGGCTTTTCAACAAATCCTCTTAACTAGAGACAATTAAATTGTCTTTATTTGATATCAACTCTAACATAAAAAAACTAATTATCGTGCATATAATAATATGAATAAACTCATTCAGTGAAATAAATCACATCAACAACAAGAAATCAAATAACATTATAGATAATTCCAGGTGTCTCATCTCACCCCGTCACTCACCGCTCAAAGATTAGGACTCAATATTTTATTCTTATTAAATTTTATGAAAAAAATTAAAAAAATTTCATCCTAACTAAATAGTTTCAAACCTTAATTTTCTTTAACTTTTATGAAACGCCTCACTTTACACTCAATTCATTTTAATTTGTCTTATAAATAGTTAAGAATATATTTTATTATAGTGTTATTATAATTAGTTTTATTATTATTTATTTATTTCAAGTTGTATTTTAAAGTTTTATATTATGTTTAATAGATTACTTATTCATTTTCCCATTTTATATTTTTCTGCTACTATTACAAATCAATAGTAGTAGTGCCTTAATGCCCATTTCTTTATATAGTTACTCATACTCTAAATGTTTAGCATCCTATTTAAAAGGTTTCACAATTTTATCTATTTAAAAGGTTCCACCATCATGAACCGGTTGTTGGATCGAAGGTCCGAGAAATTGTCAAAATTGACGTCATCGGCGGAGTCGTGGTGTGGTTTTCTGGATTAAAAAAAAATGGCTTGCGTCCAAGTCTTTTAAGTTGTTGGTTTTGAAGAAAAGAGGGGTCTTCAATTCTGTTCCGCGTGATTCAATTTTTTTTTTCATGTTTTTAATTTTATTTACCTGTGTATTTGTCAGAGACTCAAGGGTGGATATTGAAGATGGAACCTAACAAAATGAGCTCCGCACAAGTAAATAATAAGCTCTTCTCACTAGTTTATTAAAAAGCTACTTATTTTTAATTTTTCTTTAAAAAAAAACTACACTTTTATTTATAAATAAAAATTAAGTTAAAAATAAGTTGATCCAAACACACCTTTACTGTAACCCAAGCTACAAAGCCCACAAGTAGCTTCAACAATTACACATTTTTGTTTGCTTTATTATTATTATTATTGCTATTATTATTATTATGGTTTAAGGTCATTCCCATCTTAGTATTATTATCATCATCATTATTATTAATGTTAGCGTTATTATTACCATTATTACCTGTCATTATTGTTGCTATTATGACTCTTAATATCATGATTAGTTTAGTTTTGCTATACAGTTCTCAAGTTTTTGACACTGATTTAGTCCACATCTGTTAAGGGATCCTAAAGCCCAAATCAATTGATATGGGTAGCTAAGTTCTGATGCTTATGGCCATGACTAGTTTAATCTTAATTTACATACTTAATATAATTAATTTTTTATAACAGGTCACCACCACCCAGCCCAAATCGTGGAGAGAGGGGAAAAAAATATTCTCTTTGATTGCTTCATTTTCCTTCTTGGGTTCTGCATCCTCACCGACACAGGGAGAAAAATTTTGATCTGGCTTCACAATAGCTACTCCTTTGCACCGCACTAAGCGTAATACTCCTCCATGACAACTCTTCTTCTTCTTTTTCGTTTTAAGATTTCCACCATCGAAAAGAAAAAAAAGATTTCTCACATCTCCCCTTCTTGGTAAAGCTGAACGGTGATAACAGACAAATTTCTTCCTCTGCCATAACAGCACCCAACTGTTCTCCAGCGAAATTTCTCACTCAAATGTGATGCAAAAGCGTTTAATTACTTATTTTAACCGGAATTTCTCATCTCAGTTACAGTAGTAACACACACAGAGGACAAGGAATATCAAGTAAAAATGAGAAAAACAGCCATATGTACAACCTATCACAACACACAGAGAACAATTTTAGACAAATCAAGCATACCCAAGCAAATTAAATACACATATAAGATCAAAGTTACCACTTAAAGCCTTTAAGACTTCCTTCCCACCTCTTAAATTTTAGAACCCGAGCTCTTTTTCCTCTCTGCAAGTGCTCCAAATTCCAGCTCTCGATCTCCAGGAAATTGACGCAGTAGCTGGGGTAGAGTTACAGAGGAAGAGTTTGGTAAGGAAAGAGTGAAATGTTTCTCGGTTGGAAACATGCAAAAAGTTAAAATTTTATGCTGTCGTGTTGTTGTGCCACTCTTCTTCTTTCTGTCCACGAGCTTGCACAGGTGTCCCTTTCTCTCGTTAACACGATGCATCAGTGGAGAAGATGTGTTCTCCTATTTTTACACGTCATTGGATGGGTTTTAAAAAACGATATGGCTTGGAAACATGGAATGAGTTGGGCAGGGGAATTAACAGCCCAAAAATTGGTTTACTATTTGGGCTGATTAAGAAGAGTTATTTCCGTCCAATGAAAGAAAAAGGAAAACAAATAATGAGAAGCACACACAATTATTTTGAGCCATTGAATTTGTCGCACAACAAATAAAAACCCAACCCAAAGTCAATTTAATCAAGTTAATAATCACTTAGTCTAATAGGTTTAATCAATCACTCACATAAACATTGTTAATACAATATAATGAGGTTCATTCTTTTATTAAATAGTTTTTTTAATATTACTGTTTACAAATTTTATTTTAATTCTGACACATTTGTAACTCTTCTAGATCCATGAAAATTTCCAAATCTAATTAACTACAAATTCTTTTAATTAATTTAACTTAGTTAAATATAATTCTACAACTAACTGTAATTATAAATATTAAAAATATTAACTGAAATAATAGCATAAAAAATAATAAATACCAATTTATTTATTTTTGTAAATAGAGAAAATAGGAAATAGAGAATGTTACCCCAATATTCAATTCTACTAAAATTTATAATCTTATGCATCTGTTTCAATTCATTCAAGTTTATCAAAATTTCTCTAAATTTAAACGAGTAAGAGTTCTTTCAAGTCTTTATTTTATCAAAATAAAGTTTCAAATCAAAACAGTTGCAATCACAAATAATACTAATAATTATTAAAATAATCTTATATTTTTTATATTAGAAAATCTAGAAGAAAAAAAAGGATGTTACAAAAACTACAAAAAATGAGGATATTACAAGAATTGTATAAGCTATCCTATAAGAATCAATGAGGATTATTGTGTATTGTGTGTGCGAGAAAAGTGAGAGCGTGAGGGGTTCTTTTTTCATGAGGGAAGAGTGCACGTCCTTGTTTGTGTTTGTGGATGAATGTGTATGTTTGTAGAACCTGTGATGGTGAGAATGCATGAGAATGAAAGAACTTTTAGTACGTTGGAGTGTTGGGTTTTGTTGAGTGAGTGTGTTGTGTGAACATGAAGACAGTGGATGTGAATGCTTAGAAAAAATAAAAAGAGAATGAGAAAGGGGTATGCTTTATGCGTGAAAAAGAGAGAGATAGTGAATCAATGGTAGTGGCTATCAATATATCTTATTGGGTGCAAACTATTTTGTTTTTTCATTCCTTTTTTTAGTATATTTTGGTGTTTTACTATTTTTACTTTATGTATTTTGTATTTTAATTTTTATTATTTTGTTTTGAATGCAAAATGCTTAATTACAATGTGGAAAAAAAATGCATAAAATTTTGAAAGTTAGGGGCCAAAATGTGCAAAAAAAGTTAGGTAGCAAAATGCACAAAATATTGAAAGTCGAGGGGGTGCAATTTAATTTCCGTGTCACAACAGTTGCCACATTAATAACCTTGTGCACTGTCACATCATCATCAGACTATTACGTCATCAGCCCACATTATAATGTTGTGTTTTCTTAATGTATGATTTAGTGTTTTGATAACTAAAAAGTGAAAATTAGATATGTGATCTAAGTGATTAAAAGAAATAAATGAATTGTTGTTGTGTATGATTTGTTGTGCATGGTGATGGTTTGGTATTGTTTGTTTGGAATTTCGGTTTTGAATTTAGGGAACTTGAGATATGTGAAGCCAACTTAGGTGTGTGGTCGGTGTGATTGTGGTTTGTTGAGGGAAAACAATTGAATTGGACCAGTTATGAGCCATGGGGAGTGGTTAGATAAATTATGAGCCTCAGTTAGCCCGAAGTTCGTGTGAGGATTCCGGAGGGTCAAAGTATAAAAGGGGGTGGAGAGAGAGAGAGAGAGCCTTCTCTCTCATTTCTCTCGTTTCGCTTCTCTCTTTTCTTTCAACCCTTTCAATCTCTCTAGTCACTGAGAGTCTAGCAAGATACCAAGCCTACATTACGTATTCTTGTGTTAAGGAGGGCGGATTCCTTGAAGAATTGGCTCAAGAATCTCTTTCTCTCACATTCTCATCTTCCTAAATTTCAAATTTGGAAGCTTTTAGAGGTAAGGGAAGCTAATTTTGGGTGTAAATTTGTTATAGAATGGTTGTTGAGTATGATTATGGTTTAGATTGGTGTTGAAATCTAGATTAAATTGAGTTTTGTGAAATTTTGCTTGAGAAATGGGTTTTTTCTTAAATTTTGATGATTTGTTGATAAATGTTGTGCTACTTGAAAAACCTGTTGAATATGATGTTATAGAATGTTGTGTGAAGTTATTTGACTTCAATTGAGCTAAATTAGAGTATGGATGAGTATAACGGCTAGATTTTTGGGTTTTGTTCGAAGATAGTCGTTGAGCGACTAGGGCTTTCGTTGAGCAAGAATGCCCCAGAGATTTAAGTCAGGTTGTCAGGTTGGAGTCCGCTGAGCAACCCATCATGTCTGAGCGAGTGTTCTTGAGGTAAGATGAGTGAGTGAGGAAAAGAAGAAACTCGTTGAGCGATGATCGATTCGCTGAGCGAGTGATCATAAGAATTTGAAAATTTTCCAGAAAGTGGATCGTTAAGCGAGTAGAATACTCGCTAGGCGAGGGGTGAGTGTTCTAGAGTGCTCGAAAAGGGATTCGTTGAGCAAAATCTGTGCTCACTGAGCAATGCTAGGATCTTGGAGAGTTGGTACTCTCTATTGTAAGTCTTTCACTAAGTGAAAAATATGTTTGCTGGGTGAGTAGAGTGTCTAGGAGTCAGGCTGCTCTCTAGAGTGGCGAATTGTTGAGCGAGAACCTTGGGTACAAAGAAGGGGAAATCTTTGGAGTTGAGTTCGTTAAGCGGGGCTTATGCTCGCTAAGTGAGAACCTTCGAGAGGGAGAGAATGCTTTCTATATGGAAAGCACTCGCTGAGCGGGCATATTGATCGCTGAGCGAATAAGGTATTCTGTTGTGTTATGAGAAAATGTGTTGGAAAATGGTAGTTGGGTGGAAGGTTGCTTGGATAGAACTTACGCTGGTTGTGTTGTGTTGTTGTGGTGAGACGTCTCACAGTGGATGTAGGTCCCAATGCTGTGTGAGGATTCTCACAAAGTATGTGTTGTTTGGATAGAGCCTTACCTGTTGACCATGCATAGGGATGGATTGGGCCTGCATGGAATTGATAGTGATTATTGGACCACAGGTGGTGTTGAGTAGACCATATGGTGTTATGTTGCCATACATATATATAGATATGATGGTTTGTTGTGGTTGAGTTGATGTTGTGATGATACATGCATTTACCTGCATATGTTGTTGGCTAAGGTTGTGCGGGCCTCAAGATGTGTACAGGTAGGCATGTAAGTTGGCTGGTTGACAGGAACTACAGCTTAGATGGGCCTCCAACCTAGTGCTTGGGTAAGATATGGGGTCAGAAAGATGGGCCTTGGGGATGAGTGGATAAGTAATTCCGTAAGGGGCCAAGGTGGTGCAGGCCTTGTGTTGCGGTAAGCCACCACCCACATACACTTATCCTGACAAACCACTAAACTTATCCATAGATTAGAGTTTTGGCAATCCCTGAGTGGTGCTTGGAAGGCCATGATAAGGGGTAAGACCTAGCTGATCATCTGAAATGTTATAAATCTCTCAAAAGTCATGTCATTTATGCATTAACATGCTAGTGTTAAAAACATGGTATGTTGTGTAGTTATGTCAGGAAAGTATATTCTTTTGTGAACTAGAACTCGTACCAGTATGTGGATGATTTTTCTGAATTGGATGATGATCTTTTATGTTATATGTGAAATAGAAAAGGCGCACAAGAAGAGGGAGTTGAATTGTGCGTTTAAAAACTTTTTCGAAATAAGTTAATCAGTATGAAAACATTTTCAAGCATAGGGATAGAGAGAAGAAAAACACAGAAAGTTTTATACTGGTTCACTCAACCTTCACCCAAAAGGTATACACTAACCAACCTTAGGTTACAAGTATTGTTCATGGCCTCTTCAGGCTTTACAATGCAATCACCCTAGATTGCTTAACCCAAGTATTCTTTCACACTAAGCCTCTCCAAGCTTTCACAACACAAAAAGAGTTATACAATAGATATCAACTCACGTAGTAAGGATTTGAAAGATTAGGCTCAAGAATGCTTTGAAAATCTTTACAAGATTTTTGTTATCGTCCATTGTACGTTTTTATCAGAATGTTGTTAATGTCTTTTTGTTCTTGTTCTTTTTCAACGTCTTCACACCTTGCTTCTTCGTTGGTGCATGTATATATAGTCTTCAAGGAAAAGATTCGTTGTATAAGACTTTGACTTCATTATGCAATGAGAAGCGTGCAGACTATCTTTTCAGAGAGGTCAGGCATGGTAGCTTTTAGACTTGCACTAAAAAGGAAGGTGTAGGATTGCACTGGCGGTCTGCTTTTCTGAACATCCTTCATTCGTCTTAGCAGCTTGATAAGTTGACTTGCTTTATCTGATTTTGCTGCGGTCTTGCATTTGAATGATGTTGATGCTATTTAATGTTTCAAACAAATTGAACGTTAGATCACAGAAGTAGTAATATGTCAGTTTCGAGGAAGACTAGCATAAATCAAATTGACGTTCAGAATAAAAACTTAGCTGTTTGAATATATGATCTTTAAGGCTTGTATGATCTTATTCATTGGACGGTCGCCTTCAGTTTGTTCAAATGGACGGTCCTCTTTAGCGAGTCTTCTAGACGGTTTTTAACACGTCAACTGGATGGTCTTTAACACGTCTACTGGACGGTCTTCTTAGCTGTGACAGGGTTAGTCTTTAAGCACAAACTTTGAACATTAATAAGCTTGTCATCTTCAAAACATTGAGGCTTTAGACGCTTCTACGTCTTTGGTTCCAATAATCTACCCCTTTTTGATGATGACAAACTTTATTAATTTTTAAGTTTTTGCTGGAATATAAAAGGGCACATAAAAGAGTTTTCGAAAGACTTATTATGCTCCCCCTGAGTTTGATATTCCAAGTTTTGTATACTTGAGACACAAGATATCAGCTTAAGTCTATATCGAATAACATACTAAGTATCAAGCATATTATATATAATAGATATAGGATTTAATATAAACAGAGCAACACTTGAAGTAAAACAGATCAACTATGTATTTTATTTAACTATGCAGAGCATAAATTAGACAAGAACAAATGCAAGAAAAAAATGCGACAAAGGCAAAAACATAAACATAATGCTTTTCTCCCCCTTTGTCATTAGCAAAAAGCAGACAAAAGGAAAAGGGAGTCGTCATCACAGTCACTGTTGCGGCGGTGGAGGAGGAGGTGGAAAAGGTTGAGGAAGGTGTAGAAGAGCTTGTTGGTTCTAGAGAATTTGCTGAAGAAGGGTGAAGATGGGTTGTAGTTGGTTGGTAACGTATTGTTGAACGGCAAGGTCAATAGGGGGAAGGGGAAAAGGGGCAAAAGAAGAGATAAGAAGGCTTGCGGAGGTTTGAGAGCTAGGAGTAAGCGGTGGTGGAGGTGTAGGTGACGGTGGTTGGGAAGGAGTGGGTGGATGAGCTTCAGAGGGGGAGGAGGTGCTTCGAGAAGCTCCAAGTCTTATACTTCTAGTTGGTATGGGCGTGGAATGGTCCAAGGGTAGGGTGGTTGAAAATTTGTGTGGTGAGTAAGAGCGGCAATCATAGTATATAGGATAGAAGTTTCTGTACCAAGGAGTGGACGCTCGTTTGCTGGACGGACAAAAGCAGCTGAGGAGTCCGAAAAGTGAAATACATGAGCTGGACGCTGCGTGACTTCACAGTTCATTGCAGTTGGGATATCGACTTTGTCATCTGTTGAAACTCCACTACTGGACGCTTCTTGTTCGCATTGGAACATATGGTGATGCTAGAAGCATTCAGCATCGTCCTCGTCCAAGTCTATATGAAGACGCTGAGTTAGAAACCATTCATGGGAATGAGTTAAATGTTGTTGAAAATCAGCTCTGGACAGCAAAGGCAGGGATGGTGCCTTGATCAGAATTTTCTTCTTCTTGCGGTTGTCATCTATGATTAGCAATCTGGGGCAGACGTGATCCGGTTGGATGTGGATGGATGTGGAAGGTTGGATGTGTTGTGATGGGGGAATGAAGAGTTGAAACTTCAAGGTGGTGGAACCTTTGAAAGTGTTGCTAAACATATGCTCAAAGGCAGATGGAAAGAATCCATCTTCTGTCAGGTCTAGAGGCCGAAACTTCAAATCTGCAGGCCTGATGTGAACAGTCCGCTCGCCCCCAGGTTTCCTTTGTTGCAGAGCTTGCTCGATGTGTTCTACTGGAGGTACTCTGTGTTGAAGTACTCTAAGAAGATGTGCATTGATGCACCAAGCTCGTACAATACTAGGGTACCTCCGTCTGATAAACCGTTTGAGCAATAAGTGTTCAATAGCTCCAGGAGGTAGTGCTAGATATTATTTCAAGGGTTGATGGACATAGTCGTCCATGTACTTCTCCATGTTGATGGGAGAGTAGTCAAACCGAAGTCTGGTTCATGGAGCTCTGGACGCAAAATGATGGCATTGTCGTCCAGGAGGTTTTGAGAATTGCCTTCAACAAAAAGTAGAGGCCATTTCTGTTTGGTGTGCTCCAAGGTTTCCGAGGAAGGGGTAGGGAAGGGAATGATGGTTGAGAGAGAAGGTGATTTAGTAGGTTTAATGGAGAGATAAGATTTTGAGATTCCGGGGGTAGGGATGGTGCAGGTATAACCTTCATCACCAAACAGTAGCACATCTGGTTCAGGTGCGGCTTGTGTGTCAGGTTGTGTTTGGGTAAAAGGTTCAGATGGTTCAAGAATGATTAAATCATTAAGGTCGCTGACAGGTTCATCAACAACAGAAGAGGAAAGCTTACTTCTCTTAGACTGTGCTTCCCCTGGTAATGCTTCTGCTAGTCGTTTGGATGAGGCAGATGATTGTGGTTGTGATTAAATAGGAACATCAACTGTGGCAGCTTTCTACTTCTTAACAAACTTACCAATTGGTTCATCATCTTCGTCGTCAGAAGTAACGATCAACCGTACTTTAGCAGGAGTTTGTGTCGGAGCAGGTGAAGGAGCAGAGACAGCAATAAGAGCAGCTGTAAGAGGAGCAACCGAAGCCAAGGGTCTTTGGATTTTGGATCTTGTAACCCTGGTCGCTTGTGTCTTGGACGACCTCCTCCTGGTGGACGATCTGGCAGCAACTAGATTTACAAACAGTGCCTCGTCGTCCATCGGCTTAGCAACATGGACAGTTGGCTCAATTGTCTGCAGAGGTGCCATCTCCACGACTTCCTTTCTATTGTCCATTAGTTTGGACGTGATCTCTAAAGGCTTCAGCATGAACCCAGCCTTCATTTGTACAACATTATTGTGTCCAAAGGGTAGTTAAGTGAAACGATGGCCACCACCCAGAATCCTAATCTTACTTTGCTCTCCAAGAGATAGAGCAAAGAATGCATGATACACCTGCTGTTGCCAGAATAGTCTGTTAAGGAGAGCGGCGTAGGTGATCTGGTTGTGCTCTCCGCATCCTTTCATGGTCCTAAAGATGTTGCTCAGGATGAGGTGTGGCAGGTTGAACTGTTAACCTGTGATCATATGGAACAACGCGAACCTGTGTAGAAAGGTAACGTTGTCCTTCGATCCAGCCTTGTGGAGGATTCCCTTGTTCATAAACTGCTGGAAAATCTTCCCCTCTTTTGTTAGCTTGCTATATTCCACTGGCCCTTCGCCTTCTGGACCCATCAGTGCAACATCAACAGTATTATGTCCTCCAAAACTACTTTCCCAACCATTCTTGATGCAGGACCCAGCCCGTTCACAGCCAATGGCTTGGGCAACAGAGCCGAGGTCCAGTGTGACCTTGACTCCCAGAGCAGTTCCAATAATGTCTGTGTTTGAGAAAATGGCAGAGTTCTAGAATTGTCTGATGAGTTCTGGGTATATGATCTCGTTCAGGTGGAAGTAGTTGAGAATTCCACATCTGAGCAAGTTGTCCATTACAATCACACCCATGTTCTCCAGAGCTTGGATATCAAAACGACTTTCGATAAGAACAACAGCCTTGTCTAGGCTCTCCACACAAGCCACGGCCTTTGCAGCAGGACCAGCTTTATCAGATGTCATTTCTAAGAGCTTGAAAGATTGTTGGGGTTTGAGAGGTTTCAAGAGACAGAGAGTTCAGGTGGATTTGAGAAGGGGTGAGTGTTTGGTTTAGGTTTGAGTGTATTTGAAGAAACCGAAGAGTTTTGCTTTTGGCGGTTCTTTCACTTTCGAAGAGAAGGTGATGTGCAATAAATGCTGGGTTAGACGCTTACAAATCTCGAGGTTGGTTATACGGTGCATGAGTGACTCAGACTGGAATAAAGCATTTATTTCAAATCATTTTCAGAGAAAACATAATTGAGTACGGATAAGTAACGTTATGCACACATAAATGTAAGTTGTTATGGAATGCGAAAAGCTATGTGCATGGACGATGTAATATTGGACGCTACAACACTTTGGATGCTCACATCTTTGGACGGTCAAGGCACGTTGAATAAACTATTCATTTATAAATTCCACACCAAGAAAATCTCGAATATGGATGAGTTTATCTTCAAGAAGGGGTTTTGTAAATATGTCGGCCAATTGATTTTCAGTGTTAATATTCTGAATATCGACAGTTCCCTTCTGAACATAATCTCTTATAAAATGATGTTTTATTTCAATGTGCTTTGCCCGAGAATGTAAAATAGGATTTTTAGACAGATTTATAGTAGCAATGTTATCATAAAAGATAGGAATGTTACTTTCATAGATACTTTAGTCTTCTAACTAATGCTTGATCCATAAAAGTTGTGAGCAACAAGACGCAGCTGAGATATACTCTGCTTCTACTGTAGACAGGGCAATTGTCCCTTGTTTTTTGCTCGTCCAGGAGACTAGATTCCCACCAATGAGGTGACATCCTCCACTAGTGCTTTTGCATTCTATTCTATCTCCCGCATAGTCAACATCGCAGTAACCAACTAACATGTATTCTTTGTTTGACTTAAAACACAAACCAAGGTTAGTGGTCCTTTTTAAGTATCTAAAAATTCTTTTAACTGCTATTAGATGAGTTTCCCTAGGGTCAGACTGAAAACGGCCACATAAGCATACATTGAACATAATGTCAGGTCTAGACGCTATGAAATATAAAAGAGACCCAATCATACCTTGGTATGTAGTTTGGTCTACCTTTTTAGAAGTGTCGTCCATATTGAGTACTGACGATGGATGCATAGGTGTACTCATTTCATTGGCATCGTCCATCTTGTACTTCTTGAGAAGTTTGTTGACATATTTTGTTTGATGTATGAATATGCCATTTGCAGTCTGCTTTACTTGCAATCCCAGGAAGAATTTTAATTCTCCCATCATACTCATCTCGAATTTTGCTATCATGATCTTAGAAAAATCCTTGCATAATGCGTCATTAGTAGCACCAAAATAATATCGTCTACATATATTTGCACAATAATAAAGTGTGATTTAACGTCTTTGCGAAAGAGAGTGGTGTCCATTTTTCCTCTAGTAATTCCATTTTCTAAAAGAAATGAACTTAGCTTTTCATACCAAGCCCTTGGAGCTTGTTTAAGTCCATACAAAGCCTTTTTCAGTTTGTAAACATGTTTTGGAAAAGTATCACCCTCAAAATCAAGAGGTTGTTTCAGATAGACTTCCTTGTTTATTATGCCATTTAAGAATGCACTTTTTACGTCCATTTGATAGAGTTTCATATTACTATGAGCAGCAAATGAAAGTAAGATACAGATGGCTTCTAATTTGGCTATTGGCACAAAGGTTTCGGTAAAGTCTATACCTTCTTGTTGAGAGTAGCCTTGAGCTACAAGTCTTGCTTTATTTCTTACCACTTTGCCAGCTTCATCTAGCTTGTTGTGGAACACCCATTTTGTTCCAATGATAGACTTGTCCTTGGGTGCAGGAACTAGCATCCAGACATCATTCTTTTCAAATTGACTAAGTTCGTCCTTCATGGCGCTGATCCAGCCATCGTCCAGGAAAGCTTTATCCACTGTCTTTGGTTACAGTTGAGAAATCAAAGCAGCTTGAGCTTTCTCCTTGAAGGTCAATCTTGTCCTAACATGATCTTGAACGTTTCCAAGAATTTGATTATCTGGATGATAGGTCTTCATTTTCCAAGAGCGTCCAGTTAGTTCCTCTTCTTTTTCTTTTGGATCGTCCATCTGATCTCTGGATGCTGAAAGACTGGCATCTTCTAGCTTTATATCTGCAAATGAATCGTCTAGCTCTGATATTTCTTTATCAGGCCTGTTGTCATTAAATTTTACATGGATGGCTTCTTCAACTGTTAAGGTTCTAGAGTTGTAAACTCTATAGGCCTTGGATGTTTCGGAATAGCCTAACAGTATTCCATCATCACACTTTGAATCAAACTTACCAAGATTGTCCTTAATATTTAAGATGAAACATTGACATCCAAAGGGATGAAGATATGATATGTTGGGCATTCGTCCTTTCCACAATTCATAGGGAGTCTTTTTCAAAATAGGTCTTATAAAAATTCTATTTTGTAAATAACATGTAGTGTTTACTGCTTCAGCCCAGAAGTGCTTAGGAGTGGAATTATCATTTAGCATGGTTCTAGCCATTTCTTGCAATGACCTATTCTTTCTCTCTACCACACCATTTTGTTGTGGCATTCATGGTACAGAGAAGTTGTGAAGAATTCCGTTCTCCTTACAAAACCCTTGAAAACTTTCGTTTTCGAATTACCCTCCGTGATCACTTCTGATTGAAGCTATGCAAACACCTTTTTCATTTTGAATTCTTTTGCAAAAGATTGAAAAGATTTTATAAGACTCATCCTTGTGTTTTAAGAACATAACCCATGTCCATCTAGAGTAGTCGTCCACTACGACTAATCCATAACGTTTTCCACTAAGGGAGGCTGTTCTGGTTGGACCAAACAAATCAATATGTAGCAGCTTAAGAGGTCTAGTTGTGGAAACAATATTTTTTGATTCAAAAGAGCTTTTTACTTGTTTTCCTTTTTGACATGCATCACAGAGAACATCAACTTGTAAGCAATATTTGGAAGTCTTCTTACGAGGTTATGTTTATTTAGCTTTGAGATTAGTCTCAAGCTTGCATGTCCAAGCTTCTTGTGCCAAGTCCATTGATTCTCTTTGATGGATACTAGACACAATACATTTTGATTTGTAAGGTCATTAAGATCAATCTTACAAAGATTGCTTTGCCTCTTAGCAGAGAATAGTATAGATCCATCTAGATTCCTGACAATACATTTTTCCTTGTCAAAGGAGACATTGTGTCCACTGTCACATAATTGACTTATACTCAGTAGATTATGTCTTAGTCCTTCAACATATAGAACATTTTCAATGGTAGGGAAAAGTGCTTACCGATTGTTCCTATACCTATGATCTTTCCCTTCTGGTTTCCTCCAAAAGTGACCCATCCACCATTCTTGAGTTGTAGGCTTTGGAACATACACCTTTCTCCCGTCATGTGTCGTGAACAACCACTGTTCAGGTACTATGACTGGGGTCTTCTTTCGGTTGTCAAGCAAATTGCAACAAGTATTATCATAGACTTAGGTACCCAAATGGACTTAGGTCTTTTTTGTTAGTTTTGAAAGCATTGGATGCTTTCTTCGTTGGACGATATCTACATTCTGTTGATTCATGTCCATTCTTTCCATATATTTTGCAAAAGGTTAAGTTTTTGCTAGGTTTAAAATTTTCTTCCTTAATAAAACCAAGTCCAGATTTGTCATGAGGACTTCTTCTATAAGATAGAATCTTATTTAGGTTCTCAGTTCCACTGACAAATTTGGACAAACTTTCTTTCAAATGAGTGACTTCTTTTTGAAGTTCTAAAACTTCATGAGAGGAAGTCTCTTATGAAATGTTCTTTGTTTTTAAAAGCTCATTTTCTTTTAAAACCTTTTTATGCTCTTCATTGAGCAAATTGAATTCTTTGTTATTTTTGAGAATTTCTTTTTCAGTTCTTTATATCCCATTGAGAGAGTTGAGGAGTTAGCAAGCAAGTCATTATAGGCTTCTTGTAGAGAGATTAAGTTATCAAAGTTTACCTCTTCATTTTGCTCATTATCTGAGCCATCGAAACTGGTCTCCACCATGAGACATAGGTTGGCTTCTTATTCTTCTTCTTCATCTGATGAAGATAGGTCCATGTCTTCCCAAGTAGCCATGAGACCCTTTTTCTTGAAGAACATCTTCTTTTTGTCCTTCTACAAACTGGGACATTCAGCTCTGAAATGTCCAAGCTTCTTGCATTTATAGCAGACTGAGTGACTCTTTTTTTTTTGTGCCTTGTTGAATTTCTTTGTGAAGTTTTTGGCTCTTGATCCTCCTTTCTTCTTCCACATAGCCTGTATTTTTCTGGAGATGAAGGATATTTCATCTTCATTAGAGTCATTCTCTTCGGACTCTTCCTTAGAGGATTCTTCCACGTTTAGTGCTTTGGACGACGATCCTCTAGGTGGACGCTGGACGCTTAAAGCAATGGACTTCTTCTTCTGTCCTTTATCTTGCTTTAGCTCCAGTTCGTGGACTTTAAGAGTTCTAAGTAACTCTTCCATTGAGAGTGTTGTTAGATCCTTGGAAGCTCTTAAAGCTGTAACCTGCAGTCTCCATTGCCTAGGCAAACTTTTCAAGATTTTGTCAATGTGATCATAATTATCATAGGTTTTGCCTAAGGACCTCAAGTTGCTTATTATGGTTTGAAATCTACCAAACATAAGTTCGATAGTTTCATTTTCTTCCATCGTAAAGAGTTCATATTGTCTTACAAGTAAGCTCAACGTAGACCTCTTTACTTGTGAAGTGCCTTCGTAGGCAAGAGCGAAGGTATCCCACATTTTCTTAGCACTTAAGCTATGTACCTTTTTATATTCAGATTCAGATAAGGCACACAACATAGCATTTCTAGCTTTTGAGTTTAGAAGATACCTTTGTTTGTGAGATTCTGTCCATTGACTTCTTGGAAGCTCCACTCCATCATGGTCAAGGGGCAGGTAGTTGCCAGTTTCTACTACATCCCACATGTCTACGTGACATGCATCCAAGAATGCTATCATTCTTTGCTTCCAGTAATCGTAGTTCTGACCTTTAAAAAGAGGTGGTCTGTTAACGGCTTGTCCTTCGTTTTCCATGAGTGGTCGGGATCGTTTTAACCCCTGCAGTGTTAGATGCTCAACCCCAAGAGGCCGACCTCTAATACCAATTGAAATAGAAAAAGCACACAAGAAGGGAGGGTTGAATTGTGCGTTTAAAAACTTTTTTGAAATAAGTTGATCAGTATGAAAATGTTTTCAAGCGTAGGGATAGAGAGAAGAAGAACACAGAAAGTTTTATACTAGTTCACTCAACCTGAGCTACGTCCAGTCCCTTCACCCAGAAGGTATACACTAACCAACCTTAGGTTACAAGTATTGTTCACGGCCTCTTCAGGCTTTACAACGCAATCACCCTAGATTGCTTAACCTAAGTATTCTTTCACACTAAGCCTCTCCAGGCTTTCACAACACAAAAAGTGATTATACAACAGATATCAACTCACGTAGTAAGGATTTGAAAGATTAGGCTCAAGAATGCTTTGAAAATCTTTACAAGATTTTTGTTATCGTCCACTGGACGCTTTTATCAGAATGTTGTTAATGTCTTTTTGTTCTTGTTCTTTTTCAACGTCTTCACACCTTGCTTCTTCGTTGGTGCATGTATATATAGTCTTTAGGGAAAAGATCCGTTGTATAAGACTTTGACTTCGTTATGCAATGAGAAGCGTGCAGACTATCCTTTCAGAGAGGTCAGGCACGATAGCTTTTAGACTTGTACTAAAAAGGAAGGTGTAGGACTACGCTGGCGGTCTGCTTTTCTGAACATCCTTCATTCGTCTTAGCAGCTTGATAAGTTGACTTACTTTATCTGATTTTGCTGCGCTTTTGCATTTGAATGATGTTGATGCTATTTAATGTTTCAAACAAATTGAACGTTAGATCACAGAAGTAGTAATATGTCAGTTTCGAGGAAGACTAGCATAAATCAAATTGACGTTCAAAATAAAAACTTAGCCGTTTGAATATATGATCTTTGAGGCTTGTATGAGCTTATTCATCGGACGGTCGCCTTCAGTTTGTTCAAATGGACGGTCCTCTTTAGCGAGTCTTCTGGACGGTTTTTAACACGTCAACTGAATGGTCTTTAACACGTCAACTGGACGGTCTTCTTAGCTGTGACAGGGTTAGTCTTTAAGCACAAACTTTAAACATTAATAAGCTTGTCATCTTCAAAACATTGAGACTTTAGACGCTTCTACGTCTTTGGTTCCAACAATATGTATGTTTCTGTTTCGTAAGCTTACCCTTGCCTTGTTGTGGTTCCTATTGCTGTTGTGTGTTGGTGTGACTGTGATGATCATGTTATTTGGCGTGGGAGCAGAGGGTGAGGTTTTAGTAGATCCAGCTTCCCACAGTAGATGACGGAGGTCTCAAAAGAAGATGATGGAAGGCCTTTTTAGGGGTTAATCTTTTGGAAGTTATAAATTTTGATAGTTTTGTATATGTTGTATAGTATAACCAACAGTAGGGAGTTTCTTTTGTATCTGTCTTCCTTGAGTTATATTACTTGGCATGTATGTCATATGATTTCATACCTTGTATATATTTTATAGTATGAATTAGTAAATGAAAGCACTTGATCTCTATAAATTTCATATAATGGTAATGTATAAAGTTCTAATGTAGTCCTATAGCAACAGTCAGTTGTTACACACATCAACAATAACTGTCACGTCCATTGTTATTAAACTCAACTCGAACCGGCCTGTCTGACCAGTTAAACCCAAAATCGATCACTTGGCTGGTCTGAGCACCTTATTAGATTAGATATGTGAAAAACTCGGTTGACTTAGCCGGTTTTCTGAAAAATCAATGACTTGGTGAACCAACAAGGCAGAGGTGCAGCAAGCGACGGATAAGCTGGTGCAGTCAATGACGATGCAGAGCCGTGATTGGAGTCCTATGCCAATGAAACAAGGGAGGAAACAATGCAAGAAAGGAGTGAGGGGAAGAGAAATATTCAATCTAACTAGACAGAGAAGACCGTAAGGTAAATGGGCTTTGGTTTAGGATGATTAGTAAATTCTTAACATTTCATAAGATGTAGGAGAAGTTTTCTAAAGAAGATGAACAAACGAAGAGCACGATATCAGGTTGTAATGGCTATTTAGTCCCAGATTCTTTAACTTTAACGTAGATTTTTGAATTTAAAATCATTAGAAAAAAAATGGGCTCATTGCCCAAGCATGCATAGGAAAGGAAAATGGAGTAAATGTCACACTGCTCAAGCATCAAAAAAAATAAAATAAAATTAGAAATATTGTCCTGTTATCACATCATTTCTTATCATCCACCTTTTACTTTTTCAAGTTGCACATAAGTTTTATATATATATATATATATATATATATATATAATATTACACTAGTTCATGCGGTCCAATATTCTATTGACTCACTAGTTCGACCAGTAATCCGTTGACTCAATACCCTGATCAAGTCAATGACTGGTTTGGTTTTAATAACACTGGTCATGTCAGTGATCAATGTGCTATGCCAACAGTAACTAACGAAGTCAAATAGTCAACTAATGTCAAGATAAAATGCACGAAATTTTGAAAATTAGGAGATAAAATGTGCAATTAAGCCAAAAATCTAATATGTGTAACCTAAATTAACAACTAGACTTTTAAGTCATTTTAAAAAGGAAATTGACTAGGCTATAAAAAAAAATTGACTAGAGACTTTATGGATATAAATAATATAAACTCTTGAAAATTTATCTCAAATCTATACAGATTTAGTTATAAATTAAAATTTTAGAACATGTTATAATTTATGTAAAAGTTGTCTAAAATTTTGAATTTCGGTGACGGTGAAAAACAAAAGTTTAAAAAGGAAATATCTTTGACTGACATTTATCCAATCCGTTTTGACATCATGATAATGCAAAAATTTACAAACAAAATAAAGAGAAATTAGGAACAATTTTTATTTTATAAACGTTTGAAATTTGTATGAATTCAATGGTATTTAGATTCTCTTTTGAAAGTTTCATGTGAAATCACTAATTTTCCCAATGATAATGGAAGTGAAACTTGTTAGTTGTGGTATAGAAGGAAGGAAGCAAGCATGACCATGCTTGTTAGCAAGGACCTGAATTCAATAATAAGATGTACCCAATGGCAAACATAGCATAAATGTCACATAACCTGTATTTTATAATTGTTACGTACAAAACATAGCATAGAAGAACCTAAGCCTCTAAGTGTATCGTATTTTATATTGTTACTTAAATACTTGAAGTGTTATATATATATATATATAACAAAACTAAAATTCAAAATTATTTTTGATGCATAAGAGAATTAAACATATTTTTAACAACAAAATTAAGAAAAATAAATATATTAAAAGGATTATTTTTTTTAATTTAAATTTAAGTTTATGAATATCTAAAACTTTTTGTATGACTATTATTTGTTAAAATAAAAATTTAAATATATTTTATGTAAATAATTTAATATAAAAATTATAATGATTAAAAAGAAAAACAATAAATATGCTTAACAATTTAATTTATATTAATAAAATTTAATCAAATGTAAATATTAATATAAAATTTTTAATGATAAATAATCAAATAGAAACAATAAAAATTTAGCTCAGGAAAAGATAAATCAATTTATGGTCATCACAAATAATTCTGCCAGCTTGTATTTTAGTCTACTTTGTTCTAGAATACTTGCAATCATAGAAATCCTTTATAATTAAATGAAAATTGAAAATTATTGTTATTTGGTGTATTATTAATTTGTCAATTTTGAAGTCGTCGTCGTCGTCTTTTTCTGCAGAATTTTGAAGTGTTCGTCGTTCATCATCTTTTTCCACAGAATTTTGTTATCATTTTTGTCATTTTTGAAGTCGTCGTCATTGTCTTTTTCTGCAAAAATTCTTGTTTTCATTTTGTCAGTTTTAAAGTCCTCGTTGTTGACTTTTTTTTGCAGAATTTTCGGTTAGTGTATTATTTGCGATCTTATCATTATCAAGTGCTGCTTGTCCATTAATTTTATTCTGGCCATAATGCAAAATTATGAAAATTATTTAAAAAATATTATAAGATATCATTATGGTTCTAACCTAAAAACAATCCTTTCTTAGCTATTTTAATAACAAATCATGATTTTTTTTAACTGTTTTATAACCATAATCACTACAAAAAAAATAGGTTTGATGACAAATCACGGTTTTTCAGTTGCATGTCCAAGCTGTTAGAATAGGAGTTTTTTCCTAAATTATAAAAGATATAATACAAAACAGTTTCTTAAGTTTTTTTATTATTATGTTTTCTTAAGAATTTTGTTGTGTAAACACTTAACTATATATGTTTACTTATCTTAATGGTTTTATAACTGTTAGGATAAGTTCTACATCTTTCTTGATAAATCACATATATGGCATTTATGACAACTAAAAATGGATTATTTTGTCCACTAATAAAGATCTTTTATGTTTTAGTGAAAGTTGATTGTTCAAAATAAAAAATTGATTGCATGAAATTTAAATTTAAAAATTACGAGTAAATTTCTTCGCATAATTTGTGGTTTAAATTTTTATTATGTCGAGTAATATAAATTTTAGTTAATATGACAAATATGAAATTGATAACAAATATTGATAGGTAAGGGAAAATGTAGCATTATTGGATAATTATATCTTCTGTATTTGATAATGATATATTGATAGGAATTATGAAATTATAGTTAATTAAAAATTTAAAAATATGAGTTGTGTCTTTTGACCAGATGAATTGTTTAGACAAATCATATTTTGTATAAAGAGTGTATTTGATAAGTTATTCTACTAGTTTATAAGCTTATTTGACTAGTTTATAACCGATTTGACCAAAATAAATTTGTTTGGCACACAAGCTTATTTTAGTAGTTTCTAGCTTATTTTCATAAGCTACTTTAACTAGTTTATAACTTAAGTTAGTAGTTTTTTTTTTTTTTTTGTTATCCTCATTAATTTACTTGAACTCTTGTTTTATGTACCTCTTTTTTTTTTTTTTTTTCCAATTTAGAAACTCTTTTGTCTACTCCGTTGAGCCATCCCTTACAATATAAAATCATCAAATTTTCACAATTCCCTTATAACATTAAAATTTAAAAATTATTGTTCTAACTTTTAAGATGATAAGTTGCCTTAAAAAAAGATAAGTTATTGAAATTAAATTCAAGTATTGGAAATGATATATATATATATATATATATATAGTTATAGTTATAGTTATAGTTATAGTTATAATCAGATAACTAAACATATCATTTTTTGTCATTTTACATTTATTAGTTAGCTTATCAATTAATCCCACCATATACTTTTAATTCAACTAGCTAACCTATAAGCTTTAAGTTTTTTAGCTTCTAAGTTCTAGCTTTTAAACTTTCAGCCAATTTATAAGCTAGTTTTGTCAAACATACTCAAAATGACAAATTTATAATTATAATAAATCTACTTAAGATTAGAAAATGTATTGATTTGTAATATAAATTTTTCAATAGATTAGTAGTTTTTTTTTCTTTTTTTAAGTTTTTTTATTACATTGGGATTGAATTATTTTAGTTGATTGATTATTTTAGTTTTTCAACAATGTTTTTTGATCTCCATGAATAAAGTGGTCACTTTTTCTAATTTTTTTAAAAAAAAAGAATGCCCCTTCAAGCACGGTATACTATTACCTTTTACTTTTTAGAGTCTTTTTGGTTGGAGGGGAAGGGAGGGTGAAGGGGAGGGAAGAAAAAGGGAAGGAAGGAGAGAGATTATGATTAGACATTCTGTTTGGTTAAGAGGAGGAAAAGGGAAAGATTTTAATGGAAGAAAGGAAGGTAACCCTTTTCTTGTTTTGTTCAGAAGGAGAGGGGAGGAATTTAAAAATTAATTTACTTATATACCTTTATAATTTTGAATTTCAAAATATAAGTAAAAGATATTTTAGTAATTATACTTGAAATGTTTTAAATCCCTCCCCTCCCCTCCAAATCTCTCCAATATTAGAAAAATGCAAAAATTAGATGAGGAAGGATTTTACTCCCCTCTCCTCATAAAAATGGAACCAATAATTAAAGTTTATCCCCAACCAAATGCTATGTTAATGTCAATTACATATTACTTGTATATTGGGGTTGAGCGGAGAATTTTCTAAGTGCTCCCCCAAAAAGTTACATACGGTTGAGCTGAGACTTTCCCAAGTCCTCTCCCAAAAATGTAGGTTTTTTTTAATAAATTATGAATTTTAGTAGTTTGTTATTTTTCTAATTATTTTAAATTTGAATGTCATTGCCTTGTGATATACTATTGGCTTTTAATATTACTCAAATTATTGATGTTACGGCTTGATTAGAGACTTTTCCAAGTCTTCCTTTAAAATGTGACCAGTCTGCACTTGAAATATAACGTATAGAATGCTACGTTATTTTGTAATAATTATTTTTTATTTAAATCGTTAAATATTAAATTGAAAAATGAAAGAACAGTGGTTACATTAGCAGAAGTTATGCTGCGGCATTGTTGTGTAAATTTCATCACTTTTAGTCATAAAAAAAAAAGGTATGGCAAGTCACTTTAGTGACTTATAAGTTAGTTTGACTAATTTATAAATTGATTTGATCAAAATAAATTTGTTTAGTACACAAACTTATTTTAATAATTTCTAATTTATTTTCATAAGCTAAGTTAAACAAGTTTTTAGTTTATAAGCTATTAGCCTTTTTTTTCATTTTTATTCTTACTAATTTACTTGAAATTTCTTTTTATCTTTTTTCATTAATTATTTTATTTTTTATTTTTAATTTTGATTAAAATATTTGGTCACTAAACAAAAGTTGATAAAAATTCAAATTATAAAGAAAAATATTTATTATTTGTGTTTTAAAATAATATTATTAAAAAATTGATTTTAATATAAGTTTATTTAGTTAAATTGTATTTTTTTTAACAAGAAAGAAACAGATCACAAAAATAAAAAACAAAAAAACTGCAATACTCCATTGCTTTTAAAAGTAATAGATCACTATATTTGAGGAGGAATAAGAAAAATCATCAAATTTTCATTATTTCTTTATAATATAAAATTAAATATTATTGTCCTAACTTTTAAAGGATAAATTATTAGAAATAAATTTAAATATTGAATTTAATAATTACACACACACACACATATGAAGGACATATCTAGTCAAAGGGCCTTTTTTATTTGAGTTTAATGACTATACACTATCAGTATAAAAAATTTTACATTATCAACCAATTAAAAATCACCATTGGTATGACTTTTAAGGTAATTATTATAAAAGTTAATAAACTTATCATACATGATGATTTGTGATTGAATAATAATGTAAAACTATTTTATACTGTTAGTGCATAACCTATTTTCTCTTTTTGTTTGTGTATGTGAACAAATTTGAGTCAAGTGTTTAGTGCATAAAATCTTCCTATTGCTGAAAGCATTTGCCAACAAGATTTAGGTTGTGTTTGGAATAATTAATTAAAAGTTAATTGGTAAGTGATAATTTAGATGAAATTAGAAAGATTGAAAAGTTAAAAGTTAGAAATTGAAAGTTGAAAATAAATAAAGCTAATTGATTAAATTAATAAAATTAACTCATCAAATTGTCATATATTTAAAAGATAAGTTAGGAACAACTTTTATTTTATACACAAATCGTTTAAAATTCAATGATATTAGGATGATAGTTTTTCGCTTGTAAATTTCATGTGAAAGTCACTAATTTTCTAATGGTGAATCGGTGATGGAAGTGGAACTTGTTAGTTGTGGTAGAAGACAGCAAGCAAGACCACAGTAGTCACTTAACCTGTTGCTCATGAAACTTCTATCCATATTTACTTCAAATAATTATTATTCAGAAGTGACATTTAACAAGCCTAACACGTTGCAACACCAATATGTGGCTTGGTCGGAAACTAGACTTGTGAGAATATTAAACCCATCTTACAATTGTCTCTATGATCCAATTCTCTTTTTTTGGGGGTGAAGTTAGGTATCTCTCAAATCTATTATCTATTATCTATTATATATAAGAAAGTTGAACCCCTTCAAGGACACTATCAACCTATGGGAAAAAAATTTCCCGCCCATTTCCATTTACTAGAAGTACATATTGTCGTTTCATTTTTTTTTAATTCTTTTTGTTATTATAAATAATGAATTTAACTTATTGTTAAATTAATTCTTCGTGCCTGGCATGATGTCTGTTACCATTGAGCAACAAGACATGTTTTTTGAGGGCCGTGCACTTTCGTTGAGAAGAATAGACATATTAGAAAATTTTTAACAATAAACGATAAATATTTTTAATATATTATTATATACACATTATAATATTTTCTTTATAATGTTCCGCTTAGAGCAATGTTATATAATATATATTTATAATTTATTATAATATTATAATATTATAAAATTACATATGTAATAATATATTTTTAATTTATTATTTTGTTATAATATTATATATTATAATAAATATTTATAAGTGATTTATTAAATATATTTTTATTGATTCAACCACATCTTTATATTTTTTTTATCATTATATATTATTTTGATATACATTTTCATTTTTTATACCAATATCTTTGAAATAGTATATAAATTTTAATAAACAATAACAATAAATAATAAATGTTTTTTAATATAATATGATATACACATTATAATATTTATTTATAATGTTCCTTTTACAACAATGTTATATAATATATATTTATAGTTTATTATATTATTATGATAATATAAAATTATATATATTATATATACTATTATATTATATTATTATTATAATATTATATATATATATGTAATAATATATTTAAAATTTATTATATTATTAGGATATTATAATATGATATATTATTTATATATTATAATAAATATTTCTTTTGTGTAATATTTATATTAAGATTTTTATTTTTGAAATTATACGAATAAATGATTTATTAAATATATATTTTTATTGATTCAATCACATTTTTATAGATGATCATGTTTTCATTATATATATTTTTATATATATTTTTTATATATAATTTGTTTCTCATATAAAAGATAGATAATTCTAATGCATAACAATTTTAAGGAATTTGAGATATTTTTATGATTGATTTTTTTAAATAATAAATACATTTATCATTATTTTATAAAATTTAATTAAATATTAAATATTTATTAATTAAGATATTTATTTATAATTCTAAATTAAATGATGAAATAATGTCATCAAAACTTTTATAATTTATCTTTGTATTTCAATTAAAAAATAAAAGGTTAAATCATTTGAATCAATCTAATCATTTCAACACTTTTAATGTTATGTTTGGATGATTTAAGGTTATGGTTGAATAATATAAGAGTAAATTTTCAATTTAGTTATAGTAGTTTTTTTAATTAATATTTTTTTATTAATTTTACACATAAGTAAAGTGCGGGTAATAGGTATAGGTATATAGGTATCCAACAAGTACTAGAATGAGGATTAAAGTTGCTACTTACGCAAGTATGAGAGTGGCAAGTATGGGTTTTTTTTTTTTTTCAAATGTGGGTATGTGAGAAGCATTATAGTACTATACCCAAACCCTACCTATTGTCATCCTTACTTGAAATTGTTACATCAATCTTCAAGATACCAAACGTTTTGGTTTTGGGGAATACATCTAAGATACAAATATTCATGACAGAAAGCAATAAAGAGAAGTTTTATGAATTTCAAGGTTTGGACATATCTTCACTTAAGAAAATTGTTCTACGTACTATAGACATAAGTGGGCTTCAAGTTTAGAAAGATATATCATTCAAGTATAATTACTAATATATTTGTTTCATTTTAAATTACAAAAGTATCTTCTTCTTCTCTTATTGTCATTAAGACTTATTTTTTACTTTATTATTTATTTTTATTATATATATAAATTGTTTTAAAACATATGTAGAGATCAAGAAAACCCATGCAATACTTCTTCTTCTCTTAAATACTTCTTTATTCCAACCTTTTTATTATTTATAATTTTACTTATGTGTTTATATTTTAGAAATGTCATACTTACTTCATTTGCTTTTACATTACTAACAAAAATAGAATATAACATGTTTAGCATTCCTAAAATAAAATTATAAAAAACACGAAAGAAAGAATTATAAAATCATTATAACTGATTGAACTATTGGGGACAAAAGAAATTATTTGAATATATAACTACATAAAATTTATATTTGTAAATTTCAAAGTAATAAAAATTATTTTAATTAATTTTATAAAATTTATTAATAATTTTATTTTAGAGTGCTTTTTATATTTGATTTATATATTACAAAATTAAACATAAAAAAAATATGTCTGATATATAAGATAATTAAACATATTTTTTTAAAAATTAAGAATAAAAATAATAAATTAAAAGGATTTTTGTCTAATTAAATATAAGTTTATGAATATATCTAAAACTTATGGTTTCACTGTTGTTTGTTAAAATTAAAAAATTAAATATATTTTTTATGTAAATAAGTTAACTATAAAAATTAACGAATAAAAAGAAAAATAATAAATATGATCAACAATTTCATTTATATTAATAAAAATTCATCAAAAGTAAATATAAATATAAAATTTTTATGATTAGTAATCTAGTATAAATAATAAAAATTCAGCAGAAAATATAAATTGATTTATGGTCAGGAGAAATATTTTTTTACTTTGTATTTTAGTCTGCTTTGTTTTAGAATTCTTGCAATCATAGGACTCTTTTGAACACAATTTATTCAGATGCATATCAATCGTAATTAGTTTCGTATTGACTATTCAAAGTCGTCCCTTTCGTTATTGACAAAGACAACCAGTTTTTTTAATTAGAGACCTTTCTTATTTTGTTACTTTTGATCACTATGCATGGGATGTTATATATATGGCTATTGGCAATGCTAAACTCACCAGCATCAATCTAATTCTAATATTGAGTGGATTTGATCAATCACTTTGCCTTTGTGATGATAACCGCCACGATGTCAATTATGAATCCAGTTCCTTTCAAACTCATAAAAGCCATAATAATATTTATGGTGTGTTTGGTGTTGCAGGTTGTTTGGGGTGAACGGGAAATACGGTGCATACAAAGGGAGAGGGAAGCACTCCTCCAATTCAAGGCTGCCCTTGTGGATGACTATGGCATACAAGGTTGTTTGGACCACTGCTGATTGCTGCCAATGGGAGGGGATTCGCTGCAGCAACCTCACTGGCCATATTCTAATGCTCGACCTTCACGGTGAGATTCATGTTGAATATGCTTTCCATGATACCTATGAAATTGCCAGCTCGGAACGTTATATCAGCGGAGAGATCCACAAGTCGTTGATGGAGTTGCAACAATTAAAGTATTTGAACCTCAGTTCCATGATCTCTCATATTCTGATTTTGGCGGAAAAATTCCAAGTCAGTTTGGGTCTCTTGCACATTTGAAATACTTAAATCTTGCTCGGAATTATTATCTGGAGGGTTCAATCCATCGTCAACTTGGAAATCTCTCCAAGTTGCAGCATCTTGATCTCAAGGGCAATTCTTTTGAGGGAAATATACCGTCCCAACTCGGAAATCTCTTGAAGTTGCAGTATCTTGATCTCAGGTACAATTCTTTTGAAGGAAATATACCATCCCAGCTTGGGAACCTTTCAAACTTACAGGAGCTTTCTCTTGGAGGATATGATCGTGCTCTCAAAATTGACGATGGGAATCAGTGGCTGTCTAATCTCATTTCTTTAACCCATCTTTACTTGTGGTCCATGCCTAATCTTAACAGTTCTCATAGCTGGCTGCTAATGATTGCCAAGCTACCAAAACTAAGAGAACTAAGTTTATATAATTGTAGCCTTTCCGATCATATTATCCTTTCATTGAGGCCTTCTAAATTCAATTTTTCTACTTCCCTTTCCATCCTTGATCTTTCCGAGAACACTTTTACGTCATCAATGATATTCCAGTGGGTGTCAAACATCACTTCCAACCTTGTTGAGCTTGACCTTAGTGATAACCTCTTGGAGGGTTCCACATCAAATCATTTTGAGATGGAAATGAATTCCCTTGAGCACCTTGACCTCTCCTACAATAGATTCAAGGGTGAGGATTTGAAATCCTTCATGAATATATGCACCTTACATTTTTTTTACATGAATGGAAACAATTTGACTGAAGACCTTCCATCAATTCTTCATAATCTATCTAGTGGTTGTGTTAGATACTCGCTTCAAGAATTGGAACTAACATCTAATCAAATCATTGGCTCTTTTCCTGACCTTTCAGTATTCTCATCTTTGAAAAGATTATCTCTTTTTGAAAATCAATTAAGTGGGAAGATACCTGACGACATCAGATTACCGTCTCACTTGGAGTCTCTGTCAATTCAACGAAACTCTTTAGAAGGTGGAGTTCCAAAATCATTTGGGAATGCATGTGCTTTGGGCTCATTGGATCTATCTTTTAACAATTTCAATGAAGAGCTTCCAGTGATAATCAACCACTTGTCTGGGTGTGCTAGATACTCGCTGCGAGAATTGAACTTGAGAGGAAATAAAATCAATGGCACGTTGCCTGACCTTTCAATATTTTCAACCTTGAAAACATTGGATCTTTCAAAAAATCAATTAAATGGTAAGATATCGGAAGGTAACAAATTGTCTTCTCAATTAGAGTATCTGTCAATCCAATCAAATACTTTAGAAGGTGGAATTCCAAAATCATTTGGCAATGCATGTGCCTTGCGCTCATTGGACATGTCTAATAATAGCTTGAGTGAAGAGTTTCCAATGATAATACATCACTTGTCTGGATGTGCTAGATACTCATTAAAACAATTATATCTAGGCATGAATCAAATCAACGGCACACTACCTGACCTTTCAATATTCTCATCTTTAAAAGAATTATATCTTTATGGAAACAAGCTAAATGGAGAGATTCCTAAAGATATTCAATTTCCACCTCTACTGGAGACCCTAGATATGCAATCAAATTCCTTAAAAGGTGTGCTCACCGACTACCATTTCGCTGATATGTCCAAGTTACACTCATTGGATTTATCTGACAACTCATTGGCCTTGGTATTTACTCAGAATTGGGTCCCACCTTTTTAGTTGAGCTACATAGGATTGCGATCTTGCAAGCTAGGTCCAGCATTTCCCAAATGGTTGCAACCACAAAATAACTTTGATGGACTTGACATTTCAAATGTTGGAATATCAGGTGTGGTTCCAAAGTGGTTTTGGGATAAATTAGCATTGCGAGAATGGATTTCAATGAATATTTCATACAACAATCTCTCTGGTATAATTCCAAATTTTCCACTAAAGAATCCATATTTTTCCCTAGCTCTTGGATCAAATCAATTTGAAGGCCCTATTCCACCATTTCTAGGAGGTTCCGTCTTTCTTGATTTATCCAAAAATAAATTCTCAGATTCTCTTGCATTTTATGTTCAAGTGGTACAATGGAAACATTATACCAATTAGACCTTTCAAATAATCTGTTATTCAGACAAATTCCAGATTGTTGGAGCCATTTCAAGTCATTATCTTATTTAGATTTAAGTCATAATTTTTCGGGAAAGATTCCTACTTCCATGGGATCTCTTCTTGATATTCAAGCATTGCTGTTGAGAAACAACAAATTAATAGATGAGATCCCTTTCTCCTTGAGCAGTTGCACAAAGCTAGTGATGCTAGATATGGGAGAAAACAAATTATCAGAGCTTATCCCTGCTTGGATTGGGAGCAAAATGCAAGAGTTGCAAATTTTAAGTTTGGGAAGGAATCATTTCTATGGAAGTTTACCATCACAAATTTGTTATCTAAAAAGCATTAAGCTCTTGGATCTCTCAATAAACAACTTATCTGGGCAAATTCCTAAATGCATAAAAAATTTTACTTTAATGGCTCAAAAGACGTCTTCAAGAGATTATGGAGGTTATTGGTATTTTCTCAACACCAATCTTTACTCAGGCAATCACTCATACGATTTGAATGCATTCTTGATGTGGAAAGGCTCAGAACAAATGTTCAAGAACAATGGGTTACTACTTTTAAAAAGCATTGATCTCTCAAGCAATCATTTTTCAGAAGAAATTCCAACAGAAATAGAAAATTTATTTAAATTGGTTTCATTGAATTTATCAAGAAACAGTTTGACAGGAAAAATTCCTTCAAATATTGGAAAGCTAACATCACTTGAATTTCTTGATTTGTCAAGAAACCAGCTTGTTGGGTCAATTCCTCCAAGTCTTACTCAAATTGATCGACTTGCCATGTTAGATTTGTCACATAACCATCTAACTGGAGAAATTCCAACTGGCACACAATTACAGAGTTTCAATCCCTCGAGTTATGAAGATAATCTTGATCTTTGTGGGCTGCCACTTACGAAATTGTGTATTGATGAGGGGCCAGCACAAGAACCAAATGTTGAACTTCATGAGGATAAACATTCACTTTTCAGTCATGAATTTTACATGAGTATGGCATTTGGATTTGCTATAAGCTTTTGGGTGGTGTTTGGTTCAATCTTATTTAAGCATTCTTGGCGACATGCCTATTTCAAGTTCCTGAGTAATTTATCAGGCAATATTTATGTCAAGCTAGTCGTGTTCGCTAAAATACTACAGCTGGCTGAAGGTTAGCAGGTAATAATAATGTAGCCTTTCCATTAGATGCTTTTGCTTTTCATATAGTTAATGTACATATAAGAAACCTGTCAAACTTTAAAATATATATATATATATATATAAGTTCAAATAAAAATAGCTTTTAACATAAGTTAAACTTACGTATTTTTGTTGTAATTGTTGTAATTATGTGATCTCAAATAAATTATTTATAAAATACTAATTGGTAACAACATATTTAATAAATGATAGAGTAATATTATAGTTGTGAATTGTGACGGTAAGATTTCATAACTTTTAACTATTTTTAATATAATTAATTTTGAAGAGGCATAGGATAAATTTGAAGAGTTTAATTGATATGAACAGTTAATGTATAGGAGTTTTACAAATGACATTATATAATATTAGGAGAAAGAGAGGCACTCCATGTATCTCTTCATTTTTCAAAAAATAAAATAAAATAAAATAAAAGAGAGAGGATGTAGTGAGTAGTTTAGAGAGTAGTTAAAGGATAAAGTAGTAGATAATCTAGAGAATAATTAAAGGATATAATAGTCTAATAAAAAGTGAAGACCAAAAGAGGATATTTTCTTTATTATAGTTATAGATTTTTATGCATCGTTATTTATTATCATATTATTTTTTTATTGATTAAATTAAAAATTAACAAATAATGATTGTATAAAACTTCTTTAAATTGTCATTGTATATCAATTAAAATAGTATGTTTTTACTTATTTTGAGACTTGAAATAACAACTACTTAGCCAAAAACTTGTTTGTTTCCTGTTTTTTAAAAACTGCTTTATGTTTCTAAAAAACAAATAAACAAAAAAAAAATTGATAAAAATAGTTTTTGAAAGTGTTTTCAAAACTAATATTTTTATTTTTAAAACAGAAAAAAAACTCTCTAAGTACTTTTGGTTTTCTATTTTTAGTTTTATGTTACTCATTTTTTTTCTTACGCTTTTTGCATCTTTTGTCCCACTTTTACTATCTAAAAATTAGTTTTTAAAAATTGCTTTATAATTAAGTTTTTAAAAACTAATAAACAAAATACAATCAATCACACTCAATTTCTTCCTTGTTCATAATTTTCATTTCCTCATTGCTAAGTTACTCTCTCCTTTTATCCTCTCTAATTTACTCAACCTCAACGTTGTTTTTTACCATTTCAATAATAACTTTCGTATTTAGGCCTTTTGATCTTTGTGTGTTTTAAAGTGGGCGAGTTATCTAGGTAAATGATACTCAATTTAAATCAGACTCATTATTTTTCACCCTTGTAGCTATTTTCCAATCTTGAATATCTTTTAAAGTCATGAAAAACTGAATTTTGTGTAATGGATGTTGAGATGGGGATCAACTTATGGTACATCAATTATTTTTAGTTGACTGTCATTATTGATTTTCTTATATAGCTCATGCTTTTATACTCTCTATCTTCTTCTTTTTTGTCTATATTACATTGTCATTGAATTGGAGAGATTGGATTTCAAACAAACCAAACCCTAATTACTTACAAGTTGATGTAATTGTATGTTATTTGTTGAAAGCAATCTCTCTAAAGAAGTATTGGCTAGCCCCATGTTTTATCAAGCCAATGGCTCTTAGAAAGTTAGATTCGTAAGTTATATGTAAGATTGGTTAAACTAATTAAGTTTATTCGAGAAATGATATGAATATATTTCTTGATGTTGGAACATACCGAGAGAAATATTATTTTTGCATATAATGGTTAAGTTGTTTTTTTGACTTATTATGTAAATAAAATATGAGATATATTACGCAAGAACAATTAAATGTATAAATGTAGCATGCTAATTAATTCAACATCATGATTTCTTGCCTATTGGATGGAAAGTTTTCATGATAATAAAATAAAATAGCAATTAAATTATTGATGTTCGATACTTGATAATCTTAAGAAAAAAAATTAATGATTTCCATTATTACCATGAATATTTTTTTTTATAAACTATTGTGATTTTTATCCATCATTAACCTTTTTGTCATTAACTTGATATTATTATTTTATTACTTCAAATTTTTGAAATATATATGTCATTTTCTTTTTGTAAATAATATTTTTTTTTTCATTTACACATTTCATAGACTAACATTCTTCTTTTAATTTTCAGCTCCTTGAAGACCCCATCCTCTTGCATGACTCCAAAATTTGAGCTTGTTAATGCTTGGCCAAGGCAATAAGTTGGAAATATGGTTGCTTTGCATTTCTTCACTATCAATTGGGATACACGTATACATGTTTTGATTGTTTTAAGTTGTATATTTGAATATATTAGAGTAATAAACTTAGTGAAGAAGACTGTGCTTTTATTAGCGTTGTGCTTGTAATGAAATATAAATTATCAAGTATTTTATTAATATTTTACTTATATCTTTTTCAAAATGGTTTTAACAAAGATATTATTGAGTTAAATATATTTGCCTCAAGAAAGTTTCAACATT
The DNA here is from genome assembly GCA_004329165.1 of Spatholobus suberectus. Classification (NCBI taxonomy): domain Eukaryota; kingdom Viridiplantae; phylum Streptophyta; class Magnoliopsida; order Fabales; family Fabaceae; genus Spatholobus; species Spatholobus suberectus. The sequence continues at coordinate 20,482,091 of QUWT01000781.1, read as the reverse complement.
TTGATAAGTGCCTCATTTTCTATTTTTAAAGAGGTAGAGAAATGAGAAAATTACAAGGCACAAATTGAGTCAATGGATCCATCATCGTCATTCTATCATAATTAGAACAAAATAATGTGACCCAATTGTTTATATTACATGGAGATCACTTCAATTTTCAAACTATGCATATATGTTAATATTATTTTAAAAAAGAAATTATAATAACAATATGCAGTGGAAACACTAATCAAAAATATTGTTCAAAAAAAAAAAAATTTAAGTGAAATCATCAACAAAAATGGCATATGCATCAAGATTCTCTTATCTCAAATGAAAGGGTCATGTTATATTAAGAGACTGACTGGAGAATGTTTGAACCAAAATATAGAGTAAATACCATAATGCAATGTAACCCCCTCGGTCTGTGGCAGAGAAGGACAATGATACAATATAATATATCAAATTTGATAACCTGATAACCTAATTCTTGATGGTTCATCAATTTACACTGATAGGCACCGAAGCCTAAGGCAATACCTAGATTAACTGTTAAAAACAAAATTTATCAATCTTGAATCTCAGCTCAAATAATTTATATAAAGATTAAATAATTGACACTGATATGGTGCATAACAGGATGATCACAATTTATATAGAGATTAAATAATTTATACTATATACATATAAATGCTCAAAACTGAAACGATTTAAAGTTCAGAGTAGAGAAAAATATTACAAAAGATGAGTGTAAGTCAAATAGTATATAAGCATTGCATAAAAGATAAAAACATGGAAAATTGTATCTAATTTGGGACGCTCTAAAATTTAAAACCAAGGAAAATCTCAACTTTGCAAAAGCCCCCTAAAATGATGCTATTTTAAGGGCAAAAGTAGATTTTCCAAAAAAGTCATACTCCAGCACCATTATGACCACTATTCGAAAAGACATCAATATTCAAATTTTATAATAGCCTGCAACTAGTCTGTATCACTATAGTGCACTATTAATAACTAAGTGAAAAACATGTTTTATGCAATCTAAACATAGCCCTTTCATCAGTCTAACAATGGAACTTAGTATTATATTTTGTTCCCTTTTCATCAATCAAAATAAACCTAAAGAAAATGGTAGTAGTGTATGTTTAATGTATAGGAAGAATGTTGAAATAAAAGAGCCTGAGGATAGAATGCAGGATTTCTAACAAACTCCTAACTTGACTCCTTCTAAGAGATGGATCAATGATCATTTTCAAGTGTTAAGAGTAGGGAGATGGCTAAAATGTATAATTGTGAAAAGCTAATATTCTGACTACACATTTAATGTTATGGTTGATGTATCCCTAAGCTTATCATAGATAATGCAATGGCAGGTGCGTCATTTAGAAACTAGGAACCTCAATTAATATGTATTAAATAGATAAAGATATAGGATGGGGAAATTTTAATAGATCAATGAGAAATGCCAAAATGTCGGTTTGAAACAAAGTAAACTGGACAAATATGAACTCAATGCAGTTTCAACACGTTTAGGGAAAGAAATACTCTAGCAAACTGGCTGGAATAGTACTTTGCTTTATGTAGACACTTTAGTGAGTCATGTAACCCAAGTAAACAAATAAATGAAAACTATTAATTTTGGATTTGTGAACTAAGTCATTTCATGCATAATATATACTTGTAAAGTGAAACAAGAAATTCTTGTTATTCCATACCATTCAAGTTATTTAGGAGCACAGGTTTTCTCCCACAAAAACTGCTTCAAGTTCGAAACTACTTCATGCAAACAGTTTAATACAAAAAAAAGAAAAATATACTCAAATTGAGAAACCAAAGCTCTAATGTAGATGCAAATCATGCCTTTGATGGTGATTCACTAGAGCTGGCAACAGGAGTATCTTTTCCTGATTGAGAAGTAAGTGCCTCTAGTGTCTTGTGAAATTCTACAGGGAGAGAAGGAGGTTGGTGGAGAGGAACGTGCTTGGGAACTGGTGCATCATTCTCAATCACCTCACATTCGTAATCATCTGGACACCCCAGGGATCCCACTCTGCACTCCAAAATATACATTGAATATAAACAAATTTTCTAATCCATTGATGCAAAAGCTTTCCAAGGTATGCATTTAACAATTGCCTTTTATAAATATTTGTATGAATGAAGAATGCAACACAAATAGAACATCTGTAATAAAGCAAAAGCCAACACCTACCAAATTCATAAGCTGAACAAAACTCAACTTGGACTGAAAATTTTTAAAATACCCTAACCAAGGTAAAATCCTTATACAGTATATACATGCATACAAACAGCACCAAAGTTACAACCCATAAGCTGTTCTAGATCAAGTTGTCACTCCAAGGCAAACACTATCATTTACAAAATAAAAAACAATCCAGTCTAATTACCACCAAGTTTGGTTGGCTGCAAACCATATTTTTGAACATTTTAAAACTTGTAGACCTAGGAAGAACTTGAGTTCTCCCATCATATTCATTTCAAACTCACATTGCATAAGTTCAAAAAATCCCTTGCATAAAGTCTCATTAATAGTGCCAAATATAATATCATCTACATAAATATGTACTATAATGAAATCTTTATTGAATTTTTTTCTAAACAAAGTTTTGTTTACTTTGCCTCTTGTAAAACCATTTGAAATCAAAAAACTACTCAATCTGTCATACCAAGCACGCATGAGGTCCTTGTTAAGACCATATAAAGCCTTTTTTCAGTTTGAAAACATGGGTGTAAGAGTGGGGTCTTCAAAATAGAAGGTTGTCTAACATAGACTTCCTATTTTGAAAAAATTAGAGGGTTATCTAACTTAGACTTCCTCTTCAATAAAATCATTTTGAAAAGCACTCTTTACATCAATTTGAAAAAATTAGAGGGTGATCTAACATAGACTTCCTCTTTAATAAAATCATTTTGAAAAGCACTCTTTACATCAATTTGAAAAAGATTTATGTTTTTATGTGTAGCAAAAGCAAGCATGATCGTAATAGCTTCTAATCTAGCTATAGGTGCAAAGGTTTTAGTGAAGTTAATACCTTCTTGTTGGTTATCGCCTTAAGCTATTGACCTTGCCTTGTTTCTTACTAGGCATGACAAACAAACCTGTGCCTATGGGTACCCGCCTAAACCCGCCCTAACTTTGACGGGAAAACCCCGCTTTGATCGGGTTCAAGTTTTTCGTGACTGCCAAAGTTGAGGGTAAGGTGAGGGTGGGGATGTTACTACCCGCCCTGCCCCCACCCCCGCTAACATGCTATTTCTATTGCTATTGCCATATAATATGATAGAGAAATCTGAAGATACTTATCTCATAGTAACATTTTTAATCATTGTTGTTTGTCCAATAATAATTTAAATTTAGTGTTATACTAATTTGTATTGGTTCGCATATTATATTTTTTAAATATATGAGAATTTTATATTATAGATACTATATTAAACAATGTGGACATGTTCTATATGGGTAAGTGCATTTCTAATGTGACCAACATTACAACTTGGCATTCATGCGTTTGAAAGTCCCCTTCAAAGGACTCTGGTGCCATTTTTTCTTGTGATCACATTAGTGTTTCCTTCAATTAGTTAACTTGCTTAGTTGTTTTTTTTTTAAATTTTAATTTTATGATATCTTCATAATGATGGGGGCGAGGGCAGGGGTAGGGATGGGTACCCAGCTTTTAGCTTCGGCAGGGGTTGGAGGCGAGGGCAGTTTACAAAGCTAGGGGTGGGGATGGCAAAACCTGCCCCTGCCCCATTGCTAAGCCTATTTCTTACCACTTTTCCATCTTCATCCAATTTGTTGTGAAATACTTTTGTTCCTATGATGCTTTTATGTTTTGGCTTTGGAACAAGAGTCCAGACATCATTCCTTGTGAACTATGGAAGTTCTTCTTCCATGGTAATGATCCAGTCATCATCTCTAGGAGCTTTTTTAACAGTCTTAGGTTTGATCTCTAAAACTAAAGCATAGGACACTTCATTTCTGAAGGATGATATGGTCTTCACACTTTCTATTCTTTCTCCAAGGATCTGATCTTGTGGATGATAAGTCACAAACTTCTAGTCCTTGTGTGGTTGCTTTGGTGGTTCATCTATATGTTGAAGAGTTTTGTTTGATGGTTTTACTTCGTCTGTTTTAGCTTGTTTAAACGATCCTATCTGTAAATCTGCAAAATCATCTTCAAGACCTAATAGTCTCCTATTAGTGATTAGTGCATCATAGAACCTCACATGAGTAGATTCTTCTACAATAGAGGTTCTAGAGTTAAAAACTCTATAGGCTTTTGAAGTATCTGAATATCCAAGAAAGATTCCTTTTTCAACCTTAGAATCAATCTTTCGAAGTTGATCTCTAATGTTGAGAATATAGCACTCACATCCAAGAGGATGAAAATATAAAATGTTGGGTCTTTTACACTAGTGCAAAAAATGCATTCTATGGCAAGATTTTAGGTCGGTTATGTGATAACCAATATAAAAAATGAGATGGTGGCATTTTTGTCAATAACTAGGAAACATATTACATCAGTTGAATTATAACTAATGTAAAATAAGTTTTTTACATCAGTTATTCATAATAACAGATGTAAAATGTGCTTTTTTACATCAATTAACACTCAATTAATGTAAAATAGCATCTTATTTATAGAGCCCTTGTGACTGCGATACGATCTATTTCCCTTTTCTTTTGCGAAACACTTTCAACCTCTTTGTCTAAACCCTCAAACCTTTGTAACTCCTCCATCATTGTCGTTGACAACAAGGTTCTGCTCGTTCTTACCCAAATCATAACCTTAACTCTAATCGTGACCCAAACCCAATCGTTCTTCTCCTCTGTTCCTTTGATTCACGAAATGGCCATTAACATCCACGACACAATTGTCCCCAACCGTAGCTACCATTGAGGCCACCACCAGAACTGGCTGCTATAGTGTTGTCACCAAAGGTAAGTCATTTTCTTCCTAACTTTGTGATTATTGCTCTTGTTGGTAAAACCTATTTTAGTTTTGACCTAAACTTGTGGCCTTTATGATTGGTTGAAATAGATTGTGGGCTTCCTCTGTGTGCTAGTTCCTACTAATCCTAAACCCCTTAAGATGCCCATCAATTTCAATTTCAATTTTTCTTTTTCTTTTTTGTGTTATTTTTTTTGTTGGTTTGATTATAGTGTGTAAGTAATTGATTGAAAGATATTTATTTGAATTGTATGACTGTTGAAGATTGTGATTGTGATGTATTTGCATAATTGGTCACATAGAGCTTAGTTGGGTCTTATGTAATGCTTTTGGTTATTGATTGGATTGTTGGATAAGTTTACATGTGTATTGTGATTAATTGAATAGATATAACATATGAGAAGTACTAGAAAACAAAGGAAATTCTGTCGAATTTTATGTATAAATTTTGATTGGATTGTCTAATTTGTTGATTAACTAACAAAGAATGAGAATGGCTATATAGAACTTAGTTGGGCCTTGTGTGATATTCTCATGTTGTTAATTTCAATTGTATGACTATTGAGGATTGTAATGTGTTTGCATGATTGGTTAACACCCATCCATGCGAACTATGCATCCTGTAAGCAAAATTCTAATCACTTGATACGTTTCAAACAATAAAGCATTTTTTCTTGTTTTTTCTTTTTGGGAAAGCAAAATTTTTCCTTTTTTCCTATCTTGCTCTCTCATAGTAATAATTAAGTGACATGTGTTAGCATGATTAGTTAACACTCATCCTTGCTTGCTACGCGACTTGCAAGCAACATGAGGTTAGATATACATTTCAAACAAGAAAGCACTTTTCTTGTTTTTTCTTTTTACGAACACAAAATTGTTCCTTTTTTCCTCTCTAGTGATCAACGAAGAATGCGAAGTCGCGAATCTTAGTGCAAAACAAATTCACTCTTTGCTTTCTCATAGTAATAATTAAGCATTTTTGCATGACAAAGAATGTTATATTTGAGGTCTAGGTTTCGATGAAGAGAATGTTAGAATTGGAAAAACAATATACAGAGAGCTAGACAACACTTTGCCATTTTCAACTTCTTCATCACCAAAACATCAAATTTTTGTAAAAGCATTAAATAATTCAATAATTGATAACTTTTCCTTTTCATCAAAATTCACTTCTTGTTTTGTCTTAATCTTGGAGGTAAAACCAGGTGGTGGGTCATTGGATCCTCCACCCTCTTTTCTAGCACTGTAACCACGCATTTATAAATTTGAGAAAGGCTAACTCATGATGGCTAAATGACACACAGTGAAAATGTTGAAACATGACAACTGAGAATTTATCACTACGAAACTTCTTCTGCACATTTGGTGCTTTGTGCTTAGCAATCACTCTTTCAAGGTTCTTAATTCAGCCTCCAAGATCATAAGATACCCCTTACTCTTTTCCATAAGCATTGAATCATCAAGTCTTGATGACAATATTGGTATAAAACAAATGGGATAAATAAAATGTTATCTTTCATTTGGGTCAAATAAAATGTCTTTTATTCTGTTTGTCCCATTTGTTTGACACAAATATTGCTATGAAGATTTGATGATGCAATGCCCTACAATAGAGATGGCAAGGCTTCCTTGCTTAGATTTGATTGCTTTCATTGTGTGCCATTTAGTTCATCATGAGCTGACCTTAATCAAGTTAGTAGAGGCAATCAAATACATGTAAGAAAGAGACATTATATGATGGTTGTGTTGGAAAGAGAGTGGAGTATCCTATGATTTTGAAGGATGGATTGAGAACCTTTCCATCTTTATTGCATGAGCATTATGTCACCAAGTCTTCATGGCAATATTGGTGTGAAACAATAGGATAAATAGAATGTTAACTTCTAACTTCTATTTGGGTAAAATAAAATGTCTTTTTATTCTATTTGTCTTATTTGTTTCACACCAATATTATCATGAGGACTTGATGACACAATGTCCATGCAATAAAGATGGTGGTGCCCATTGAAAAAAGTGTGGAGTATCCTACGATCTTGAGGGCCAAATAACCTTGAAAGAATGATTACTAAGCGCAAAGCACCAAATGTGTCAAAGAAGTTTGGTAGTGATAAATTTCCAGTTGTTATGTTTCAACATTTTCATTGTATGCCATTTAGTCATCATGAGTTGGCCTTTCTCAAAATTCATAAATATACGATTGCAGTGCTGGGAAAGAGGGTGGAGGATCCAATGGCCCACCACCTAGTTTTACATTCAAGTTTAAGACAAAACAAGTAAAGAATTTTGATGAAAAGAGAAAGTTGTCAATTATTGAATTATTTAATGCCTCTATTAAAATTAGATGTCTTGGTGATGAAGAAGTTGGAAATGGCAAGGGTTTGTCTAGTCCTCTATCTGTTGGTTTTCGAATCCTAACATTATCTTCACTAAAACCTAAACCCCAAATATAATTTCTTCATCGTACAACAACACTTAATTATTACTATGAGAGAGCAAAAAGTGGATTCATTCTATGCCAAGCTTCACAACTTTGTATTCTCCATTGATCACTTCGCTTTCTTATTTGAACTAGCATTTTATCCTTTTATGTGAACATGTAGATACTCAACAATCCACATTCATCCTCTAATGTCGACTTGGATGACATTCACACACATTGGGTAAACCATATTTTTGACTTGATCAACTTGTAAAGTTTTACTTTTTTAGCATGTTTAAATTTAGGGTGTAAATCGAATATTTATAAGATATTTATGATGATTATAGGATATATGTGATGATTATAGGATGTTTTTTGTGTTATGAGATTTTTATATTAGATATTATGTTATTTATGATTATAGGATGTTAATATGAGTTTTTTATGATGGTTATAGAATATTTTGCATGATGTTATGAGATTGAGGTTTTTATGATGATTATTTGATAGTATGATATTTATGGCTACTTGTGATCAGGTTGTGATGTGGAAAAAATTTACCTGATTATTTGTTTCAATATTACAAGGAGGTAAAAATATAAAACAAACATATTATTAAAAAAAAAAACTAACATTCTACGTTAGTTGTGAACATAACCGACCTAGACAGTCACTTTCTATGTTAGTTATTGTTCATAACCGGCGTAGAAAACCTACAATTCTACATTGGTTATGTGTCATAATTTATGTGGAAAACTTAGCATTCTACATTGATTTTTTACTTAACCAATGTAAAAAATATTTTTTACATCAGTTTGTTATCCGATGTAAAAAATACCTACATTCTATATCCTATGTATCTATAATGGATATACAACTAACGTAAAATGTCCATTTTAACTAACATAAAAAGTCTTTTTGCACTAGTGCTACCTTTCCACAGTTCATAAGGAGTTTAATTTAATAATGGTATGATTAATATTCTATTTTGAATATAACATGTTGTATTTACAACTTCTGCTTAGAAGTGCTTAAGAATGGAATTTTCACAAAGCATGGTTTTAGCCATCTCTTGAAGAGTTCTATTTTTTCTTTCAACTACCCATTTTGTTGAGGTGTTCTTCATGAAGAAAAGTTATGGAAAATACCATTTTTTTTTTCACAGAATGATTTGAACTCAGCATTGTCAAATTCAATTCCATGGTCACTTTTTATTATATTAATACAAAAACCTTTTTCATTATAAACTTTTTTACAAAATATTTCAAACGCATTGAAAGATTCGTGTTTGTGGCCTAGGAAGTATACCCATGTATATCTAAAATAACCATCAATAATCACAAACCCATACTTCTTACCACTAGGACTTAGAGTCCTTGTAGGACCAAACAGATCCACATGTAACAAATCCAAAGGTCTAGAAATGGAAACAACCTTTTTGGATTTGAAAGAATTTTTGATTTGTTTCCCTTTCTAACAAGTTTCACAAAAAGATAAGTTTTCCAAGAAATCTTAAGCAATCATTTTACCAAATGCTTTTTATGTAATTTTGAAATATGTTTCAAGTTGATATGCCCAAGCTTTTAGTGCTAAATCCATCTTTCATCTTCCTTGGAAATTAAACAAGTTACATTATGTTTGTTTAGATCCTCAAGTTCAATATTATATAGATTGTTATGTCTTTTTGCAAAAAAAAGAATAATGTTGTCATTTTGTTTGACCTTGCATGAATTCTTGTTGAAGGAGACTATAAACCCACTATCACAAAATTGACTTATGCTAAGTGGCTTATACTTCAGACCACCAACAAAAAGAACATTTTTAATATTAGGTAGAGGAGACTTACCAACTTTACCTATACTATTGATCTTTCCTTTTTTATTCCTCCAAAGGAAATTGTTTGATCATGTGGCTTGAGGCTTAGGAACATAGATCTTTCTCTTGTCATGTGTTATGAGAAACCACTATCTAAGTACTAGCTAGAATCTTTCTTTTTGTCCACCAAGGATATCTGAAATGGGAACAATTTGAGATTTTGGTACCTAAATCTTCTTGGGTCCTTTCATGTGAGCTCTAGTGGTCTTATTAGACCTCTATTTCCTTTTAAGATTGCATTTGGATTCAAGATGTCTACACTTATCACAAAAGTTACATGAAGTTGAATAAGACTTAAAGGAGGAAATCTTTTTATCCTTCTTTTTGTCATAGCCTAAGCCAGATTTGTCAAACAGATGCCTACTACTTCTTAAAAGTATATGTAATTCAGAAGATCCATCAACAAAGTTGGCTAGATCTTCTTAAGTCATATAATTTCATCTTTCAATTTTTCAATCTCAAATGAAGATATAGTCTCATCAGATAGAGAGGCTTGACTTAGACTGATCTTGAGGGTCTGAATATCTTTGATCCTTCTCTTATTTTCTTTCTAGCTAAAGGGTTTCTTTGTATTTTTTTCATACTTTTTCTACTCAAGAAAGATCATGTGAGAATTTATGAGAATAGTGTCACAAGACATTGCTTCATCATTTGACTTAGACTTACAAGATTCAGACAAACTAATGTTAGACTTAGGTTTAGATTTTACCTCAAATGATATTTTGTTTGTATCAACCATCATATAGATGTTCGCTTTCTCTTCGTTTGAATTGTTGTTGCTACTATCAAGATCTTCCCATGTGGCTAGAAGACTTTTCTTCTTCTTCTTATGGTACCACCTTTTTTTCAACTTAGGACAGTTAGCTTTCATGTGACTAGGTTTTTTGAACTTAAAGCATATGATCTCACTACTTTCTTCTTGAAATTCTTTGTCATGAGGGAGATCTCATCTTCTAATGAATCACTAGTGCTTTAATTTGAACTTTCAGAATCATCAGACTAAACCTTGAGAGCTTTCCTTTTTGTCTCAAGCTTTTTAGTCTTTTATTGACTTGACTCTCATGTCTTAAGAGCAATAGTATCATTGTTCTTTATCTTATCCTTTTTGAACAAATGAACCTCATGAACTCTTAAGGCTTCAAGTAGCTCATGAAGGGTTAGGGTTTTCATATCTTTTTCTTCATAGATAACTGTGGCTTTGGGCTCCCAAACCTTTGGAAGGCTATCCAAGATCTTGAGGTTGTTTTGAACTTTTTAAAACTCAACACTAAGAGTTTAAAGGTCATAGATAATGTTTGGAATCTACCAAAGATTTCATTAGTAGTTTCATTCTCTTTCATTGTGAACATCTCATAGTGCCTTTGTAGAGTGGCAGCATGTCTCAATTGAACATCTTCAATTCCTTCATATGTGATGCATATAGCATCTTACATTTATTTGGCTATTTTGTAGCTAAAAACTTGTTCTAGTTAGATTTAGATAAAGTACAAGTAATGATATGCCTTGCTTTAACATTGAGTTGGAGCATGCTAAAGTCATCTTGGTTGTACTCATGTTTAGGCTTTTTGACAAGATCTCCTTTTGTTATGATCCTCCAAACATTGTAGTATGTGGACTTGATGTACATCTCCATTTTATCTCTCCAGTAAGCATAGCCTTCTCCATTGAAGGTTAGAGGTCTAGACAAAGAAGCTCTTTTTGGAATGAACTGTCTTTCTAGATTTGCCATTTGGTGTCTTGATCTTCTAACACTATTGAGTGCTCAACCCTTAAAGGTTGAGCACTAATACCAAATTGTAAAGCACAGGAAAACACAAGAAGGGGGTTGAATTGTTTTCAAATGTTTTTCACAATTTTTTTGAAAGATTGCATATAGTCTGTTAAAGAAGATGATTAAAGGATAGTTTATAAACAAGCTTTGTTAAAACACTTTTATCTAAAACTCTTTTCAAAAATAAAGATCAAACAAAAGTTTGAAACACAATGTTAGATAAGCAAAGATAAAAGATCAGAGAAGGAAACAAAGCACACAAGAAATTTATACTGCTTCGTCTTATCCCAAGACTATGTCTAATTCTTGTTACACCACCAAGTTCCACTAACTTATCCAAGTTATAATATTCTTTTCACAAGCCTTTTCAGGCTTAACCCAAGTAGTATTTCACTTGACTCTCTAAGAAAAAACTCATGTATTCTTTTTAACACAGCGTCTTCAAGTTTTAACCAAAATTACAATGAAATTTGGTAAAGATAAGACTAACTAACTTCTATCGTCTTATTAGACAAATATACAAAGGTTAAGTTCAAGTCCTTTTTTTCTCTTAGAGATTTGCAGGATTGTACAAGGTTTCTTATAAAGCCAAATCTTAAGATATACATAGCATATGAGCATGTTGTCTTTCAGGAAAAGCCTATTTGCTTGTACAACTGGTCTTTGGTATTTATAGGAAGCCTTCGAAGATAGTTGTTGAGACTTGAGGCAAAGTTTCCTTCATCTATTTTTCTTCTGTAGGAAGAAAGTGTTCGTTGGGGCATTAAATGTCTTTTACCAACTAGTCACTTTGATGTGATAAAGTAGTCTGCTTATCTTTCTTTTTTCGTAGCATATCTTGTAGCAACAAGCATGATTGCTTTTTCTTCAAAAGAGTACTTTGTTGTTCTTCTTTTTGGCTAGTGGTGCATCTTTTCATAAAGCAGGTAGCTAGTACCTCATTGACATGCTTTTGAACCTTTTTTAAGAAGAATGAAGGGCTCCCCCCCCCCCCCCCCCCTAAAATCCATACAGATGAAAGACAACGAATAAAATAAGATATAGAGTGTTTTTGCTATTGTCTATTCAATAAGACACAATCACCATTTTAGTTGTCTGATACTTGTTGCTTATTTTATCTTTGAAAACTAATTGCTTTGTTTGATATAATCAAAACAATTAAGGGATCTCATTCGTCCTTTATCTTAACAAAGATGATAAAGTGCAAAACAGAAAAAGGGTGAGGGAGAGACATGAGAGAGTGTGAGTAATACGAATACATATTTTTTTTATAATCATGTTATATATGCAAAGTATCTACCAGCTTTGCCGGTGATTAATGTCTACTAAAGAACCTGACTGGCCACCTTTAGTGAGGTCTCTTCTCTCGACCACATTTTTTCTATCCATAGGACTTGAACCCGATGCTTAAAGGATTCGCGTGCCACTCAAACCAACGACATATTAGTAGTAATAGTAATAATCTTGAAATAATATAAGTCACAAGATGAATTTTGTTAATTTTTGATGGAAAAATAAATAGATAGTCTGTCTTGTGTACTTTTAAAACGTTGAGGACTAAAATACATATTTTCTAAAAGTCAAGAGCTAAGGCCTACATGATTCAAAATTTAATGTCTTTCTTAAAGACAGCTAATTTTATTGAATGAAGAATATGGCAAACCCAGCACAAGATGTGCTACAATTTGGATGTTAATTTATATTTTAAGATGTTATAATTTACTTTTTTTCTTAGGGATAATTTTGAAAATAAATTACTTATGTATTAATTATATGACTTAGTCAAATTCTAATAGAAAAATTAACAAAGAGATTACTTTGCATATGTTAAAAACTTTAAAGGTCGAAATATAGCTTTACCCTTTGTTTGGATTGATAGAAAATGAGAAGAGAGAAGTAGATGAGAAAAAAGTAGTTTTATGTTGTTTGTTTGAAGAGAGAAGTAGATAAGAGAGAAATTATTTGTGTGGGACTCACTAAAAAAATCTCTTCATTGTTGGAGAGAAAAGAAAAAAATAAAGATAAAAAATTGTGGGTCCCACTTAAAATTACAATTCTAATCTTACTACTTCTTTCTATCTCACAATATCTATATATATTAAGGATAAATATGTCTTTATCATAAAAATTCATTCTCTTTCTCTCTACTTTTCCATCAAACCAATTAAGTGACGAGAAAACTCAACTTTTCTTTCTCTTCTACTTCTCTCATACTTCTTCCAATCCAAACATCTTAAAAATTCAGCCATTCTCTACTCATTCTCTCTTCTCTACTCATTCTCTCTTCTCTACTTCTCTCTTTATCCAAACAAAGCATTAAAGTGTAGAGATTAAATCGTGTGTAACCCAAAGCTCATGTTACTAATTTTTATTTTTCCCATTTCAATATTTTCTTTCTTTATACAAGCTTTTTGGTTGAGCAACTTGATTTGGTGAATGTGTGATGCGTCCTTTAACAGAATTGATCTTCCGTCCAGACGCGGGTACATGGGTTGAAATAATTAGCTATTATATTCATACATTGAAAATGCATAAATCTTATATTTACGTCTTAATTCAATTGCTTCTTAACTTTTTTTTTTGGTGGCTTTCTTGTTGTCACGTAAAATTTAAAAACACTTATTATTTTTCTCTCCAATACTAGAACCTAACTTGATTCTTAAATTATTTTTAGTGACTCTTATTTTATCTCTTCACTCACACAACAACCTTCATCTGACTTGAATTTTATTTTTTTAATAGTTAAACAATCTTGATTGTAATTGCTTATATAAACAATTTCTATAAAAACTCTATTATAAGAATACGTTTGCTCCAATATGGTATTCTTAAAAAAAGTTGTTTTACTTTAAAAACCAATCCAAGAAACTGCATTGGAGTTGCTCTTAGGGAGTAGAAAATAATGAGTTTAATTTTCATGTATACCGTTGATATAAAATTTTTTATATTATCAACTAATTAGAAATCACTTTGAATATAACTTTTAAAATAATTAATACAAAAGTCAACAATTTTACTGTACACAATAATCTATTATTGGATCATACTATGAAAAAATCTTTACATTGTGAGTATATTTTAATTAAATTAGAAAATAATTGATACATAACACTTTTATACGTGATATATGAAATATCAAGTTTAGTCGTTTGTTTTACGTATTGAAATGATTTGATTTTCTAAGTCTTTTTGTTTTGTTCCTTCAAAGGCGTGTAAGGGGCCATGCCACTTTATAAAAATTTCCACATTCATTGTTTTACGTAATGCGATGACTTGAGTCTTTCTTTGTTTTGTTCCAGCAAAGTCATATAAGTGGCCATTACTTTATAACAATTTCCACATTCATTGTTTTACGTAATGCGATGACTTGAGTCTTTTCCAAGTCTTTCTTTGTTTTGTTCCAGCAAAATCATATAAGCGGCCATTACTTTATAAAAATTTCCAATTATCTATTTTTAAAGCCAGTAAATTTATTCAAGATGAAAATATTCACAAAACATTAGAAAAGCAGCACAAAATCCATGACATATATATGAAGCTTAAAATATTAGCAACAATGCACTTTAATGAATAAAAATATTTAAGATTTTGAGACTTTTACGGACGATGCTTATATGCGTTGAATACCATTACCACGGGCGTAAAGAGTTTCATGTTTAGTAGAGCTATCAAATTGGCCGGGCCCGGTCAATGAGCCATTCTTCTTTAGCGGGCCGGCCCGGCCCAGCCCGGTTTGTGTTCAGGCCTCTTTTTTATCTGTCCCAGCCTAGTCTTATGCGGGCTATCGGGTCAATTTGGCCTGAATTTTTTTGGACTTGTTATATATTTTAATTATTATTTTTTGCCAAAAATTATATAAAATTAAATTATTTAAATCATATTAAATATTTAAAATTAAATTCTACATACTTTTTAGCATAAACAAACATTTTTATTCATATATAATTGACTTAATTACTCAATAATCTCATTAAAAATATATCTTTAAACAAATTTTATCTACAAAATGAAGTATTCATGTTAATCTTTCTTTTTTAAAAACGTGTGTGACCTTTTTTTAAAAAAATTTTAAGTATATTAATATTTTATATATATATATATATATATTGGGCCAGCCCGGCTCGGGCCCAGTTGGCCCGCCGGACCAGACAAGTAGGGCCAAAATGGCCCAATTTTTTTTGGGCTGTATTTTTTTGAGCCCAGTCCAACCATTTTTGCGGGCTAAGCAAACCGGTCTATTAGGCCGAGCCCATTTTGACAGCTCTAATGTTTAGCTTGATATTATCAAGAAATTTTGTGTGGGTAAATTTATTTTAAGATGTTTAGCTTTATAAAAACTTTCATAAAAAAGGAGGAGTTTGTATGGGTTATTAAGTCTAAATGAAAAGAAGCTCTACCCCAAAAAAGGTGAAAAAAAAAGTTTCATAATGAAAATGATTATTCAATATCTAAGAAGACTTAGGTATTATTTAAATATAAGAATTTTTGGAGAAGAATATAAGAATATAAAATAAATTAAGCTTCTTTTATAAGTTAAGGGCAACTTATGTACACTAGCTTTTAGATAAGTTAAATTGAAGAGCTTCTATAAAAGTTGAAGTGCATATATAAATTAATTTAAACTTATGGAAAAGTTCAATTGCTTTTTTACCTTCTTTTTTTTTTTCTAAAGTGCTTAAAAGATGTTTATCTAAGAAGGTCTTACTAAAACATTGTTTGGATAAGTTTTTTCATAAAGACTTATAGAAAAAGAAAATAAGCATTTGGCTTCTTCCATAAGCTAAAAATAACTTATACATAAGTTAAAATCAGATTTTTAGAAGGGGAAAAAAAAAGAGTTTGTGCAAATAATTACTTTTCTTAAAGTATTGACAAGTAAGCCCTTGATTTTTCAATTCTTTGTAAATCAAAATTAATTTGAATGTATTTATAATGTAAAAAGTTTTTTACATTGTCATCCAATTATAGTTTATCATATATGCTGACTTTTGTAATAATCACTTTACAAGTCACATCTAAAGTGATTTATAATTTATTGACAATTTCAAAATTTTTACACAAATAGTGTATTAAAATTATATATATGTATATATATATATATATATATATACATATATACATATATATGAGATTTGCTAACGTATACACATTTGTTTTTTAGTTAGAATACTTTAACAAGTTATAACTACAATATATTTTAAAATACACCTATAGCGAGCTTGTTATGTATTCCAACTAAAAAATAAGTGTGTGTATATTAGTAAATGCTTGTGGACTTTGCTAACATACATGTACTTATTTTTTAATTGGAGTACGTTAACAAGCTATAACAGAGTGGTATCTTGTGTAAAACATCTTTATCTATTGACTTGGGTCAACACTTTTGCTTTGTTTGGTTGAGTGGAGAGGAAAAGAGAGGAGAAGAAGTTTTTGAATTTTAAAAAATTTAGGTGGTTTGATTGAGTCGAAAAGTGAGACATTTTAAAAAAAAATTGTGGGTTCTACTACTTATTTCTACTTTATTTCTCACTTACTTTTATTCACCTCTCTATCTCTCTCTTATTTCTCAGCTATTTCTTTCCTACTAAACAACATAAAATTTCAAATCATTTTTTATTTATTTCTTACCTCTTAACTTATTTCTTACTTATTTATTACCAATCTATGTTTCTTTTTCTACCAAACAAAGGCTTTATAATATGTGCTGATCCAGCACTTTGAATCGATGTAATCCATTGTACAGATTGAGCCCTAAATCTGATCCAAAACAAGTGTTTTTTTTTTTAATATTTGATTCATACATTACAAAATAAACTTAAAAAATTAAGTTTGATATACAAGAGAATTAAATGTATATTTTACAACATAATTTAAGAAAAACTAAACATATTAAAAGTCTTACGTTTTATCTAATTTAAATAAAAGTTTATGAATATTGAAATTTTTTTGTTTCACTTTTACTTGTTAAATATAAAAGATTAAATATATTCCTATGTAAATAGTTTAAATATAAAAATTAATGAATAAAAAGGAAAACAATAAATATGGTTAACAATTTCATTTATATTAATAAAACTTAATCTAAAAAGTAAATATAGATATAAAATTTAAAATGATAAATAATCGAATAGAAACAATAAAATTTTAGCTCTGAAAAAGATAAATTGATTTGTGATCTGATAAATAATTTTGCACTAGCTTGAATTTTAGTATGCTTTGTTTTAGAATACTTGCAATCATAGAAATCCTTTGTAATAAGAAAAAAAGAAACACTCTTTATTGATTTCACATAAAAATTTTATGCTATTCATTGCTTTTTATTCATTCGAACCAATTTAAATAATTTATAAAGATATTCACGCAGTCGTGATTAGTTTCGTAGTTGACTATGCAAAGTGGTCCCTTTCTTTTTGTTTTGTAATTGGAGACCTTCTGAAGTCGTCGCCTCGTCTTCTTCTTTTTTTATTTTTGGTCAGTTAGTTTTGAACTGTTGATCACCATGCATGGGATGTTATATAAATGGCTATTGGCAGTGCTAAACTCACCAGTATCAATCTAATTCTAAAATTGAGTGGATTTGATCAATCACTTTGTCTTTGTGATGATAACCACCACAATGTCAATGATGAATCCAGTTCGATTCAAATTCATACATACCATAATATTTATGGTGTGTTTGGTGTTGCAGGTTGTTTGTGGTGAAGAGGAAATACGGTGCATAGAAAGGGAGAGGGAAGCACTCCTCCAATTCAAGGCGGCCCTTGTGGATCGCCATGGCATGCTCTCATCTTGGACCATTGCTGATTGCTGCCAATGGGAGAGGATTCGCTGCAGCAACCTCACTGGCCATATTCTAATGCTCGACCTTCACGGTGAGTTTCATGTTGACTATGCTTTCCATGATACCTATGACATTGCCAGCTCGGAACGTTATATCAGCGGAGAGATCCACAAGTCGTTGATGGAGTTGCGACAATTAAACTATTTGAACCTCAGTTCGAATTCTTTTCCAGACAGCCATGTCCCAGAGTTTCTTGGTTCTCTGAGCAACTTGAGATACCTTGATCTGTCATCGTGTTATTTTGGCGGAAAAATTCCAACTCAGTTTGGGTCTCTTTCTCATTTGAAATACTTAAATCTTGCTGGGAATTATTTTCTGTATGGTTCAATCCGTCGTCAACTTGGAAATCTCTCCAACTTGCAGCATCTTGATCTCAGCGAAAATTATTTTGAAGGAAATATACCATCCCAACTCGGAAATCTCTCCAAGTTGCAGTATCTTGATCTCAGGTACAATTATTTTGAAGGAAATATACCATCTCAGCTTGGGAACCTTTCAAACATACAGGAGCTTTATCTTGGAGGATATGATCGTGCTCTCAAAATTGACGATGGGAATCAGTGGCTGTCTAATCTCATTTCTTTAACCCATCTTTACTTGTGGTCCATGCCTAATCTTAACAGTTCTCGTAGCTGGCTGCAAATGATTGCCAAGCTACCAACACTAAGAGAACTAAGTTTACATGATTGTAGCCTTTCCGATCATTTTATCCTTTCATTGAGGCCTTCTAAATTCAACTTTTCTACGTCCCTTTCCGTCCTTGATCTTTCTGGGAACACCTTCACGTCATCAATGATATTCCAGTGGCTGTCAAACATCACTTCCAACCTTGTTGAGCTTGACCTTAGGGGTAACCTCCTGGAAAGTTCCACATCAAATTATTTTGGCATGGTAATGAATTCGCTTGAGCACCTTGACCTCTCCTCTAATAGCTTCAAGGGTGATGTTTTGAAATCCTTCATGAATATATGCTCCTTACAATCTTTATACATGCGTGAAAACAATTTGACTGAAGACCTTCCATCAATTCTTCATAATTTGTCTAGTGGTTGTGTTAGATACTCGCTTCAAGAATTGGATCTAACATCTAATCAAATCATTGGCTCTTTACCTGACCTTTTAGTATTCTCATCTTTGAAAAGATTATCTCTTTTTGATAATCAATTAAGTGGGAAGATACTTGATGACATCAGATTACCATCTCACTTGGAGTCTCTGTCAATCCAATGGAACTCTTTGGAAGGTGGAGTTTCAAAATCATTTGGGAATGCATGTGCTTTGGTCTCACTAGATCTATCTTTTAACAATTTGAATAAAGAGTTTCCAGTGATAATCAACCACTTGTCTGGGTGTGCTAGATACTCGCTGCGAGAATTGAACTTGAGAGGAAATAAAATCAATGGCACGTTGCCTGACCTTTCAATATTTTCAACCTTGAAAACATTGGATCTTTCAACAAATCAATTAAATGGTAAGATACCAGAAGATAGCAAATTGTCATCTCAGTTAGAGTATCTGTCAATCCAATCAAACACTTTAGAAGGTGAAATTCCAAAATCATTTGGCAATGCATGTGCTTTGCGCTCATTGGAGATGTCTAATAATAGCTTGAGTGAAGAGTTTCCAATGATAATCCATCACTTGTCTGGATGTGCTAGATACTCGTTACGAGAATTGTACTTGAGAGGAAATCAAATCAACGGTACGTTGCCTGACCTTTCAATATTTTCAACCTTGAAAACATTGGATCTTTTTGCAAATCAATTAAATGTCAAGATACCAGAAGGTAACAAATTGCCATCTCAGTTGGGGTCTTTGTTAATTGGATCAAACACTATAAAAGGTGGAATTCCAAAATCATTTGGCAATGCATGTGCCTTGCTCTTATTGGACGTGTCCTCTAATAGCTTGAGTGAAGAGTTTCCAATGATAATCCAAAACTTGTCTGGATGTGCCAAATATTCATTGGAACAATTATATCTAGGCACGAATCAAATCAACGGCACTTTACCTGACCTCTCAATGTTCTCATCTTTAAAAGAATTATATCTTGATGGAAACAAGCTAAATGGAGAGATTCCTGAAGATATTCAATTTCCACCTCAACTGGAGGTACTAGATATGCAATCCAATTCCTTAAAAGGCGTGCTCACTGACTACCATTTCGCTAATATGTCTAAGTTAGACATGTTGGAGTTATCTAGCAACTCATTGGCCTTGGCATTTACCCAAAATTGGGTCCCACCTTTTCAGTTGAGCAGCATGGGATTGCAATCTTGCATGCTAGGTCCAGCATTTCCCAAATGGTTGCGAACGCAAAATAAGATTTTGGATCTTGACATTTCAAATGCAGGAATATCAGATATGGTTCCAAAGTGGTTTTGGGGTAAAATAGCATTGCAAGAGTGGATTTCAATGAACATTTCATACAACAATTTGTCTGGTATAATTCCAAATGTTCCACTAATGAATCCTTATTTTTCCCTAGATCTTGGATCAAATCAATTTGAAGGCCCTATTCCACCATTTCTAGGAGGTTTTGTCTTTCTTGACTTATCCAAAATAAATTCTCAGATTCTCTTGCATTTTTATGTGCTACTGGTACAATTGAAACATTATACCAGTTAGACCTTTCAAATAATCAGTTAACCCGACAAATTCCGAATTGTTGGAGTCATTTCAAGTCATTATCTTATTTAGATTTAAGTCACAATAATTTTTCAGGAAAGATTCCTGCTTCCATGGGATCACTTCTTGATCTTCAAGCATTGCTATTGCGAAACAACAAATTAACAGGGGAGATCCCTTTCTCCTTGAGAAGTTGCACAAAGCTAGTGATGCTAGATATGGCAGAAAACAAATTATCAGGGTTTATCCTTGCTTGGATTGGGAGCAAAATGCAAGAGTTGCAAATTTTAAGTTTGGGAAGGAATCATTTCTATGGAAGTTTACCATTACAAATTTGTTATCTAAAAAGCATTCAGCTCTTGGATATCTCCGTAAACAACTTATCTGGGAAAATTCCCAAATGCATAAAAAATTTTACTTCCATGGCTCAAAAGACGATTTCAAGAGATTATCAAGGTCATTGGTATTTTGTCAACACCAGTCGTTCACGCAGCAATCAGACATATGATTTGAATGCACTCTTGATGTGGAAAGGTTCAGAACGAATGTTCAAGAACAATGGGTTACTACTTCTAAGCATTGATCTCTCAAGCAATCACTTTTCACAAGAAATTCCAATAGAAATAGAGAATTTATTTGAATTGGTTTCATTGAATTTATCAAGAAACAGTTTGATAGGGAAAATTCCTTCAAATATTGGAAAGCTAACATCACTTGAATTTCTTGATTTGTCAAGAAACCAGTTTGTTGGTTCAATTCCTCTGAGTGTTACACAAATTTATCGACTCACCATGTTAGATTTGTCACATAACCATCTAATTGGAAAAATTCCAACTGGCACACAATTACAGAGTTTTGATGCCTCGAGTTATGAAGATAATCTTGATCTTTGTGGGCCACCACTTGAGAAATTGTGTATTGATGGGGGCCGAGCACAAGAACCAAATGTTGAAGTTCATGAGGATGAATATTCGCTATTCGGTCGTGAATTTTACATGAGTATGGCATCTGGATTTGTTATAAGCTTTTGGGTGGTGTTTGGCTCTATCTTATTCAAGCGTTCTTGGCGACATGCCTATTTCAAGTTCTTGAACAATTTATCAGACAAAATTTACGTCATGGTAGCAGTGAAATTTGCTAAAGTATCAAAGGTGGCTGTAGGATAGCAGGTAATTATATAGTTGCTTTTGCATTTCACACGTGATAAATGGCGGTCATAAACTTTAATTAGTTGATGTACGTATAAGAAACTAGTCAAATTTTAAAAAAGAAAAACATATAACTTCAAATAAAAATAGCTTTTAACATAAGTTAAACTTATGTCATTTTTGTTGTAATTATGTGATTTGTAGTACATTGTTTATAAAATACTGATTGGTAACAGAACATTTAATAAATCATAGAGTAATATTATAATTGCGAATTGTGATGGTAAGATTTCATAACTTTTAACTATTTTTAATATACTTAATTTTTTTAATTATATAACCATATAATTATTTTGAAGAGGCATAGGATAAATTAAAAGAGTTTAATTGATATGAAAGTCTATGTATAAGAGCTTTACAAATGACATTATATAATCTTTTCATACATCATTATTTATTATCATATTGCACTTTTACATCTTTTCCCACTTTTACTCTTTGAAAATTAGTTTTTAAAAATTGTTTTATAAAATAGTTTTTAAAACTAATAAAAAACAGTTCAAAGACATTCGGTTTCTTTCTTTACATAATTTTCTTTTCCTCATTACTAAGTTACTCTCTCTTTTTTATCCTCTCTAATTTATTTAACCTCCACATTGTTTTTCACCATTTCAATAATAACTTTCATCTTTAAGCTTTTTGATCTTTGTGTGTTTTAAAATGAGCAAGTTATCGATGTATTGGTACTCAATCTAAATTAAAATCTTAATTTATTTTTCACCCTTGTAGCTATTTTTCAAATTCAAATATCTTTTAAAAGCAATGAAAAATTGAATTTTTGTGTAATGAATATTGAGAAGGAAGATCAATTCATGTGAAAGCCTAGGGTTAAACGTTATGGGTTTTATTGTACAACAATGATTTTCAATTCATTGTTGATATTGTTTTCCTTATATGGCGTATGCTTTTATACTTTTGTTTTTTGGGTCTGTACTATTTTTTCATTGGATTGGAGAGATTTGGTTTCAAATTAACAAATTGTGTCTTGATTTCTTACAAGTTATATGTAGCTGTAAGTGTATGTTATATGTTGAAAACAATGTCTCAAGTACGAGCAAGCCTCGTGATAATGGCTCCTAGCAAGTTAGATTTTTAAGTTATATGTAAGGTTGGTTAAACTAATTAAGTTGATTTGAGAGATGATATGGATATACTTCATGATGTTAGAACATACCTAGAGAAATAGTATTTTGCAATAGAATGGTTAAGCTACTTTTGTGACTTATTATGTACATGAAATGAGATGTATTGCGTAAGAACAATTAAAACTATAAGTATAGTATGCTAATTAACTTAGGATCGTGATTTCTTGCCTATTGGAATGGTTGGGTGTATCTGGTGTTTATATACATAATATTTTAGACTGCAATAGGATTTTCGTCTTTCATCTGAATTTTTTGTTTCAGTTTAGTCTCTTAAATTTAAACTTTCATTTTAATTTCTTAAAATGTCTCTATTAGATCAAAATAGTCCTCCTTTGGTTTTTTACACTAATGGTGTTAATTTTGGCCAATGTGGCATCTCTCACAATTTGTCATGTGTCATCAAATTGATCAAGTTAGTGTGAAAAATTGACAGAAGGGGTCTAACATAGACATTTTGTAAGACCAAAATAAAACGTTTTAAACTTAAGGGACCAAACTGAAATAAAAAACTAAGATAAGAGACCAAAATTCTATTTTAGTCTAATACTTTATCTTTCTAGCGTGCTAAAATATTGCTAAGTTAGCTACATTGTCTATTGGAAAGTTTTCATGAAAATAAAACAAAATAGCAATAAAATTATTGATGTTCAATACTTGATAATGTAAAAAAAAAATGATCTTTATTATTACCATGAATGTTTTTCTTATAAATTATTGTGATTTTTATCTATCATTAACCCTTTTGTCATTAACTTATTATTATTCTTATTACTTCAAATTTTTAAAATAAATTAATGTTATTTTTCATTTTGTAGATAAGAATTTTATTTATTTTCATTTACGCATTTCCTAGACTAACATTCTTTTTTTCTTTTTTCTTTTTAATTTTCAGCCCCTTGAAGACTCCATCCTCTTGAATGACTCCAATATTTGAGCTTGTCAATGCTTGGACAAGGCAATATGTTGGAAAATTATGGTTGCTTTACATTTCTTCATAGTCAACCGGGATACTTCTATTTTAAATTGTATATTTGAATAGATCAAAGAAATAAACTTAATGACGAAGACTTTGCTTTTATTAGCGTTGTGCTTGTAATGAAATATAAATTACCATGCATTTTATTAATAATTTACTTATATTTTTCTCAAAATTATAACTTCAGTTTGATAAAGATATTATTGAGTTAAAGATATTAGCCTCAAGAAAGGTTCAATATTTTGATGAGTGCCTCATTTTCAAATTTTTAAGAGTTAAAGAAATAAGAAAATTACAAAGCACATATTTTGAATCAATGAACCCATCATCATTTTGCCATAATTAGAACAAAATAATTTGCCCCATTCTTTAAATTACATGGAGATCACTTTAATTTTCATACTTTTGAGTGAAATCATCAACAAAAATAGCATATCCATCAATATTCTCTTTTCTTACAAATGAAGGGTTATGTTATATTAAGAGATTTAACAGAGAATGTTTGAACCAAAATATAGTTGCAACTGCATAGACAGCTGTCTCCTCAAAATAAATGATAAAAGTGGATACCATAGTGCAACCCCCCACCCCCTTCTGACGGAGATGGACTAAGATACATTATAATATATCAAATTAGATAAACCTAATTCTTGATGGCTCATCAATTTACTCTGACAAGAGAGATGGACAAAGATACATTATAACATATCAAATTAGATAAACCTAATTCTTGATGGCTCATCAATTTAAACTGACAAGTACAAAAACCTATGGCAATACCTAGATTAACTGTTAAAAACAATATATATCAATCTAGGATTGCAGCTCAAAATCACTGTATATAGCACATAGCACCAGAGATTAAACAATTTATACTATATATACATATAAATGCTCAAAAATTGAAACGATTTAGAGTTCATAGAAGAGAAAATTATTGCCAAGGAAGAGTGAGTGTAAGTCAAATAGTATAAGCATCGCATAAGAGATAGAAGCATGGAAAACTATATCTAATTTGGGATGTTTTAAAATATAAAAACAAGGAAAATCTCAACTTTGCAAAAGCCCCCTAAAACGATGCTATTTTAAGGGCAAAAGTAGATTTTCCAAAAAGTCACACTCCAGCACCATTATGACCACTATTTGAAAATACATCAATATTTAAATTTTATAATGGCCCATAGCTACTCTGTATCACTATAGTGCGCTATTAATAGCTAAGTTAAAAACATGTTTTATGCAATCCAAACATAGCCCTTTCATCAGTCTAACAATGGAACTTAGTATTATATTTTGTTCCTTTTCATCAATCAAAATATAACCTAAAGAAAATGGTAGTGTGTGTTTAATGTGCAAGAAGAATGTTAAAATCAAAGAGCCTAAGGATAGAATGCAAGATTTTTAATAAACTCCTGACATGACTTGATTTGAGAGATGGCTCAATGATCATTTTCAAGTGTTAAGAAAGAATAGGGAGATGGCTAAAATATATAATTGTGAAAGGCTAATATTCTGACTACACATTTAATGTTATGGTAGATGTATCTTTGAGCTTATCATAAATAAGGTAATGGCAGGTGCGTTATTCAGAAACTAGGATGGGGAAATTTTAATAGATCAAAGAGAAATGCCAAAGTCAGTTTGAAACAAGGTAAACTAGACAAATGTGAATTCAATGTAGTTTCAACATGTTTAGGGAAAGAAAAGCTCCAGCAGACTGCCCGGAATAGGACTTTGCTTTATGTAGACACTTTAGGGAGTCATGTAACCCAAATAAAAAAATAAATGAAAAACTATTAATTATGGATATGTGAAGTCATTTCATGCATAATATATACTTGTAAAATGAAACAAGTAATTCGTGTTATTCCACACCGTTCAAGTATTTAGGAGCCCAGGTTTTCTCCCACAAAAATTGCTTTGAGTTTGAAACTACTTCAGGCAAACAGTTTAATGCATAGAAAAGAAAAATATACTTAAATTGAGAAATCAAAGCTCTAATGTGGATGTGTAACGTCTGGCCACTTTCAGGATCAAAGACTGTCCCCACAAACCAACACAAGACTTTTTAGCATGTTTTGTCATCATTCACATGCTTCCTAAGAAACTTCCCAGGAGGTCAACCATCCCAAAATTACTCCAAGTTAAGCATGCTTAACTGTGGAGTTCTTAAGTGATAGGCTACCGAAAAGTAGATGCATCTTATTGGTATAGATAGCACTTATTAATTCCTTTAAGCTATCCTTAACTATATAGTCCCATACTTGCATAACCTCTAGATCCCTCTCATTCTGGTGTGTATTCGATTTATTCATGTGTCCCTCCCGCTGGAAGTCTTCTAGGAGCCGCTTCTTGTCTGTACCACATCTCTTTTGCACTGACGATCACTCCTCACCTTCGTTAGCACCTGGGATGTTATAGGATGCAAATCATGCCTTTGGTGGTGATTCACTAGAGCTAGCGGTAGGAGTATCTTTTCTTGATTGAGATGTAAGTGCCTTTAGCATATTGTGAAATTCTATCGAGAAAGGAGGAGGTCTGTGGAAAGGAACATGCTTGGAAACTGGTGCATCATTCTCAATCACCTCACATTCATAATCATCTAGAACACCCCATGAATCCCACTCTGCACTCCATAATATACATTGAATACAAGTAAACAAATTTTCTAATCAATTGATGCAAAAACCTTCCAGGGTATGCATTAAGTGCCTTTTATAAATATTTGTAAGAATGCAAAATGTAAGACAACTAAAGGACCATTTTTTCTAAGCATATGTCTTTTGTTTTCAATTTTACTTACAAAAATGCTACTTAGTTTTTGCTTTGGTTCCTATTTTAAAAAAAATTATAAGAAAGGGTAGAAACAATGTTGTCAAAATTTATTCCAAAAGAAATTATAAATTTTTATTGCAAAAAGATATGATGCTACTTCCATGTTTGGTTTAAAATGAAAATTATGAAACTTAAAATTGTAACTTAATTTTTGTTATATATTGAGTGATTATTGTACAACAAAAATTTGGAGATGCTAACAAAATTTAGATTAGCATATATAGTAGAATCAAAATTACAACAGATTATCAAGAAATAACAAAAGACTTAAGCAGTAGGTTGCATCTATAATAGAGTAAAAGCTAACAACTACCAAATTCATAATGTGAACAAAACTTAACCTGGATTAGAAAATTTCAAAATACCCTTACTAAAGTAAAATCCTCTACAGTAAACACATGCATACAGATAGCACCAAAGTTACAACCCATAAGTTGTTCCAGATCAAGTTGTCACTCCAAGACAAACACGATCATTTACAAAAACAAAAACAATCCAGTCTAACTACGACCAAGGGTATCTTCAAAGGATTGTGCTCCCCTTCACGTAGTTCTGCTCCTATAAGCTTGGGGAAGGACATGATATAGACAGCTTTGATAACTAGAACTATGTTTTTTAATATTGTTTATTTTAAGTTGGTGATAAATATGAATGACGGAGAGCTAACTGACTTTCAGTTTGTCTTTAGTATCTTTGTCATGCATATACAACTAAGATTGAAAATCTAGATTGTTTGAGTAGGATTGCATAATTTAGTACAATTACTATAAAAGATCATGGACAGTAATGCTTAAATAAGTATTTGAGGCTTTGAAAATGTGAGAATAACACAAGTCCAGAAGGGTTTAGCACGGTCAAGTCACACCAAATAGTAGTAACCCTAGATAAGCTGGTCTGAAATACCAGGGTCACTTCATAGGACCAATGTTTTAAAAAACCTAAAAAATAATCCACAACTGCAATTTTGGCCACAAAATCAAGGTTTATTGGTTCTCTGCAACTGCAATTGTGGCTGCATTAGCCACATTTGGCTGCAATTCTCCTCAAAATCAAGGATCGCAACGAAACTGTAATCGTATTTTAAAACCTACAAATAACCCACAAAAGTTGTTCCGAATGACACCCCTACAGTCAAAATCTGTTCACGTTCACATTCTTGCATCCTAGTTCAAAAATTTTCACAATTTCCAGGTTTCCAAAAGTAAACAAACCTACAAATAACTACAACATGTGTAAATTGATAGTAAAGGAGACAAATCAAAACAAAGAAGAACTAAAAATTAATCTTCAAATCAATTGAAACAGGCAACCCACACAGGATCATCCATCAAACCAACAATCAAACCACGCAACACAACATTCATAAAAAAATATTTAAATTAAATTAAGAAAAAAAGGAAGGAATGACCAAGAATACCAATCATGTAGGAAATGAGCTTGAGCTTGTCCTGAGCCTCTTCGATGAGTCGTTTCTCGATGGCTTCCCAGTCCTACTCCTCTTGGCACATGTTCAGCCTATGCTTCATGAAGCTCTCCACCGCCTTGTGGTACCCTTCATCTTCTAGAACCTTCTTGAATGAATTGAGTCACTTGAGTGAATGAAAATGAGGTGTGTGGAGGAGGTGCTACTCATGTAGAGAAAACCGTGAGCTTGTCCCTCTGTTAGTGTGTGGGTCTGACATTTGAATTAAGGGGATTTCAAGTTTTAATTGTCAGGTAAAATTATGGTGTGACGTTTGGGGGACAAACAATGATAAACGAATTTGAACCAAGTGAAGCGAGTGTACAATGCATGCTGATCTTATCATCGTGTTCCAAACAAAACGAGGGAAAAGATGGAATTACACAATGCAGTTGATTTTGTTTAGTCTGGGCTACATTTGGGCTGTATGATGCAGAGAGAGTATTGAGAGCAATTGCTTTAGTGGTCTCTGCGCGGGGAGCACACATACGTTGTTTCCCTTTTCAGTGGCCATACATATCAAACATCAAATAGAATTGTAAACTCCCCTTCCTCTCCTCCGTGTGTGCTTCAAGAGGGACAGGTGCCTCACTATCTTTGTTGATCAACGATCATCCAACACTACTCATCCCCAACCGTTGGATTGTTCTGCTAACCTCCACTCACCACAACTTGGGCCATCAGCAGGATTCCCAACCCGCCAAGTAAAGAAAAAGAAGAGTAAAAAAAACATTACATATTTAATCTAAACTCATCTAGGAATGGTAATGAGTAGGGTCTAGATAGAATATTATAATACTTGTTCCTATACTCGTGTTTTAAAAAAATACCCGTACCTATAACACCTTCAATTTTAGGAAATATTAATATTAATATTCTATTTTCAATAAACTCTTACATATTATTGTTTTCTATTATTACTATCATCCGATATACAGGGACATGACATGAAAGCCTAAATACCAATTTTGTATCCTGAGAAATTAACATTTTCCCAGAACAAAAGATTGTTTCTAGACTTATACATATGTTAAGAGGTCTACATAATTAACTAGTGACTCTGACTGTTAGAAATATAGACACATTAGGATAGAAAAATGCTAAATAAATATAAAAATATGATAAAATGATATTCTGAACATAGAAGTATGCTTAGAATATTATTTTATATTAGTGTGAGTTTTTTCATAATTTTTAAAGATTCTTCAATTTTGACTCAAAGTGCTCACAAGTAACTTAGAGAACTCCAAAAATTATAAAAATAAATTAAGGAAGCTAATTTAATGTGTCTAGAAGAGTTTTGTAAAAAAAAAATTATAGATTTCTACTTTCTAAATTATTAATGAACTCTAATGCTTTAAGAGGCTTAAAAACACATGTTTTATGTCGAGGGAATAGAGAAGCAGCCTTTTTCTATAAACCTAGATCAGATTTCAGCCTTCCTCTCTAAAACCCAACATTGATTTCATTTTCCCTTGAGGCACACACACATCCAAGGGTTTGTTTCTCTCTTGATCAAGCTTCTAGGAGTCTTGGAACTTGGCATCTTCACACCTTTTTGCTCTCATCTTCACGTGGCAGTACACAAAGTAAGGGGAGGAGGTTTTGTTACCTTTATATGGTCTGAAATTGAATAATAATAGGGATTCCCTTGATCTCTTTGATTGTGTATATGCATTGAAGCAAATCCATAAGTGTTGTAATGTATGTTTTATGATACCAACTCTTTTTTTTTTTTTTTAATTAGTAGCTTGCTCACCATTTCTCGCTATTTAAATTTGTTTTAAGATCATATTCTTCATGTAATTCATGCCCTAAATGGTTGTAGGTTGAAGCTCTAACTTGTATTATGTGTATGAAGCTCAATGACTTGATCATGTCACTTGAAAAGCATATACTCTGTAAAAAATGTGATTACTATTTTGGGTCTGAATTAGTGTGATGAATTAGGAAATTAACTTACTTTTGATCATGATTTTAAGCTACAAAAGGTGTTATGTCATTACCAAACATGAAGAGAGTGAAATTACTCTCAAACTATGTGTTAAAAGCATGAAATTAATGAGTTTTTTGCATAATTTTACTGCTGTTGTTTTGTTGTGTTTAAGGCTAGAAAAATTACATTTTTGTGAGCTAAATGTTGCCTATTAATTGTATTTTGATTGTATATGATCCTTCTAAAATTTGACAAGCACTAGAGGTCATTTGAACATGATTTGCTACTTGAAATCACCATGTGAACAGTAAAAACGAAAATCTGTTCTGCTATATTTTAAGCATGAAAAGCTGTACTTAAATGAGATTTAAAGTGTGCTGATTGTAGAAATTAGGTGTCTTATAGTTAGTATATGGTACCTTTAAAATTTGGTGAACATTAATAGTCATTTTGACACTTGAAATTAGACATTATGCAGCAAATATGAGTTATGTCCTGTAGTTCTACAACAATGAAAAAATTATGTTTTCTAGTCTTTAAATGATAGATAATTGACTAACAATAGATGTCACCACATTAAAGAACATAAAGGAGGAGGATTGAGTGAATTTGGATGCATTTTGAGCCATAGAGAGCATGTTTATGTACATAGGTTGCATGTTGTCCTGTTTTTAAATATGATAGCAAAAATCAGTTTTGAAATAGAGTTTGAATATATTGGAAGGTTGGAGATTTAGCTAATAAGGTCATGGACAATTAAGGAGTGAAAATCACTTGAATTGGTGGAAGAAACTTATTGTATGTTGTAGAGGGAAATCAAGCTAACAAGGAGAAGCTTATTAATTTAGAACCATGAACGAGAATAGTGAGTTAGTTAAAGTAGCCTAGACTTAAAAAATTAGTTTTAATAACTAGACTTTTAGTATATATTGTCAAGTGACTTTAATGGTGGGTGGTGGTAAAATGACATAACATTAATGGACTAAAATCCTAAAATTAAGTTCTAGTCATGGTAACATAATGATTAACCACTTATAACAAAATTTACAACACTAACTTTAGTTAATTAAATTGGATTCCTATTTTGAGAAAGAATATTAATACCTAGACTAAATGAGGATGATGAGTAAAAAGCTTTTTGATCTAATATTAATAAAGGATCTTGAACTAAAGAATCATGTGTGGAAACTAAAATTGATCTTGCTAGCCTATATAAGTGGAATATGGCTATTGTGTAGTATTAAATGGAATGATTATTTTGTTTTGATTATTTTGCTCAAGTTAAATTATTGAGATGGTGTGTTTTTGTAGTTTTATAATTGAAACTGAGATATGACGATTGTGGTAAGCTTGAAAGCTACCAAATGAAAAGGCCATGAGAGCCTATGTGAAAATAAATTGGGTTGTGATATTGAAATGAAATTAAGATTGAGATTGAGATAGAGAATAGTTGGAAATTGTGGATTATATTGTTTAGCAGGTGATGTCTCTATTGTTAATTGGCCATACCCTTGTTATGGTATGTGGGATAGTTCCAAAAAACAGAGGAGACTCTGTCGGAATTCCAAGAGAAATTTCATAACCTTTAGTTAAGTATTTGTGTTAAGATAGAAAACATATAGCATATGCATCGGGTAAAGTAAAATGTGAGATAGATGGACCACAGTATGGTACCTGAGGGATATATGCAAGACTTTCGAAGTCTTAGGGGTGTAAGGACTTGGGTTGTGAAATCCTAAGAGCCAAGATGTATGCAGGACTCTCAGAGTCTTAGGAGTGTAAGGACTTGGGTTGTGAAATCCTAAGAGCTAGGATTTGTAATCCTGAGCTAGGAGTATTCACCTTATCCAACTTAATAACCCCGACAACCATTAAGCATATCCATGGTTGGTGAGAGCATTCCTTCAAAAGAAAAGATTTGTGTTTGTCTGTAAAAAGAAGTGCCAAGAAGGAATATGTACTTCCGATCGTCACCCAAAAGCAAAAGTCCTCTAATCATGGGAATTGGAGGCATGGGCCCACATGAAACTTTAGTACCTTTTTGCATTGCATACTCAGGTGATCACTCACAGTGATTATTCTGTTTGTTTGGAACCATTAAGGTTCATTGTTTTTTACCTTAAATATAAGGGTGATGTGACCTTACTCCTTTTTCTTCCATTTCCATTTTTTGTATGTGTTGCTGATTTATCGAAGAGCAGCTGACATTAATGGAGCCTTTCACCTCATTTCTAAGGATGGTCATGCACTGCACTAACATGGGTCATTGGACCCATGACCGCTAGTACTTTGAGGATACTTTTCAGGGGGTTATTACTATCACATATATGCCCTTTTTTACGACTATGTCGATACAGACTACTTCAATTAACTAGCCTATGATCTACATTCAGTCATCCGCCCCCAGATATGTGCAAATGACTCCACCCTCGTCTTCATCACCTTCATTTGATTCACCAATGCCAAATTTTCAATCTACATCAGTGATATGAGTCCCCATCACCTAGGAGCGTCTTCCCTCCACTACCTCTGTCACTACCTGTATATGATCCTGCTCTTTAATATGGATTTTTGTTTCCTGGACAAACTACTGACTCTATTCCTAGACCCTCTAGGTCTAATGCATGGTTGACTAATGATGGTTGACTAATGATGGTCATGTTGCTAAGGATGAGGAAGAGAAGGATCCTTAGGAGAACTATCAATAGGGATTCCATGGGTGCAGTAGATTGAGGATGTAGATAATTGACTGCTCTAATCTATAGGCTTTTACCCTTTTGATGCATTATATATGGGTAGGCTGGGATCCTTACCTTTTAATGTTATGTATATACTAGTCAACTAGGCTATCCTTTCTTTTTTAGATATTGTGAATTTCATGATGCTAGTTTGTACTCCCTTATCACCACATACTTTTGGTGGTTGTCACTTATAATGTGTGTGTGTGTGTGTATATATATATAGATAGATAGATAGATAGATAGATAGACATGTGTTTATATTAGTTTTATATTTTATATGTATGAGATTATGAATTCACTAATTATTTCCATCTTCATGATTACACTTGAAAAAAAAACCCATAAAATGATAAATAAAGACTAATGATTAAATAAAATACTAGAGAAAATAAGTATTGTGATAAAGGGTGTCACAGTACCTGCCCCCATACCCGCACTAGTAACAACTTTAATCTCCATCTACATACCCGCTGGGCACCTATGCACCTATACCCACATCTACTACCTGCACTTTACTTGTGTGAAAAATCAATAAATCAATAAAAATATGTTAATTAAAAAAATCCTAAAACTAAATTGAAAATTCACTCTTATATCATTCAAACATAACCTTAAATCATCCAAATATAACATTAAAAGCATTCAAACATAACATTAAATCATCCAAGCATAACATTAAAATTATCCAAACATAACATTAAATCACTCTAACATAAGTTATAACCCAACAACATTAGAAACATAATCATCTATTGTAATCATTCTTAAATGTAATGTTCTAATTATTTAACATAATTATTAGAAACTTAGACATCATGTATTAGTATCCTCCAAGATTGGCCAAAAAATAGGACATTGACTCTAATTATCTTATAATTATATTGCCTATAATAAATAGTTACAAATTATGGACAATGAGTATATGGACACTCAAAGTTGCGTACAAGCATACCTAAAGTTGAAACTTGTATATACCACAAATATAGCAAATAATATAATGGTTTCAAACAATTTATTAAGCACAAATAATTAATTCAGGTCTTTAATAATCAATACTATATTTAGTAATTAAATTAATAATTAATAAAGTATATATATATATATATATATATATAACATATTTTAATTAAATTATTATATATGTAATAAGTGCGGGTATGGGGCGAGGTGGGTACTATAGTACCTATACCCACCTCACCCTATACCCGCACCCATCCCCATTAAAATTTACGGGTAAATACCCGCCTTCGGACCCAACCCTAATAAGCAGGTATTTACCCTATCTATTTGCGGATATTTTGCGGATGGCCATAAGGTCCTGGTACACTTTGTCATCCCTAAACTCATCTAAACAATTTAATTAACACAATTACTTAATTAATTTAATCTAAACTCATCTAAACATTTTAATACACAACATAATAAGTTCTAATTTTTTATTAAATGATCTTTCTAATATTTAACCGTACATATTTTATTATATTCATTATTTTTTCTCACACAATTTATCTTATTCCTTAATATTTGTCAAAAATAATTAATTATAAATTCTTTTGAGAATTTTAGCTTAGTTAAAATATAATTTCAAACACAATTATTAAAAATATTAGAGTAAATTACACTCCCCTCTCTTGAGAGATGTGAATATTTGCATCTCTCAAAGAAAGGGAGTGTAATTTACTCGAATCTATAATATATATGTATATATATATATGCATACATAGGTACATACCTATATACATACATACATACATATATACATATACATACACATATACACATATACCTATATGTATATATATATGTGTGTGTATGTATATATATATATATATATATATATATATATATATATATATATATATATATATATATATATATATGTATATATTCAAATTTTATATTATTCTAAAATTATTCGATATATTATTCATATAGATCAAAATGGACGTAATATATACATTTCAAAATATAGTAAAACATGAGTCATTTGATTATCTTCTTATTGTTATTCAATTTTAACAAAATTTGACACAAACGATCTTAGTAATATAAAATTATAATTCAACGGTTGAATTGATAAAAATCACATTTTATATCAAGTTATTAAATGGTATAATAATTAATGTAAGTTACATCGGTGTCATTTGATCCATCCCATATATATGCAATTTATAGATACTTTTAATTTAATTTTAATTTATAGATTAATTCTATTCAAATCAAATATTATTTGTCCAAAATAAACTTAGCTACATATTTAGCTGTAATTTAAGATTAAAATCCAATAATAACAAAGC
This sequence comes from Spatholobus suberectus, assembly GCA_004329165.1. Lineage (NCBI taxonomy): Eukaryota > Viridiplantae > Streptophyta > Magnoliopsida > Fabales > Fabaceae > Spatholobus > Spatholobus suberectus. Next base: position 20,447,005 of record QUWT01000781.1, on the reverse strand, counting down.
AAGTCCCAATTAAATTGTCAAAGATCCTAAAAAAATTAGCTACACAGAGGTCAATGATTTTGCAAACACTTGGAGTACTGTGTTAACAAAAAAAATTACAAATAAAGAGTAGCATAGCCTGCAGCCACACCTCCCTAGAGAATCACATTTTTTCTTATTCAAAATATACTAATTAGTTTCGGCACTGACAACCCACAAAAGTGAAAAATTACCGGAAAGAATTACATCATAACAAACGTACAAAGTTTGGTGGATGTAATGAAATGGTTTCATTTGTCACCATTGAACAAATTACAGATAAACAAGAAACACAATCTATGCAAAGACCAAAGTTCACTCAGGGTCAATGTGTTTTATTCCCCATTTATCAATATAAAAAAAAAAGTGTTTTATTCCCCTGCTTATTTCCCACAAAGTGACCTTGACGGCTTGTGTGAAGATAAACTCAGCCTTTTTGAGCACCTTCAGGTTTCTACAGCCAAAAGAAAATGTGTTAAATTGTAGTAGAAGGAAAAGCCAAGTAACATAAGATCCACAATAAAATTTCAATGCCACCAAGTTGCTAGAAAACAAATGCAATAAATAAATCTAGGCCTTCCCATTTCAAAGCCAGATTATATAATTCATATAACGTATAGACAAGGCATCAACTTGGAGGAATATTCCAATTACCCAAGGCTAGATGTTATTAAGTGCAAATCATGGCAACAGGTAACCACCCCACCTCCACTGCTATGCATGTGTGTGGCACATGCTAGCACTCCTTAGGAAATGGCCACCTTGATTCACAGCAAATTGTATTTATAACCAAATAATGCGCAAAAGCAACTAAATATTCAACAACAGAACTGTATCAGAAATCAACATTACAGAAGCGAAGAATTCTAATTCAGTTCTTCAAGGGTATACCATTTCACTTTAAACACTGCATTGAATTGATACCAAAAGCAAAGAAAGATAAATGTAAGGACTAACTCATTCCATATAATGATTAGCCTAATTGAGTAGTAAGGAGAATTTTCAAATGATCTCAGTTGCTTATTGCATAACAGAGGCAGACAGACAACCCAGCCACCCCTCCTCTACAAAAAGATAACAATAAAAAATCTTGCCCTGGTGATAACAACTTTTAAGTTTGAAACCAAAAAAGAAATGGAAGAACAAGCTTCAAGTCATAATGCACATGAACAGTAAGTTCAGTGTTTTGTAAAAGAAACTTTTCAGCCTGGACAAGAATCGCACAAATCGAACAAATTGTTAAAAAGAACAAGCAACATCGATCCTAGGAAACTATTATAATACCAGTAAAGAACAAAACAAACATTAAACATAAGGGTCCCCTGAAAATTTACATGGAACTAGAAGAAGGTAATGGAGGAGCGTAGCTTGGCATCCCGTCCATAACCTTGTTAGTGTCCTTAGTGTTAACATTTACCGTTCTACTTCTGCTACCCATCAATAACCATGCTCAGCACAACGACCATCTTATCTCCACATTAAAGTGACTCGTTAGATTGGCAAATCATAGAGAAGTTCCATCCAGTGTTAGTTACATGCCTTGAGCTAGGCGCACCAAACTTTCCAACGATGCTAGGAAGTAGAAGATGGCATTGATACAAAGGGCGTTGACAAACTTCACCAGTTCAATTCCACCATAGAAAAATCAGAGAAAAAACGAAGAATGAAGGAACCATCATAGAAGAGGAAGAAAGGAAGACGCACCGTCATAAACGTAGGCGATTCTATCCTTAGAGCGCATCATTTGTAGAGAACGTTGAAGAGTAGTGGTGGGAATTAGCCAATGTAAATATGCCTACCATGCCATTATCAATCGCGCCAGCTCTGCCTGCTGTGCCATTATATCCATCCACAAATCAAACAAGATCATTACCTACATCAGAGAGAGAGAGAGAGAGAGAGAGAATCAAAGAATAGATCGAAGAGAGAAAGGGAAACTACTAAATTTGTAGGCAAGAAAGATGGTATTAGACCATTTACAGAAATAAATATACAAATTTAACTTTAGTTAGGAAAAGAAATATTGTACTTAATAGGTAGTTAAATAGCAAAGAATTAACTATTAAAGTAATTGGTAGGTAAAGTTTAAAATTCTTGTAGTGATATGAGATGTTTTTCTTTTTTGGTGTACGTAGTGATATGAGAAATGAAAGTATTGTTATTTAATTTTTTAATAAATTATAAGATTATAAAATTTCAAAATTAAATTAACAAATTATACGATTATAAATTTATTACTTTTAGGATACATATTTATTTTTTGTTATTTAAATTAATAATTAATAATAAGATGTATTTGGAACTTCAATTTTTTTTCTTATAGAATCTTTGAACATAATTTTAATATTGTCTTAATTAATACGATCATCCAGCACTACTCGTCCACAACCGTTGGATTTGGATTGTTCTACCAACCCCCATTCACTATTACTTGGGCCACCGGCAATATTCTAGGCCCGCCAGGTAAGGAAAGAAGAAGATAAAAAAAAAACAAGCAAAACGCTTGCAAGTTGGGATCACACAGGGTTTCAAGTGGCCCAGTAGCAGGAAAAAAAGATTAAAGGCATGTGGGCTTTGCAATTAGAGACCAAGAAAAAGAAGAGAGAGAATGTTACCACCGAACTAATCTCCTACCAACCCAATTACTTAATTAATTTAATTTAAATTAATACTCACCTAAACATTTTAATACATAATATAATAAATCATTTTTTTTATTAAATGATCTTTCTAATATTCAACCTTACATATTTTATTATATTTATTATTTTTTCTCGTACACAAATTTTTAATTTATCTAATTCCATATATTTCTCAGAAATAATTAATTACATAGTTTTAAATATTTTAGCTTAGTTAAATTATAATTACAAACAAAATTATTAAAAATATTAACTAAAATAATTACACACATAATAAAATACAAAATTTAATTATTTTTACAAATAAAGAAAATAGGAAATAGTGGATATCATTCTAATATTCAACATTACTAATCTTTTTAATCTTACGCACACATTTCAATTTGCATAAATTTATTAAATTTTCTCCAAATTTAAATACGCAAGGGTTCTTTCAAATTCTCATTTTATTAAAATAAATTTTCAAAAACAGTTGCAAACACTAATAATACAAATAATTATTAAAAATAATCTTATATTTTTCATATTAGAAAAGTTAGGAAAAGAGAGGGTATTACAGAACTTGCTAGTTGTAATAGAAGCAAACAGGACCACAGAAGTCTCTTAACTAGTTATCCATAAAACTTTATCCATGTTTGTTTCAACATAATTATTATTCAGATGAGGCATCCCATGCCACTGGCTTGACACGTTGCAACACCAATAGGAGACCTAGTTGGAAACTAGTCGGAAACTAATGGGAGGCATCTGACCACAACTTGGGCCGTCAGCAAGATTCCCAACCTGCCAAGTAAAGCAAAAAGAAGAATAAAAAAAATTACACTGGCAGGTTGGGCTCACACAGGGTTTCAAGTGACCCAGTAGGAGAAAAAAAAACCTCTGAAAGCCATGTGGACTCTGCAAATTAGACTCTGAAAGAGAAAAAGGAGAAACATGCTTCCACCCAAGACTCAACTAATCTCCTATTCACACAATTACTTAATAAATTTAATCTAACACTCATCTAAACATTTTGATACACAAAATAATAAGTTCTAATTTTTTTATTAAACGATCTTTCTAATATTTAACCTTACATTTTTTATTATATTTATTATTTTTTCTCACACTCAAATTTTAATTTATCTAATTCCTTAATATTTGCAAAAATAATTAATTATAAATTGTTTTGTGTATTTTAGCTTAGGCAAAATATAATTTCAAACCCAATTATTAAAAATATTAACTAAAATAATAATAAGCATAATAAAATACAAAATTTATTTATTTTTACAAATAAAGAAAATTGGAAATAATGGGTATCATTCTAATATTCAACATTATTAATTTTTTAAAATCTTAAACACAAGTTTCAACTCATTTAAGTTTATAAAATTTTCTCTAATTTAAATAAATAAGGGTTTTTTCAAATTCTCATTTTATTAAAATAAAATTTCAAAAATAGTTGCAAACATAAATAATACTAATAATTATTATAAATAATATGATATTTTTCATAATGAAAAATAAAGTAGAAAATAATTAAGATGATTGACTTGGCGCAAAGTCAATAACTAGCATAGTGTTTCTAAAATTGAATGATTAAAATGTCCAACTCATAAAATTTCAAAGACTAAATTAAAGATTTACTCATTTAAATTAATACCATTTTTAAATCATTATTAATATTGTTTTTAGGATGGATACTGAATTTCTATTGAACTGTAAAATAGGCATAAGCTTGTACATTAGTGAGAGTAAGCAAATACGCTTGATAAGGCAAATCCTCACTGCAGCACATTTCATTATAAACAAAAGCTATAGTAGTCATCTTGTCAACAACTGTATTGTATTGTCTTTTGGTGAATTGTAGAGAAGGAAATATTTGTGGTAGAGTAAGTCATCTACAGTCATCAATAATTCCTTAGAAGTAGCTCCTAGGTTTGCCTTTAAGTTTATTCCATGCATTGAATAGTGCTAGGCAATCCTTTTCCTGTATCATTCTGTCAAGAGATAATTCTGAAACTAATTCAATAGCACATCTAAAATAGATTGCTTCAGCAATCACGATCTCCATACAGTATGGGACCACTCGTGTTGTTCATGCTATAGTCTACCCTTCATGGTCTCTAAAAATCACTCCCAATCAAGTTCCCTTTCCTCAACGTAGTGACACATCAAAGTTTGCCTTTATTTCATCTACTCCTTAGTCCACCTAATCACCGTGGAGGATGTCTCAGCCCTTCCCAATACGTGTTTAACGTTGCTTCCTTTGCTAGAATTTGTATTAATTCGACCCTTTGATTTTTAAAAACTACAAATTACATCTCTACAATATAACCCATGTCAGTGCATATATCCTGCTTAGCACATCTTAATCTCCCAGTTCGAACCAGTTTGCAATCCATGTAGTAAAATATCTAATGGAATTTGGTTCTTAGAGTTGATGCAAACCAAATTTGGGTGACCTCCCTGCATATTAGTAAAGCATATGCTCTGTTATTTTTGGTTCCTCTCCACATAATGGGCATATTGTGTTCTCTCAAACAGGTAAAATATTAGAAATTTATAGCACACTCTCCAAATTAAACTTGAGCATTTTCAAACTGCATTAGACTTCTGGAGTTCCGTTCAAAATTTCCTATCAACCTGACTTATGGAAGCATAGGAAGCACTCCTAAGAGCCACATGATATCCTTACCATACTGTGTAGTTACCACATTGAGTATACTCCCACAACAAAGTGTCATGAGTGGGCATTAATCGGATTGAGATGCTATTAATATGTTTTCAGCCACATTCAATTTTAGAGGAGATGCTATCAACCATGGACCATGTGACATGCTATTTACGTCTTCATCCGTATAAGACTCTTTTTTATTATCATGATTTTTTAGGGTATGATCTAGCGCTCCATGACTATTTTGCCCTTAGTTATTTATAAAATTCCAAAACTACCCTTATTAATTAATGTAATTCAACCAAGGCACTAAAATTTACCATTCTATATGCTTTTTACCATTTCCTAAAATTACCTAACGGTTAAACTAAAATCACTTAAGTCAATTTAATTAAATTTAAGCTAAAATTTACCTAATTTTAATTACCACACATTTTTGTGTGGTGTGGCCAATAACCACCATTTAATTCACTGAAAACTAAGTAAAGCACAAACTCTCTCTTCTCTTTTTTGCTGGAACAACCGAAACAAACACACACACACATACACACACCTACACCATTTTCTTTCCTATTTTCTCACTAGTGCAAAATATAGATTTTACAATAGGTTTTTATATTGATTATTTAAGAATCGATGTAGAAAAAAAGGCGGGTGACATTTTTGTAATTAAATGAAATGTTTTTACGTTGGTTTTAGTATAACCGATGTAAAAATATTTTCTTACATCAGGTTAAATTATAACCGATGTAAAAGTGTTTATTATATCGCTTAAAATTTCAACCGACGTAAAAATCGTTTTAAAAGCCAACAATAAGCACCATCTCTGTGAAACCCTCCCTCACTCAAAAATCTCCCTCCCACATCATCAAAGGCTTTTCCTCTTCCATAATAGGGGATGCTCAGAGACCTTTATCCATCCCTATCCCCACACTGGAAAAAGCTAACCCCTCTGATCTCCTCCGTGCTCTAGAAGCCCTAGGCTCTCCTTTCATTAGGGAGATTTCTTGTCACTATTTTTCTTGAAGAACCTAGAAAAGCACTGAATAATGAACCTAACACTTGTCAATTTTTTCTTTTGTATAAATCCCTAATGCATTCACAGATTATGTTTTGCTATTAATTTCATCAAGCATTGCTGACACTCGTCAATTTGTTCTTTTGCTGTTATTTTTTAATGTTTAAATTCACAATTCAGGTTTGCCTTTCCAATTTTGTCAGGTTTTGATATTGTTAGTTTTGAATAATTGTGATTAGGTCTTTGACTGTTGATTATTCCCTTTTTTCTTGTCTGATTTTATGCTTTAATTTTTTAGTTGATTTGAGGTTTCTCAAGGATGTACTTCAATCTATTTATTTTATAATTTGGATTGAGTATAAGGATTAAAGTAGTGTTTCATGGTTATAATCCACTTCCCTTCTGCCATTGTTATTTGTATTTTGAAATTTGCATATTGTCAAATGCATGACTTTTTTTCCTGCTTTTTTGTTAGTGTCCTAAAGTGATTGTTTGGCATTGCAAAATGTTGTTATTAAGTTGTTGCGTCAAGGGGTCGATGATAATTTGCACAATCATAGTTGTTGTTAGGTTCTTGAGGCAAAATAGTATTTAGTTCATTGAAAGTAGGCTTTTCCCCTTTTCTTATTCTTAACTTAGGGAAAATTTCTATTTAAGTTTGTGATGTATATTGTTTATAATGTCTTCTTGTAGCAGTGTTTGCTAGGTTGTTAATAGTCACATGTGTTTCTTAGTTTACTAAATGTGGTTGTGAGGTTTGATTCTATTTCTATTTTTATGTTCTTGTTATTAGGCAATAATCTAAAGGTTTTTATATAATATGTTGAAGAAGAAAATATTGTCTATTTTAAGGTTACTTAATTTCTTTGTCAATTTGGCAGCTTGGTTTTTTGGTCTATGAATTTTCTCCTTTATTGATCTTTTGACATTTAACATTCTTCATTGTTTATTGTTACTCTCTCCTTGTCTTGTTCCATTCTTAGTCCTATTTTATATAGCTTGTAACTCTACCAGGTGGCATTTGTTATTGAATTAAGTATACAATGTGTTACTAATTATTGCTTATTAACTTACTGAATAATGTGGGTCACTCGCTAAACTATTTAATAGCATTAAGATTATTTTTTTGTTTGGAATAAAGTGCCACTTATTCGTCTTTTGTAAATCAACATGTATTCTTCTTTTGTGTATTGTTATAACTAGTATTCTACTTTTTTGCTGTGTGGGATGACTTTGCTATTAAGACCTATGGGAGCGAGCAAATCCACCTTACTTTTGGCTCTCACTGGCAAGCTTGATAACAACCTGAAGGTGATATATCTATATTTGTTTTTGGTATTCATAAATGAACACTGTGAAAGGTGTTTACTTTCCTTAATGAAAAATTATTGCTAACACCTATTTCTTAGTGGAAGGGTAGAACACTATACATGTATACAATAGAAGTGGGTTTAACCGTAGTACTAAGTCGCTTCCTCTACAACCTTACCTCTTCTAATATATATAGTGTTTTTATTATTATACTTTTCTTTTCGGGGGGTAGCTTTCAACTACCCATCCTGTAAAAAGTTTTGTTTTATACTTTTAAACATTGAAGCCACCTACCCATATCTATAATTTTTTTAAAACCTTATACATATATACATAATACACACACACACACACACACACACACACACACACACATGTATATATATGTATGTATGCATGCATGCATACATATATACATATTATATTTATTACCATGTTGGTTAAGGGTTTGTATTTAGTTTATAAAGTAAAGTTTCAAGTGTAAGTTGTAGAGCCTCTCTTGTAGTTGATAGATAAGCATTTAATGTCTATTTGATACATAATGTGTAAAACATAGATAATTTTTACTTGTATTGGTTCCTCCCATTTATATGAAACATTTTTCAACAAAATAAGAACGTATTTTTTGGTGATTTTTATCTACCAAAAAATGTTTAGTGTAAATAAAATAAGAACACATTTTATGGCGGTTTTTAACCGTTAGAAATTGCAAATTTGATCACCACAAATGACATGTTTTTACATCGATTGTTTATAACCGATGTAAGAAGTAGCATTTTCTACATCAATTATAAACAGAACCGATGTAGAAAGTGTTTTTTACATTGGTTCAATGTCCACTGTAAAAAATTAATCCATTCTATAACAGTGGTATCTACATTAGTCCTACAACCGATGTTAAAAAACTATTTTAACTGATGAAAAATGCCCCCTATGCAATAGTGTCTCCCAAAGTTTCAAGGAGATTTCAAGGCTTTTGGGTTTCGTTCTTCAAGTTTATTTGCATTCTTCTCTATCAAGGCTTAAGCCAAGGTTTGGAACTCAACTATCCTCTCTTTTTTCTCCTTTTGTTGGGCTTGCTATAGAGGTAAGGGAGAGGAGGGGATTTAATTTGTTTTGGATCACAAATGGTTGATTTTGGGAATGTGATAATATTTGATGCAATAGGATTATATTTTGATGTTGTGATTGATACTTCACTTGGTTTATACTGTTGGTCATGAAATTAAATTCAGTAGTTGGGAGTTTAGCTTATTTACTTGTGATTAGTTGAAGGTTGAAAGACTAGGATGTTGCTTGATTCAATTATAATAAGTGTTGAGTAATGATTTGGCCAAAAGACATTCCCTATTGGTACTCTAAAATGCGAATAGTCCAGTGGTTTGTAGAAATTGAATTTAATCTTGTGATTTTGAAGGACTGTAGCTCTATATGAGTCCAATTTACAAGGTCACTAGAATTGTATTGTAACTATTTTTGTGTGAATTTTGGTGAATTTTCTATTAAACTATGTTGTGGTGAACCCAATTTTGATGTTTGTGTATAAATTGAGTAGAATTCTTGATTTTGTAAGGAATTGAGACTGCTCAACATTTTTATGTGAAAGTAGACTCAATGAGGAGTTCTACAAGCTTTTTTTGGTGAAAAACAAGTAGAGAGTTTTTTTAAAATTATCCAATTTATGTATGGTGGACGAATTCCCAACAACAAGTTATGTAATACCTCCATAGTATGACCCTGGGTTAGGGCAATTTATGTTGCTAATAAATAATGAAAAATTTGAGATGATTCCATAATGCGTTGTGAAGCTCCGTCTCAAAAGGATACCTCAAATTTCAAGTTTTCTATTAACTAGATTTTATTTATCAAAATTGTCTAGATTTTTGTTGACCCAAGATCAGGTTCTGTTTTTGGTTAAATTTTGATATCATGGGATTCATAAAAATTCTGGAAAAATAGAAAACTCATTCTATATAAATTAATGTTTATTTTTATCACCTAAAATGGCTTTTAGAAAAAATGTTTAGGTATTTTTAGGGATTTTTAAAAGTACATCACTAATTTAAGCTTTTACCTGTTTAAATGTTATTTTGTGCAATTTGTCTTAAAATTCTAATCTATATCCTGTTTTAAGTTTAATACAACTTGGTCAATATATTTTCTTGCATAACTTAACCTCAGCTTAGTGATTGTATTTCTTGGATATAAATTGGAGTAAGCATCTTTTATAAAGGTAGGTTTTCTAGAAAATGGAATTAGAGTTTATTTCATAATATGATTAATTTATGGCCTAAATATCAAAGTCCAATCACTTTCCTTCAAAAGTTTAATAAGACTAAGGGTTAATTTTAATGAGTAGTTAAACATTACACATTAGCTAGAATGTGATTGTAAATTTCCTAAATCAATATATATATATATATATATATATATATATATATATATATATATATATATATATATATATATATATAAATATAATAGGTTGGTTGTTAATCCCAAGGTTTTCCTTGGGATAGGGAAACATGAGTTGAACCATGGAAACCTTGGGGAGCACGAAATTCGACCTCTCTTGATGGTGTTGAATTTGACCATCTATGAGGTAAGGGGAAGATCTTGATCATTTTGGGTCTTGAGGGTTGAAATATGCTAGAGATGGGAATTTAGCATATTGTATGTATTGTTCATAAATTTTATGAATTTGTGAGAATGGATTGATGATGTACAAAAACCACAAGTGCACGATTGTCGACAAGTAATAATTCTAAGATCGTATCCACAAGGACTGCATGTTTAGTGATTATTGCTAAATAAATAAATATTAAACAAAAGAAATTTTAATTGGGAAATTTATGGTTTTATTAATTGAGAGAAAAATGCAATTAAAGATTAAAGTAAACATCAATCAAATTAGGGTTAATTTAATATGAGAAGCTTTCTAAGATTAGGGTTTCATACTACGACACTTAATGTCTTAATCTTGCTACCTATGTGTTTCACTTGTTCTCATTGAAGGTGAATTAACTTGAGGTACCATCTGTTCTCTTTCAACATACGAAGAGGAGTCTAATCAAATTTACCACCTACTGTCGTGACGGCTGTGTTCCATTAGACCACTGAGTTCTTTGTTAGTTCAATTATTCCTTAAAGGCTTTAACATATTTTCGTGGTTTAGACATAAGTTCCTTTCCTATGGGTTTGGTGTTTGGGTTCACCTTTCAGTACTTTCCCAAATCTCTAAGGTTATGAAAAATGCTGGCCAATTCATTTTGCATAAATAAAGCAATAGAAGAGAAATCAAAAGAGGAATAAGATCACACATAGACAAACGAAAATTAATTCATTAGGATAATCATAAGGCTATGCCAAATCCTAGAAAAATAGGGTTCTACTAACATAGTCATAAGAGAACACCAAAAAGAAAAGAAAAAGAACATAAAGACAAACCAGAGATAATTGAAAAAGAAAAAAGCAATCCTCCAATTCTCCGTGTTCTAAAACGAGGTTCAAAGAGCCATATAAAATCCCTAAGAATGTCTATTTGTATTTATATTACAATAGGTCTTAGGTTAATCCCTAAGTTAACCAAGACGTGAGGTCAGAAAGATGGACCTTGGGAATGATTGGATGGGTAATTCTATAGGGGACCAAGGCGGTGCAAGTCTTGTGTCGCAGTAAGCCACCACCCACATTCACTTATCCTGACAAACCACTAAGCTTATCCGTAGATTAGAGTTTTGGCAATCCCTGAATGGTGCTTGGAAGGCCATGGTAAGGGATAAGACCTGGCTGATCGCACGAAATGTAGTAAATCTCTCAAGAGCCGTGTCATTCATGCATTGACATGTTGATGTTGAAAGCATAGTGTGTTGTGTAGTAACATTGTGGAAACTCATTCTTTGGTAAACTTGATTTCATGTTGGTATGTTGATGATTTTATGAAATGAACTTTGTATATTATATGTCTGTCTTTGCTTTGTAAGCTTACCCTTGCCTTGTTATTTGTTTTGTTGTGGTTGTCGTTGTTGTATATTGCTGTGACTGTGATAATCACGTCTTTTGACGTGGGAGCAGAGGGTGAAGCTTCAGCAGACCCAGTTTCTCAAAGCAATTGATGGAGATTTCAGCTGGAGATGCTAGAAGATCCTAGCTGGATAGCTTTTTGATAGTTTTGTATAAGTTGTATAGTATGACCAGCTGTAGGGAGTTTCTTTTTGTAATTCCTCCCTTGAGTTGTATAACTGGACATGTATGCCATAATGATTTTAGTACTTGTATATATTTTATATTATGAACGCCATCATAGAAATGTTTCATCTTTATTAATTAGTATTATCTTAACATATATAAAGTGGAATGGTAGTACTGTAGCGACAGAAAGTCATTATAGAAAAAGCCAAAAAAGTCACACTCCAGCACCATTATGACCGCTACTCGAAAACACATCAATATTCAACTTTTATAACGGCCCACAGCTTCTTTGTATCACTATAATGCACTATTAATAACTAAATGAAAAACATGTTTTATGCAATCTAAACATAGCCCTTTCATTAATCTAACAATGGAACTTAGTATTATATTTTGTTCCCTTTTCATCAATCAAAATAAACCTAAAGAAAATGGCAGTCGTATATGTTTAATGTGCAGGAAGAATGTTAAAATTAAAGAGCCCGAGGATAGAATGCAGGATTTCTATCAAACTCCTGACATGATTCCTTTTGAGAGATGGATCACTAATCATTTTCAAGTGTTAAGAGTTGGGAGATGGCCAAAATTTATAATTGTGAAAAGCTAATATTCTGACTACACATTTAATGTTATGGTAGATGTATCCCTAAGCTTATCATAGATAATGTAATGGCAGGAGAGTCATTCAAAAATTAGGAACCTAAATCAATATGTATTAAATAGGTAAAGATATAGGATGGGGAAATTTTAATAGATCATTGAGAAATGCCAAAACGTCAATTTGAAACAAAGTAAACTGGACAAATATGAATTCAATGCAATTTCAACACGTTTAGGGAAAGAAATGCTTCGACAAATTGGCTGGAATAGTACTTTGCTTTATGTAGACACTTTAGGTAGTCACGTAACCCAGATAAATAAATAAATGAAAAACTATTAATTTTGGATCTATGAACAAAGTAGTTTCATGCATAATATATACTTGTAAAGTGAAACAACTGTGAGCTATGTCATTTCATGCATAATATATACTTGTAAAGTGAAATTCTTGTTATTCTATACCTTTCAAATTATTTAGGACCTAGGTTTTCTCCCACAAAAATAGCTTCAAGTTTGAAACTACTTCATGCAAACAATTTAATACAAAGAAAAGAAAAACATACTCAAATTGAACAACTAAAGCTCTAATGTGGATGCAAATCATGCCTTTGATGGTGATTCACTAGAGCTGGCAGCAAGAGTATCTTTTCTTGATTGAGATGTAAGTGCCTCCAACGTCTTGTGAAATTCTGGAGGGAAAGGAGGTCAGTGGAAAGGAATGTGCTTGGGAACTAGTGCATCAATCTCAATCACCTCACATTCGTAAAGATCTAGAACACCCCAAGGATCCCACTCTGCTGTCCAAACTATACATTGAATATATGTAAACAAATTTTCTAATCAATTGATGCAAAAGCTTTCCAAGGTATGCATTTAACAATTGCCTTTTATAAATAGTTGTATGAATGCAAAATGCAAGACAAATAAAGGACCATTTGTTATAAGCAAGTGAGCATATATTTTTTTTATTATTTCACTCTTACTTGCAAAAATGTTAGTTATTTTTTACTTTGGCTCCTATTTAAAAAAATTTGTATAAGAAAGAGTGGAAACAATGTTGTCAAAATTTATTCCAAAAAAAAATTATAAATTTTTATTCCAAAAATATACAATGCTACTTCCATGTTTGGTTTAAAATAAAAATTATGAAACTTAAAACTATAACTTGATTTTTGTTATATAATGAGTGATTATCGTACAACAAATATTTGGAGGTGCTAAAAAAATTTAGATTAGCATAGAAGAATCAAAGTTACAACTGATTATCAAGAAAAAACAAAAGACTTGGGCAATAGGCTTCACGTGTGATAAAGCAAAAGCCAACAACTACCAAATTCAAAATGTGAACAAAACTCAAACTAGAATAGAAAATTTCAAAATACCCTAACAAAGAAAAAATCCTGATATAGTATACACATGTATACAAACAGGACCAAAGTTACAACCAATAAGATGTTCCAGATCAATTTGTCACTCCAAGACAAACATCATAATTTCCAAAATCGAAAACAATCCAGCCTAACTACGACCAAGTTTGGTTCGCTAATGGCTACAAACCATAAGTTTGGATGTTTTAAAACTTTAGGAATTTCTTTAGTACAAAATCTTAATTGAAATATATTCAGGACCATCAAGATCAATATCGACAGACTTGCATTATGTATACAACCATGACCAGGCAAAAAAGGTAATAAGATATCTTATATGCAATGGATGATTAATCACAATGATATTAAGAATCCTTTGGTAAACTGGATGGACCCACATGTTTCCCCTACAAGGATATCTTCAAAGATTTGTTGGACCTCCGCAACTGTGATTACAGCTGCATCAACCACATTTGGTTGCAATTCTCCTCAATATCAAGGATCGCAATGAAACTGCCATCGCATTTTAATACCTACAAATAACCCACAAAAGCTGTATCCGAATGACACCCCTACAGTCAAAATCCGTTCACATTCACATTCTCGTATCCTGGTTCACACAATTTCCAAGTTTCAAAAAGTAAACGAACCTACAAATAACTACAAGTCGTGTGAACTGATAGTAAAGGAGACAAATCAAAACAGAGAAGAACTAAAAATTAAGCTTCAAATCAATTGAAACAGGCAACCCACACAGGATCATCCATCAAACCAACAACCAAACCACATAACACAACATTCATAAAGAAATATTTAAATTAAATTAAGAAAAAAAGAAGAAGGAATGACTGAGAATACCAATCATGAAGGAAATGAGCTTGAGCTTGTCCTGAGCCTCTTCGATGAGCCGTTTTTGATAGCTTCTGAGTCCTGCTCCTCTTGGCACACATTCAGCCTGTGCTTCGTGAAGCTCTCCATCGCCTTGCGGTACTCTTCGTCTTCTGGAACCTTCTTGAATGAGTTGAGTCACTTGAGTGAATGAAAATGAGGTGTATGGAGGAGCTACTGCTGCTGCTGCAGGGGAAACCGGTGAGCCTTTCCCTTCGTTGGTGTGTGGGCCTGACATTTGAATTAAGGGGATTTCAAGTTTTAATTGTCATGTAAAATTATGGTGTGATGTTTGGGGCACAAACAATGATACACAAATTTGAGCCAAGTGAAGCAAGTGTGCAATGCATGCTGATCTTATCATCGTGTTCCAAACAAAACGAGGGAGAAGATGGAATTACACAATGCGGTTGAATTTGTTCAGTCTGGGCCGCATTTGGGCCGTATGGTGTAGAGAGAGTATTGGGAGCAATTGGTTAGTGGTCTCTACACGAGGAGCACACCATACATTTGTTATTCCCCTTTTCAGTGCCCATACATATCAATCATCAAACAGGGTTGTAAACTTTCCTTCCTCTCCTCTGTGCGTGCATCAACAGGGACAGGTGCCTCACTATCTTTATTGATCAACGATCATCCTGCACTACTCATCCCCAATCGTTGGATTGTTCAGCCAACCTCCACTCACCACAACTTGGGCCATCCGCAAGATTCCCAACCTGCCAGGTAAAGGAAAAAGAAGAGGGAAAAAAAAACATTACATATTTAATCTAAACTCATCTAACAATTTAATTAACTCAATTACTTAATTAATTTAATCTAAGCTGATCTAAACATTTTAATACACAATATAATAACTTCTACTTTTTTTTATTAAATGATCTTTCTAATATTTAACCTCACATATTATATTATATTTATTATTTTTTCTCACACACAAATTTTTAATTTATCTGATTCCTTAATATTTGTCAAAATAATTAATTATAAATTCTTTTGAGAATTTTAGCTAAGTTAAAATATAATTTCAAACACAATTATTAAAAATATTAGAGTAAATTACACTTTCCTTCCTTACGATATGTGAATATTACACTGTTCTCTCTTCTTATATTAGGATATACATTTCCCTCCCGTAATAGATTCGAGTATATGACATTTACTCTCTTTTTTAATTTTCCGTTAAAATTCTATTAACTTCGTTAAAAAACATATTACCAAATTATCTTTTACACTACCATCCCCTAAGAAATGCAAGTATTACATTACCATCCCTTCTTGTATTAAAATACACATTTTCCTCCTTTAATAATGCAACTATATTGCACTTTAAAATATATTAACAAACATTTAAATTTTTCTATTTTAAAATATTTTTATAAAATATTTTTTAATGTGTGTATATATATATATATATATGTTTATAATTTTTTTCATATATATATATATATGTATATATTAATTTATTTATATATAATTTATCTAATAATTCCTACTCTTAATTATTATTTAAATAAATTATTTTAAATTTAACTATACATTTAAAAAACATTTATAGGGTGTGTGAAGGATAATTTGATAATTTTATTATATATTTTAATTAAAAATATTTTTAATTTTTAAAAAATATTCTTTAATGATTTTAAATTAAATAAATTTTACTATATATTTTAACACAAAAAGAGAGGAGAGTGCAATACTTGTATCTTTCAAGAGAGGAAAATGTTATTTTCTTTAATGATATTAAGTTAAATAGACAAAACTGTAGATTTTAACATAAGAGGGGATAGTAGTGTAATATCTACATCTCTCACTACTGTAGAAAATAATTTTTAAATCAATTAAAAAAGACTTTTTAAATAGGTTTTTGAACCAATTTAAATACAAATAATATAAAAACGTAAGTAATTTTAAATCGAATTTTAAACCGATTTAAAAAAACTTTTTAGCTGGGTTCATTGGAACTGAGTTAAAAAGTTCTTACAGGCTATATTTGCTTTTATCTCAAAACTCATTGACCATTCTGAATACAACCTACTCTAATTTTTAACTTTAAACAGAAACAACTTAGATCGGGGACAAGTATAGATCCCAAAAAAAACCAATGTGATTCTCAAACCCTGGCTATTGCTAAACATTTTCCTAGTGGTTGAATCCAAGTGACGATGGTTGCCTTAATTTCCTGCTGAACATTCTCAAACCCACTCCATTTTTGCAAATCTAAGCGAACCCAAATGAGATGATAAATTCTCCAACTCAATGGCCGCTCCATCTGCAACTTAAAAGACCAAAAAAAAAATTACCTTGCAAATCCAAGCGAACTCATATGTGACATTTTCAGAATACGCAAAACATAGAATAACTTAAAATTTTACACTGCGAAGTAGTATTGGTTCAAATTGAAAAGTTGACTTTCTTCTGAGCCCCTAGGTTTTGAGAAGGGACGGCAGTGTTGAATGGGTCCTTGGAAGAAGCTTGTTCTTGACATCTGCAATTGGAAAAGTTGATTTTCTTTTGAGCGTCTGCTTCCTCATCTGTGATCTCCTCACCGACTTGCAATTCAACTCCATTCGCTCCCTCGTCCTTTCATCCATCGCCGAATGTTCGCCCTCGGACGATCCCGAACTTGCATTTGGATGTAAACTAGAAAACCTTAAATCGAAGAGTGGATCTGGTTTATGGAAGCACGGAACAGGAAATCGGAGACCAAAAAGAAGTTATGGTGAAAGCGAGAGAGAATTGGGTAGGTAGGGGAATCAAGAGAATAATGTTCTAATAAAGGGGAAGGCGAAAAGGTTTATTCGAAGAAGGTTTACATGGATGTGAAAATGAATATGTGGGTACGGTTTTAAAAGCATAACATTTTAAATCAGTTGGAAATTTAACCGATTTAAAAACGTATTTTTAAATTAGTTAAACAAAGAATCGATTTAAAAAGTAAGATGTTAAATCGGTTCCCTCTAAACTAAGTTAAAAAAGGCATGTTTTTAAATCGGTTTGTTTAGAACCGATTTTAAAAATTGCAAAAATTGCAAAAATTGACATTACATTCCTGTTTTTAAATTGATTTACTTAGAACCAAGTTAAAAAAGTTGTCAACAATTTCAAAATTGTCACTGTGTCTCTTTTTTAAATCAGTTAAGTACAAACCAAGTTAAAATCCTGTTCTAGGAAACAAATGTTGTAGTAGTGTCTCAAAGGAAGAAAGTGTAATTTACTCGAATCTATAATATATATAATTTATAGCTACTTTTAATTTATAGATTAATTTTATTCAATTCAAATATTATTTGTCCAAACTAAACTTAGCTGCATATTTAGCTGTAAACTAAGATTAAAATCCAATGATAACAAAGCAAGTCCCAATTGAATTGTCAAAGATCCTAAAAGAATTAGCTACACAGAGGTCAATGATTTTGCAAGCACTTGGAGTATTGTGTTAACAAAAAAAATTACAAAATAAAGAGTAGCATAGCCTGCAACTACACCTCCCCCGAGAATCACATTTTTTCTCAATCAAAATATATTGATTAGTTTCGGGGTTTTTTTACCAATATAATTTTTAAAAAAAAACATTACTTCCCAAAATACACTACCCACGACATTATTTACCAATCTACACTATTTTACTATTCACCCTAAAATCCCCCTCCCCCAAACCGACTTTTCAACATGTTTTTTTTGGACTCGTGGAAAATTCAGGTCCCCAAACCCAATTTCTCAACGTGGGTTTTTCTCTGCCTTTTAATTTTGTTATTTATATTTAATTTAATTTTAATTTAATTATTATTTTAATTATGGGTTAAATAATATGGTTAAATAATACATTTAGTAGTTAATTAAAATAAGTACAATTAACAAAAAATATTAAATATTAAATAATCATATTAAATTAATTACTATGTTTATTATGTTTGTTAGTGTGGGTAAATTAAGAGAAAAATAATATTGTCAAATGTAATTAAAATAATTACTATGTTTAATTTTAATAATGTGGTAATTTTATGGAAAAATTGAAATTGTGGTTAAATAAGCTATTAATTTTAAAAAAAAAGGTACAATAAAGGATTAAATTAATAAAAATTACATAGGAATAAAAATTATTGGGGCTGGCTTAACGTTTCAACACGGTTAGGACATTTATTCTTAATATGTCCTAGTGTGCAACATGCCGAACATCTTTTGGTTGACCTATTTCTTTGAGATTCATTTCAATACGTATACGAGTTGATTTTGGGCATCCACTGATATTTATGTGCATAGTTGGATTGTGGGACAATTTCGGTCTGTGATATGTTGGCCATGACCCTTCATTGGGCAACATGTGGAGCCTTCCGCTATAGACGTTGGATATATATTCTAACGTATACACCGGACTCACATATTGCATGTAGTCATGGTGAATTTGGTTACAAGCAGCAATGACATGTACACATGGAATGTGCAGTTTCTAGAACTTTTTACATTCACACTATTGTTGTTCCAATCTAATACTGAAATGGCCCCTAGGTCGTCTCTCTAGTGGTTTAATCAACTTATGCACCTAGAATGTCAAATCGTCTTGATCAAAGTCCTTGACGTAGTAAGTGTTCGCCTTTTTTGTTGTGTCTTGTATGGCCTTATTAAAAAACCTTTGTATGTTTTTTGCTAGAGTTTATCATTGCCGTCACTTCCTTCCCCCTCCTGACGAACAATTCATTGCATTTGAAGTAGGTTGCTTCGACCAATGCTGAGATTGATAGATTTCTTGTTTTTTTTATGTATTGAATTGATTACCTCTACGAGATTGGTAGTCATGCATCCCCAACATCGCCTTCCATCCCATGCGAGAGTCCATTTTAACCTTGGGATTTCATCGAGCCATTGTGTGGCTTCTAGACGTACATGACGAAGATTATTGTACTAGTAGTAGAAGTTTCTCTTCGTCATGGCATATACTGAGGAGTTGGAATGAAGGATTATCAATAAAGTTACGATTAGAATATAAAAAAATAATAATTAGCATGTATACAGTACCTACCCATATTGACAACTTGTTTTTTCTTATTAGCATTCTTAAAGTGCCTCATGAAATTTGTACGATGTGTCAAATGTAGAACACATACATTGAATCTTGTTCTGTCCACCCACTCCCCCATCGTACGTAGGTACTCTTTATTGATTCATGTCTGTCTGATATTAAGTATAGACCATGTTAGGGTGTAACGTATTTTCTTAAGTACTTGAGAAAGAAGAACCATGCATCTATTATCTTACCTTCAATAATGGCAAAGGCTATTGACAGAATATGGTTGTTCTCATCCTATGCCACTGCCACCAAAAGAGTACCTCTGTACTTTTCATACAAGCAAGTGCCATCGACCTGAACAATGGGCTTGCAGTAGGGAAACCATTGATGAATGGTTTAAAACTCCAAAAAAGAATATGGAAAACATTAATGTCACCATCTTAGTTGTTAGATGGTAGTGTCTACATCTTTATAATCGTCTCGGGATTAGTCATTTGGATTACCTAATGCAATTATGGTAAATCATTGTATGACTACTCCCAATTGTCATAGATCGTTTCGATAACATTGTGCTTTCCCACCCATGCTTTTTTGTAGGTGGTTGTGAACTACTTAGTTGTTTTTATATGTTCAATCGGTAATGGCACCAAGATTGATAGATCATTTCTAACCAATGTCTCGATCTCTTTATTAATCATTGTTGATGTAAGTTGACGATGATCTTAAGATAGTATTGGTGACGCACATGTATGAGGTTCTTGAAGTTTTTTGATCTCCCATTGTCTGCAACTCTTTCCATATGCTGTTCTATGCCTCCAAGCGCATCCTTCAATGCGACATTTTGCAACAAATAGTTATTGGTTAGAACTTACAACATTTTATGTGGTGCTCTCTTATAGTAGACAAACATGATTCTTTGTCATGGAATCACATCCCAACATAAAGGGTTCCAGGTGCTAGACATGAAATATCTTCACGATCCAACATGTGCATAAACTCTGCATCCTCTTCTGTTGCATCCATGTTGACGGCATGCATGTGTGGGGGTGAGTTTTAAGCATTGTTAGTTATTGAAGGGCCTACATCTTGCTGGTTATTGTCATCTTCATCATCATTGTTGTTGACATGGTGTTCCAGAATGTTTTCTTCGTTATCACTAAAGGGACAAACATATTCGTCATGCACACTAGCCCTAGCATCATCAATTTGTTCTGGCTTGTTGGTTTGGGAGGGTAGTTGTGGTTAAGAGTAGAATAAATGGAGGTGTGGATAGTAGTTGGGTGAATGAGGATGTGGCTGGCACAAATTTAGAAAAATTAAATTAAGTATTGTTTAAATCAAATGAATGGGCATATTGCGGGAATTAGGTAGAGGAGGGGGCTGCTCCTATCCATTTTGGTTGGTATACTCTTGGTTAAGATCAAATATTATTGCATGTGATGATGTGGGATAGAAAGCATTGTCAGGTTGAGGATATGTTGTAGAAGGTGTGTCCTCCAACGTCACATATAACTTTGTGCATCCAAGTGTCTTGTATTGGGCAGAAATTGTGAACATACTTTGGACGTCCTCATCTTCAGAAAGTTTCACTGCCTTGTAATGAAGAACTCCTTTGCATACACATAAAGGGTGTTGATGAAATATACTGTCCACTATTTGTGTTGGTTGAAGTTTTAGATTCTATTGGATTTTTCGTTTTAAGGCCTCAAGTGAGAGGCTTCTCTTGATAGTAAGGATGACTAGGTTTGGGCATTCGAACTTCACCCCCTCCTCCGATCGAGTCATCTGGCCATTGTAGTAGATAATAAAGATTGAAGTTTGTTGAAGTCATAGGGTTAATCGAATGTGAAGAGTTGAAGGTTCTGGGTTGAAAACAAACGTTGAGTAAGGATATGTTTGTGTTTTGCAAACTAAAGTGAAGTCGACCTCTATATATAGACATGGATAAGGAATGAATCTAAATTGTTGATTTTGTGGATACAATTTGGGCCGTTTGTTTTTTACACTGATACAAAGTAAGAAATCTCTAATGCACTGATGCAAAGTAAGGATTCCCTGACACACTAATTCCCTAACGTAAAGTCAAGATTCCCTAAAGCACTGACACAAAGTAAAGATTCCTTGATGCAAAGTAAGGATTCTCTAACGTAAAGTTAGGATTCCCTGAAGCACTGACATAAAGTAAGGATTTTTTGATGCAAAGTAAGGATTCCCTGACGAGATCTGTGCATGAGTTTTGACACCAACCATTGCTGCTACCGTTCACCATTAGCATGAGTTCTTTAGAGGTATTTGTGTTTGTATATTACAACGGTGAAGTGGTCACCACTGCTGATGAAGGGGCAACCTTTGTAAGAAGATTTATAACTTAAAAAACAAGAATTAACCTCCATTGGAAAAAAACAACGGTTGAGATTACAGCAATGAAATCAATAGCTAATATCACATCTACACTTTTATAAATACATAATGTCTCTATCTCCCACATACACACACTCACTTGATCGCGTTCAAAGTTACTCCTTGCAAAAACCTTTCTTCCTTCACTTAATTTACTATTTTTGACGCCAAGCAAATGACTCACTCCACTCAATTATGCTAAACACTCTTAAACATTGCTGCTTCTGTTCACCATTAGCATGAGTTCTTCAGAGGTATTCGTGTTTGTATATTACAATGGTGAAGTGATCATTACTGCTAATGAAGGGGCAGCCTTTGTAAGTGATAACACAAAGTCAATACGTGTTAACAGAGAGATCACCCTTGATGCATTAAAGCAAGCAATCCAGAATAAAATTAGAAATAGTCAAGACAAAAAGGTTGCAAACCTTCATTATCGGTGTCCTATATCTATTATCAGTGATCATATTCATTATAGGGCATGTAAACTTGATGATGACGAGGATGTGAATACGATGTTCTCTCTGTTTGCTGCAAACCCCGATCTTGCATGTGTAGAGATATGCGCCACCCTAGAGGATACTGCCACACAGTCATCTACCACCCAACCACAAACATCAAATGTTGGTGCTAAACCATTTAATGTTGATGATCCAACGCAGAAATCATGAGAGAGATTATGGAGGACAAGAAGAGATATTATGCAACAACTCCCTAGCATCACACTTTCTATGGAAGTGTCAATTTTGAGGAATGGAGAAAGTTAAATCTCTTTCCTAGCCAAAACTCCAATAAGGTGTATGTCAAAGTTTCATTTGGTTTGGCTATATGTAATTTATTTCTGTCTTTAATTTCCAAAAAAATGTAATCTTCTAAATTTATGTTTGTTATGAATTCCATCATTACATGTTTTTTTTACAAAAAAGAAGAAGATTCATAATCGAAAAAATAAGAATTAACCTACATAAAAAAAAACAACAGTTGAGATCGCACCAACAAAATCAATGGCTAATATCGCATCTACACTTTTGTAAATACATGACGTCTCTATCTCCCACATACATATTCACTTAATTGCGTTCAAATTTATTCGTTGCAAAAACCTTCCTTCCTTCACTCATTCTACTATTTTTCCTTCAGAAACATGGATTCAGAACTTGTGTTTGTGCATTTTAATGGTCATTTGACAACTTCTCAAGGTGCCTACTTTTAGTGTCCTAGGCCTAAGTCATTTAGGATACCTTATGGTATCACATTTCTTGGCCTTAAATAAAAATAATAGACATGATCACGCCTAGTGGAACTAAAAGTGTCGTTGAAATTTATTATCGATGCTCTACACTTATAGGGGATCATTGTGTTGTAGAAGATGTTATGAAACTCCGAAACGATGCTGATTTAGCAGACATGTTCTCAATTTTCTTCCATCATAGACATGTTAGGCCTATTGAGTTTTATGTAACACTAACGAGATCTGTGCATGAGATCATGACGCACTTGAGGCAGCCTAGATCTGTGGATGAGATCATGGCGTGCTTGAGGCAATCACAAACGTCAACCAACTATGATGAAGAGGCCACTACCAGCTTGTCTGAACCATGGTCAATGTTATTGTAGTCCTTCATCTATTGTTTTCAATTCACTACATCGAAGTAGAAGATGCTCTATTCAGTTCATCAATGTTATTGTTGTCCTTTGTCTAGTGTTTTCAATTCACTACATTAATGTAGAAGTTGATCTATTTAGTTCATCAACGTTATTGTTATCCTATTGTTTCTATTTATGTCTTAAATTGTGATAAAAAAATTTGATAAACGATACTAGATCCAATATTAATAAAGAACACAACTAAATATAACATTTCATTAAATTATAACACTTCAATACATATGATTCATGTTTACAAGTGGTCTTATCAGAGCTTTTTATCTTTTGCATAATGTGATCCAAGGTTCATGGTTTCATCAAGATATTATGGTAGGTCATCCCATAACCATGAGCTTGACAGGTAGGACTATGGTTGGTTAGATGCCTGTGTTTGACCATCCTCGATAGTTGTGTATAACTCAACGGAAGTAAGGTTAAGCACTTGAGTGAATATAGCAAACATTGTATTTACATCCTTATCTTCTTCAAGTTTGCATGCCCTATATTGAAAACAACCACCAAGAAAGGATATCGGATAGTGAAAATGGAGGTGCGCCACCAATTTGCCATCCCCCCGTCTAATCTTATTTTGAATGGCTTACTTTAACACATCAAGTGCCATGCTTATGTTAACTTGAAGTATCTTTGGGTCATTGCTCACAAATGTTGACCCATGCTCAATTTCTCTCATCTCCCTATTATAATATACAAAAGCAAAAACAATTATGGAAGTCATGGCTAGGGTACGACTTAAGGTGTAGACTCGGGTTGATAGCTAAAACAATGCTTGTATTATCAAAATTAACATCCACATCCATTACATTTATACACTGTTCACCCGATTCAAACATTTATGCTTGTGTCGTTAGAAAAAAGCAACACCATGATCACACTGAGAAAATTAACGCTCTAAATCGCCCTGATTCAAATGCATTCCCTGTTCATCTGTCAGGGAATCTTTCAGTGCATTATCACTGTCGTCAGAAAAAGTAATAGTCATGATCGCTCCGACAAAATCAACAATGTAGATCCCCCCGATTCAAATGTGTTTACTGTTTATCCTCCTGGGAATCTGTCAATGTCTTGTCCCTTTCGTCAGAAAAAACAATGGTCATGATCGCATCGACAAAATCAACAATCCAGATTGCCCCGATTCAAATGCGTTTACTGTTCATCCGCCAGGGAATCTCTCAATGTCTTGTCCCTTTCGTCAGAAAAAGCAATAATCATGATCGCACCTACAAAATCAACGCTCTAGATTCCCTCGATTCAAATGCGTTTGCTGTTCACCAGTCAGGGAATCTTTCAATGCCTTGTCTTTTTGTGTCAGTAAATATGCAACGATCGAGATTGCCCCAATTCAAATGTGTCAGGGAATCTATCAGTTTCCCGTCCCTTTTGTTAGAAAAAGCAACGATCATGATCGTACCAACAAAATCAACGCTCTTAATTGCCTCGATTCAAATGCCTTCATTGTTCACCCGGCAGGGAATCCTTCAGTGCCTTGTCTTTTACGTCAGTAAATATACAATGGTCGAGATCACACTGACGAAATCAACACTCCAGATTGAAAATACACTTTTATAAATAGAAAGCCTTTGATGGTCCTAAATAAACACATTCAATTTAAGTAGTTCACAGTCATCCTTCTAAGACATCCTCATTTCGTAAGTTACAAATAACTTCGACCATGGAACCTACACCCTTGCTTTGGAAACAACACCTACACAGATCTGTACACATACCAGATCTAATAAGTTCCAGTCAATGTTAATTAAATTAATGTTCTTTATACTTCCCTAATCATGTTATACTAATTAATACATATTTGCCATGGGTAGGGCACAAAACATGATCTAATCGAATCATATTGTCATTAATGCCCCCTCTGCATCCATTAATTGAACCATTGTCAAAGCGAGCTAGGTTTTCCCAAATCGCAAATATGAGACATTTCAAGGTTGATCATTCTTTGATAACTGCTCTAGTGGAAAGGTGGAGACCTGGATCACACACCTTCCATCTTCTAGTTGGTGGAATGCATAATAACTTTGGAAGATGTGGCGCTCCAACTAGGGTAAAGGGTCGATGGAAAATCGGTTACTGGCCCAACGTACTTCAATTGGGAAGAAATGTGCAAGACATATCTGGGTGTGGTTCCTCCAAAAAGGGTAGCACTAAAAGGATCAGCAATCAAACTTCAATGGTTGGAGATAATATAATGCCTCTGCCCGTAGAATCAACACATGACTAGTTACAAGCCCATTGTAGATCCTACATTTTAGGCTTGATTGGGGGGTATTAATGCCCAACAAATCTAGCAACAGAGTTCACCTAATGTATCTACCATTATTGGTGGATCTCAACTGTGCTGGACATTACAGTTAGGATTCAACTTGTTTAGCAACTTTGTACAGAGAAATGTATGGGGCTATTTACCCAAATTCCAAATCTATGGGTGGGTGTGCATCATTGTTGCAATCTTGGGCATGGTATCGCATGCCATTCATTGCACCCCAAGTTAATTGTCAACCAACATATCCATTTGTTGTCAAGTAAATAAAAAATCTAAACTAAAGTGTACCTACCTATCCACTAGTTCTACTAACGTTAAATGTCTTATACTAGATAGAGTGGCAAGGGACTACAATTTACAAGAACTCCTTATGGCGATGTTACAGGGTACAGATCAAGAATCGATCACATGCAATTTGAACATGTTATTATATATACTAAATTATTCTTTGTCATACATGTATTATCAATTTACTAACCATGCTTATGTTTGCAGTTCCTATGGATGCCATACAGAGGGAATGAGACATTTATGCCACCACATGCATTCAAGGATTCCAAAATGTGGAGTGCCTGTACTATTTTAATTTGTTTTTTTGTCATAGAATGGCAACAAACGGACAATGTAAGGCTCCAATATGGACTATGGCAAGATGTTCCACAACCACCTAATAATTTAGATCACCTCCACCAAATAGACATGTGAGGAAATAATTACACGAATTGGGCAGAAGAGCATGCCGACTAACTCAGAATTTGGAAGGAATGACGCAACAATGTCTTAGTGGACCTCTACTACAAACCCGTGACTATATGCAATGGAATCGTGCAAATTTGATACCTTTTCTATCTGTGCTACAACAATTGCAAGACCCACGGGTTGCATGTAACACAGATGTTGGCGACACAACACATGCAACATAGCAAACGCTAACACAACAATGTGCACGGCGGCAAAGTACACCTCCCCAACCTATCCCTTCAGTTGTTGAGATCATGCAGAATGAAGACTTGGAACCACCTCGTCATTCATTTGCATTCATTCCATCACAATAAGAGGTTAATGAAAATCTTGAGTATCGTCGACATTCGTTTGCATCTAGTGCAGGAGACTTTATGAGGAACTTGTTTGGTGCAGACATTCGAACTCACAAGTCAGCCTACACTTATACGCAGAGTATTTCCGTTCCATCGTTTCACCATTAGCATGCTGGAAGTTCGTCAACACCACACGTCGACCATTATGCAAATTATTAGTCACTACCTCTGACAAATTTAAATTCAAACTTAGATGAGGCTATGCATCAGGATCAGTCAATTGTTGATGACGAGGAAAATTAAGCATGACAATATAGACAAATCCGTCGAAATCCTCTACGTAGAAGACGACCTCCATTGTGTGGAACTGGACACCATTACGGAGATTAAGTCCCCCCCCCCCCCCCCCCCCCCTCTTGTAATATTTATTTAATTTATTTCCAAGCAATTATTTTAATTACATTTGACAATATTATTTTTGTCTTAATTTACCCAAACTAACAAACATAATAAACATAGTAATTAATTTAATACGATTATTTAATATTTAATATTTTTTGTTAATTGTACTTATTTTAATTAACCATAAATATATTATTTAACCATATTATTTAACCCATAATTAAAATAATAATTAAATTAAAATTAAATTTAATATAAATAACAAAATTAAAAGGCAAAAAAATAAAACCCCCATTGAGAAGTTAGGTCCTGGGGACTTGAATTCTCAATGGGTCCAAAAAATAATGTTGAAAAGTCAGCTCCTACTCCTCCTAGAGGGAGAGGGGATTTTAGGGTGAGTAGTAAAATAGTGTAGATTGACAAATAATGTTGTGGGTAGTGTATTTTGGGAAATAATGTTTTTTTATTATATTGGTAAAAAAAACCTAGTTTCGACACTGACAACCCACAAAAGTGAAAATTTAGGGGAAAGAATTACATCATATCAAACATACTAAGTTTAGTGGATGCAATGACATGGTTTCATTCGTCACCATTGAACAAATTACAGATAAAAAAGAAACACAATCTTTGCAAAGACCAAAGTTCACTCATACTTCTATCTTCCAATGTTTGTGGGGTGTTCCTGTCCCATCAAATGTGGTGGTCTTTGCATGGAGATTTATGATTGACAGATTGCAAACCAAGAACAATCTCAGAAAAGAAATATTATCAGTTAAGATGGTGACTATGTCTGTCCTTTTGCCAATTAGAAGATGAAACAAGTGTTCACTTAATGTTCACCAGCAGGTTTAGCTATTTAATTTGGTGTTATTGCTATAATTGGATTGGGATCCAAGTGGCAATGCTTGTGGATCCTAAGCTCCATTTTTTACAGCATAGTTGCAAGTTCAACAGTAAGAAAATGAAGACAACAGGGTGGTTTATATGGTTTGCAACAGTGTGGTCATTTTGGTTGCACAAAAATTCTATCATTTTCCAAAATGAGGAGCCGTGTATCAATAGTGTGATGGATTTGATTAAGTTTAGAAGTTGGTCTTGGTTGACTAATAGAATGAAGGGTTCTCTTTTTCCTATTATGAATGGTCTTCAAATCCAATGGCATGTTTGAAAGGTATGTAGTTCACTGCTACATAAGAATGTAAGTACTTTGATTTGTATCAATTCAAGTATGTTTGTCATAGAATGCAGTGAGAATGTAAAGATGTAGGTACTGTCATGGTTACTATGCTAATGTTTGCAGTGATATGATATGTAGGTAAATGTGGTTATGTAAGGCAGTAGTGTTTGAAGGGTTGTTCATGACCATCGTGTGTAAGGGTTGGCGTACTCCTTGTACGCCTTATTGAATGAAATTTCTTTTGCTAACCCAAAAAAAAAAAAGGGTCAATGTGTTTTATTCCCCATTTATCAAAATAAAAAAAAAGTGTTTTATTCCCCATGCTTATTTCCCACAAAGTGACCTTGATGGCTTGTGTGAAGGATAAACTCAGCCTTTTTGAGCACCTTCAGGTCTTTACAGCCAAACTAAAAAGGTGTTAAATTGTAGTAGAAGGAAAAGGCGAGTAACATAAGATCCACAATAAAATTTCAATGCCACCAAGTTGCTAGAAAACAAATGCAATAAATAAATCTAGGCCTTCCCATTTCAAAGCCAGATTATATAATTCATATAACGTATGGACAAGGCATCAACTTGGAGGAATATTCCAATTACCCCAGGCTAGATGTTATTAAGTACAAATCATGGCAACAGGTAACCACCCCACCTCCACTGCTATGCATGTGTGTGGCACATGCTAACACTCATTAGGAAATGGCCCCCTTGATTCACAGCAAATTGTATTTATAACCAAATAATGCGCAAAAGCAAACTAAATATCAAGAACAGAACTGCACGTATCAGAAATCAACATTTCATAAATGAAGAATTCTAATTCAGTTCTTCAAGGGTATACCATTTCACTTTAAACACCGCATTGAATTGATACCAAAAACAAAGAAAGACAAAATATAAGGACTAACTCATTCCATATAATGATTAGCCTAATTGAGTAGTAAGGAGAATTTTCAAATGATCTCAGTTGCTTATTGCATAACAGAGGCAGACAGACAGCCCAGCCCCCCCTCCTCTACAAAAAGATAACAATAAAAATCTTGCCCCAATGATAACAACTTTTAAGTTTGAAACCAAAAAAGAAATGGAAGAACAAGCTTCAAGTCATAATGCACATGAACAGTAAGTTTAGTGTTTTGTAAAAGAAACTTTTCAGCCTGGACAAGAATCGCACAAATCGAACAAATTGTTAAAAAGAACAAGCAACATCGATCCTAGGAAACTATTATAAGACCAGTAAAGAACAAAACAAACATTAAACATAAGGGTCCCCTGAAAAATTTACATGGAGCTAGAAGAAGGTAATGGAGGAGCATAGCTTGGCATCCCGTTCACAACCTTGTTAGTGTCCTTAGTGTTAACGTTTACCGTTCTACTTTTGCTACCCATCAATAATCATGCTCAGCATAACGGCCATCTTATCTCTGCATTAGGGTGACTCGTTAGATTGGCAAATTACAGAGAAGTTCCACCCAGTGTTAGTTACATACCTTGAGTTATGTCCATCAAACTTTCCAACAATGCTAGGAATTAGAAGATGGCATCGATACAAGGGGCATTGACAAACTTCACCAGTTCAATTCCGCCAAAGAAGAATCAGAGAAAAAACAAAGAATGAAGGAACCATCATAGAATAGGAAGAAAGGAAGACGCATCGTCATAGACGTAGGCGATTCTATCCTTTGAGCGCATCATTTGCAAAGAACATTGAAGAGTAATGGCAGGAATTAGCCAATGTAAATATGCCTACCATGCCATTATCAATCGCGTCAACCTTGCCTGCTGTGCCATTATATCCATCCACAAATCACACAAGATCATTACCTACATCGAAGAGAGAAAGAGAGAATGAATCAAAGAATAGATCGAAGAGAGAAAGGGAAACTACTAAATTTGTAGGCAAGAAAGATCGTATTAGAAATTTTATAGAAATAAATATATAAATTTAACTTAAGAAAAGAAATATTGTACTTAATAGGTAGTTAAATAGCAAAGAATTAGCTATTAAATTAATTGGTAGGTAAAGTTTAAAATTCTTGTAGTGATATGAGAATTTTTGTTGTTGTTGTTGTTGTACGTAGTGATATGAGAAATGAAAGTATTGTTATTTAATTTTTTTAATAAATTATAAGATTATAAAATTTCAAAATTAAATTAATAAATTATACGATTATAAATTTACTAGTATTTTAACATGTGCATTACATAGAATAAATATTTAATTTATATAATGTAAATTTATAATAAATAAATACTTCTGAATATATAAATTATATCATAATTAAAATTTATAATAAATAAATATTTTTAAACATATAAATCATATTTTAAATTTGTTATAAACAATTAGCGTAATACAATATTAATTTTTAATTATTGATAATTTATTTTAAAAAAATATTGAAATTTATTTTAGAATTAAAAATATTAAAAATGATAGATTGAAAGAGATAAGAGGTTAAAAAATTATTTAAAAACGCTCTCATTGAAGAATGACATCTAAAAACGCTCTCGTTAAAGAATAGTAACTAAAAAAGCTCTCGTTCAAAATAATTATTCTAATTTATATATATAAAAGATTATTTTTAAGATATATATATATATATATATATATATATATATATATATATGTATATTTATTGTTATTTAAATTGATAATTAATAATAAGATGTATTTGGAACTTCAATTTTTTTTTCTTATAGTCTCTTTGAACATAATTTTAATATTGTCTTAATTAATACGATCATCCAGCCCTACTCATCCACAACCATTGGATTTGGATAGTTCCATCAATCCCCATTCACCATAACTTGGGCCACCAGCAATATTCTAGGCCCGCCAGGAGAAAAAAAAAATCAATACGCTAGCAAGTTGGGATCACACAGGGTTTCAAGTGGCCCAGTAGCAGGAAAAAAAATAATTAAAAGGCATGTGGGCTCTGCCAATTGGAGGCAGAGAAAAAGAAGAGAGAGAGAGAGAGAATGTTACCACGCAACCAATCTACTACCAACCCAATTACTTAATTAATTTAATTTAAATAAATACTCACCAAAACATTTTAATACACAATATAATAAGTCATTTTTTTTATTAAATGATCTTTCTAATATTCAACCTTACATATTTTATTATATTTATTATTTTTTTCTCGCACACAAATTTTTAATTTATCTAATTCCATAATATTTCTCAGAAATAATTAATTATATATTTTTAAATATTTTAGCTTAGTTAAATATGATTATAAACACAATTATTAAAAATATTAACTAAAATAATAACACACATAATAAAATACAAAATTTAATTATTTTTACAAATAAAGAAAAAAGGAAATAGTGGATATCATTCTAATATTCAACATTACTAATCTTTTTAATCTTACGCACACATTTCAATTTGCATAAGTTTATAAAAGTTTCTCTAAATTTAAATAAATAAGGGTTCTTTCAAATTCTCATTTTATTAAAATAAATTTTCAAAAACAGTTGCAAACACTAATAATACAAATAATTATTAAAAATAATCTTATATTTTTCATACTAAAAAAGTTGGAAAAAGAGAGGATATTACAGAACTTGCTAGTTGTAATAGAAGCAAACAAGACCACAAAAGTCTCTTAACTAGTTATCCATAAAACTTTTATCCATGTTTGTTTCAGCATAATTATTATTCAGATGAGGCATCCCATGCCACTAGCTTGACACATTGCAACACCAATAGGAGACCTAGTTGGAAACTAGTTGTGAGAATGTTGAACCCATCTCTTATTTGTCTCTATGATCCCACTCTCCAATTTTTTTGAGAGTGAAGCTAGTATCCTCAGGCTAAGAGGCAAGTATTAATCTCTCGAAATACTGAGATTCATTTAGGGAACTGAAGCTCTCTCAATAGATATTATTCCATACACACAGACATGAAAATTAAAGTAGATATCTTCTGTAAATTAAATACCAAGCTTTCAAACCAAATCCCTTTAACTTTTATATAACAAAATAAAAAAAGTTATACAAACTTCTTTATTCAAAGTTTTTATTATTTATATTTTTAGTTATGTGTTTATATTTTAGAAATGTAATACTTACTTCATTTGCTTTTATATTATTTACAAATACATAAGAGACCACAGGTATCTTTCGCTAGAGGCAATCTTACTCGAGAAGGATAGGACCATTTTGGACAGCAAAACTCTTCCTTCGAGTATTTAATACAGTGACATACCCAGGACACGAATTCGAGACCATTGGTTAAACTAGAACAACCTCCCGCCAGTTGATTTACATGCTCAACGATACATGGTTAGCATATCTAAACAAACACGAAAGAAAGAATTATAAAATCATGACTAAAATATATTTTTAGTCCCTAATCTTAGAAGGTGTATTTGCTTTGGTCCCTATTAAAAAATATTCATTTTTTGATCCGTATAACATTATTCATTATCAACTTTAGTCCTTTTGTTAACTTGAATTAACAGAATGCATAATCAACATTGCCACCTAGACAAGTATTATGTAACATGTCGTTTTTATTTATTTATTTTTCCAAATCAACAAGATAACGTGTAAGTCACATGACTCCAAAATTTCTTTTTGCCCAATTTGTCTTTCCCTCCACTCGTTCTTCTCACCCTCCATCCATTTGTCTCTCCTTCCACCTGTTCGTCTCCCTATCCTTGTCAACATCTTCACCATATTTGCCTCCAAAGCCGCCCAAAGCGTCAACAACAAGTGGGTCGTCATCTACCTCCTTAATATCATCATCGAAGATAGTCACAGAACTGTCGCCAACACCAACCACTTCCACTCTCCCTCTCTTACCCAACCTTGCTTTCTCTGACACCACACTAAAAAGGGTTGGAACAACGACTTCTTGCTGGAGAGAGAGTCTCATAGGAGACTTGTTTTTGCCATCCTCTGGAGAGGATGACATGCTAAATATAAAGGACCTATCCTAAGTTAACTGTATAGTTCTCTCTAGTATAATTGTACATTTACTGATGATTTTATGGAAACACCTCTAATGATCCAAATAATGGAATAGCAGGTCATTATACTATGGTTGCTTTGGGGTGTAGTAGATGAACCTTCCCCCCGCCTTTCCCTCTTTGCCATGTGCTTTCTGGCCATATTGATATGCAAGAAAAGCATAAGGATTATATCATTGAGATGTAAGTAATAAATAACAAGCAATTTTTGCCCAGTGAATGAATATCCTCTTAGCATTGCATATGATATGACAGATAACAACAACCAGATTACCAATATAAGATATTAATAACTCACAAGCATGTAGAAGAAAATGTGCCATACATCGAAATTATCACTCCACAATACTAGAACTTATCCTTATAGTATATCATTTAAGTCCACATTATAAACCTTGATTAGAATATAAGACCCAAAATGGTACAAATTTAGATCAATAGATCAATCAACAATGTAGCATAAGGAAGTTGAGCAAAACCAATAAACACACGCAGAGAGAATATTACATATGCTAAGGCGCAATAACACAAGCAATATCATTCACACACATTATTACAAGTGCATGCATAATTGGGCTCTAACACCACCAGCACAGAATATCAGTTAGCCATTATGCCAATTCAGTATGTGTAATTCAGAACCAAGATGCAAGTGCTCAGCACAATCGAATTATTGAATTAGCTAAGTTATAATGTGTAGCACTGACCAAAAATTAGTCGACATATCAATTCTAATTTACACCAAGTTAGTGCACCAATGTAAGCATCAATCAGCACTCAGCTGAGTGCACAATATCAACAAAATCAAGAAAATATTATTAGTATATCAAACACTTTAATTCAATAATGCACTTCAGTTATCTAACCCCACTATAAATTGCTTCAAAGAAGTAATTATACTACTATAATTTAGAACAAGAAAATTGCAAACCAATTCAAGCTATCATTGGGAAATTGCTTCAAAGGAGTAATTACTCAGCATCCGCATTTTGCATAGACCATTAATCATGAACTTGAAATGTTTGCACTTGGTGTTTTTTATTTCACTTCATTGTCATTACTAATGGTGGTGTGGTTGATTGACCAATGTGGGTCACTTTTAAAACAAATTACCAATGTGTAGTTGTTTTGAAACATATTACCGAAATGGAGTGTTGACCAAATGAATACCCCATTTTAACTAATGTATTCAATGCCATGTCAGCCTTTTCTGTGAACATTGTCCACGTGGCATCCACATCAAAAACACTAGTCAAGCTAACGTTTTCAGAATACCACATTGCTACAAGCGTGTCTTATGTAGACACACGTGGACACTTGAAACTTGCAAAGTGGTGCCACATGTTAAAAACTCCATTGGCACTAGCGTTTTCATTATGAGGAACATGCTAATGGTAGTAACATCTTCCACTTGTCCCACCACTGCCTTTTCAGTGTTATTTTTTCAAAAAAGAATAATAATAATAGAAAACGCTAATGCCAATGGCATTTTGTACACATGGCACCACTTTGCAAGTTCTAAGTGTCACATGTATCCATGTATCTTTCTTAGCACTTGGATGTCCGAAAGCCTAAGAAAATTCTTTTTTTTAAAAAAATGCTTATAAATGATGTAATGCAAACTAATTTCTTAACAATTTTTATGTGTAAATGTTGTTGTATGTTCATCTATCTTAATAATTTGTAACCACTAATGTAGATTACCATCCTTTCTTAATTAATTGGAACATACATAATGCTTACAGTTGTTATGAAATGGGTATTTTAACCATTAAGAAAGCTCTTTTTTGTTTTAGTTAAATTTCGTATTTATAAAAAAAATGACTGCTAGAAGTTTAGATTTAGAAATTATAAGTGAATTTCTAGACATAAATCTACATTTTAGTTAATATGACAAATATAAAATTGATAGCAAATATTGATTATAGTAAATTAAATAAAATTTAAATTGAGGGTTAAATATATTTTTAGTACTTCAAATTTGAAACAAGTTTGTTTTTTGTTACCAAATTTAAAATTAATATTTTTAGTTCGTATAATTTGAAAAAGAAAAAAAAAACTGTTTTAGTCTCTCAAGACCACCTACAACATCATTAATAGGAGTAGATTTAGTCAGTTGTACAACATCAGTTGAGTTTGATGTGAAAGGACACTAATAAGTGGATTTTGTATGGTAGATCTGGTAGTATGTATATTTTATATGGCAAATTCACTAATGACATTGGGGGTAAAGGAGCTAAAACATTTTTTTTTTCAAATTAGAGGA
This sequence comes from Spatholobus suberectus, assembly GCA_004329165.1. Lineage (NCBI taxonomy): Eukaryota > Viridiplantae > Streptophyta > Magnoliopsida > Fabales > Fabaceae > Spatholobus > Spatholobus suberectus. Next base: position 20,411,090 of record QUWT01000781.1, on the reverse strand, counting down.
CTAAAAAGATTAATTTTAAATTTGGAGGACCAAAAACATACTTACTCTAAATTTAAGGGACTAAAAACACATTTACCTCTTATATTAATCACAAAAGGACAAATGTAGCATTGATTGGTAATTATATCTTCTATGCTCTGCCATAAGACAAATATTAGCCTTTTCATCATCTGAGCTGCTACTGCTGCTGTCCAGATATTCGCAGAGCATCCAATTTTGTCCTAGTTAAATAGAAGTAAAATTTAAAAAATGATAAAAATCAAAAGGAAAGGAATCAAAATAAAAATAACAAAAATTCAATCAACATAAAAATTTGAAAATGTAATATATTCATTCTTTTAATATCTTAATTTCAAAATTACTGAATTAAAATGTGCAAATTAATAAAGTAAAAATAGAGTCTTCTAAATTATTTTAGAACTTGATGAATCACCATTTTGTATTTTCATCCAAATAATTTGATAAACACTCAATCATTACATCTCACTCAGAACCCTTTCTCTCTGAGTCTTCTTTCATGAATTCTCAATAACCAACCTCACACCATACTCAAGCATAAAACGAAATAAAATAAAAACTCTAAACTGATATTCTGGGGGGACAGACAGACAATACAAATTTTCTCTCTCATTCACAAATATCATCCACACAAAGCATACAAGCTCTCTCGCTTTCACGCAAACATTTATTTTGTCGTCCCATACTCACTAGAACACCCACAACCCAACCACTCCCCACTCACATTTCCTCATTAATCATTCATCCCACACATATTCGAGGGGCATCATAATATATAAACTGCACACCACTCTCTCCCACATTTGGTTTTGACATTTTTCTTCTCACCAAACACAAACCCAACACTCTCACCATCACTCATATACAAGCATATTCTCTCAAGGATTCACCTTATTCACCCTATCAAGAACACACCCCTCAATCCACTCATAGATGTATCACCATGACTAACCATTGGATTCGCAACCACATCATAGTAACCTTTATTAGCAAGTCGCATCCACACCTCTCTACCATTCAAAGTCATGCATCAGCTTTTGTTTTTTTTTTCTTGTTTATTATTTATGTTGAGTTTGAATACATGATGGACTTGTTAGGTTACTATAAGGGTGTTCATAGGTCAATTTGGATCAAAATTGTTTCGGTTGGATTGAGGTTGGATTTGTGTAATTTTTCTATCTAATCCAAACCGAACTAATCTAGTTAATAACGAGTTGATTTGAGTTGGGTCTACGGGTACGAAAAATTAAAAATTATTTTAAAATTTTAAAAATTATATTTTTCCTGTAGTTTAAATACTTTTATAGGATCAATTAATAGTCAATAGGATTAAACAAATATTCATACAGGATCAATAGTTCAATTTTTATTTTAAACAAATATTTTTACTAAGCTAAGAAACAAAAGATAAGTTGCTTAGAAGATTGAAAGATTGAAATAGCAATTTTATAAAATTACTTAGCGGAAAATTGAGATGGTAGCAGAATTTTATTATTTTGCCATTTTCCTTTTGCTCATAAAAAATTGAATATAAAATCCAAATGAATATTACTCAAAAAATCCTAGTAGGGCAAGTTGAAAACTGAGAAGCTTATGAAGAAATAAAGAATCCTAGATAAGATAAGAAAGGAAGAGAAGTAAAGAACCCTAGATAGGAAAAGGAAAGAGTGTGAGACTCAAGCAATAAAGTGAAATCGTGACTAGTATATTGACTCATAAGGCTCATGTAGTCACGTCTTTTGTGTGTGTGTGTGTGTGTGTTTTTTTTATTATAAAATATATATAAATAATAAATTAAAGTTTAAAATATGTCATGCCAATGGGTTGGGTTGAGTTTGTGAGTTCAATACTAAAACCCAATACCCAACCCAAAGAACAATAGGTTTGATTGGCTTGAGTTGGGTTCTACCTGAAAAATCCAAAAAAACTAAACCAAAGTATTTGGATTGGGTTGAGTTGGTTTGGGTTCATGGATACCTATACCCATGAACACTCCTAGGTTACTATATCATGTTTTGGCTTGCATTCATATAATGTTTTCCCATTTCTTTTTTTTTTATTCTTTGTGACAATCTTTATTACGACATTTATTTCTATGATTATTTTATTTATTTATTATATTTAGTGATTATTTTGTGGGAAAAAAATTTTATGGCACATTTATTAATCTTAATCAAAATAGAAATTGTAGTTATACCCATAAGATCATAAATGTGTATTGGATATATCATACGTCATAACCAAAATCTAAGGTATGTAATAAAATCATATAAACAATTTGTAGTGAATCAAAGTATCTCAAAATAAAAAAATTAATTGATTGACTACATATATACAACCACATGACTAAAATCTAGCCCCATTCATATAATACATCAAAATAGAATAACCTAGAATAAGAGCAGTCAGTCTATGTGCTAAGTCCTATACTATCCCAATCCCCAAGTGCCAAAGACATTAGAGTGTAATCACAATGGTCTTCCTTAAAGCCTTGAAGTGTGGGTCTCATCGGTGCTGGAATTCATACACATCTGAGCTAGCTGTCCTTCAACGAGTCATGAAAACATACATACAAGAAATAAAAGAAAGGAGTGAGATCACATTACTCTTATATTTAAGGTCACAAACAACAAACCTTTACAGTTTCAATCAAACAGAATAATCACTGTGAGTAAACATTTGAGTATGCAATGCAAGTAAAACTAAAGTTTCCATCCAAGTTTGACAGACTCATGCATGTGGGCCCAATGCCTCCTGATTCCCACAATAAGAGGTCTTAACATTTCTTTTGGGTGACTATTAAGAGTATATATTCCTTGCTGGTACTTTATTTTACAGACAAACACGAGTCTTTAACCACTTTGGAAGAAATATTCTCCATCAATCTCATGACACTTAGCAAGTGTTGGGGTTATTGGGCCAGATAACGTGAGTTTCTCAACTCAGGATTGCAAGTCCTGGCTCTTAGGATTTCACAACCCAAATTCTTTCACCCCCTAGACTCCATGAGTCTTGCCTACATCCCTCAAGTACCATCTGTGGTCAACCCTTCATACACACTTCACTTTATACAATGCACATGATGCATGTTTCAACTTAGTATTAACACTTAAGTTAGAGATTTATCATTCTCATGAAATTTTGGTAGAGTTTTCTTTATTTTTGGTACTTTCCCTCATACCTCTACATGGGTATGGTCAGTAAACAAACCTCATATATACCTCTACATGGGTATGGTTAATAAATAAATAGAGACACAACCTGCCAGACAACAATAATCATCATTCTCAGACCTTATCATTCTCAACTTCAATCATTTCTCATGAACTCCCATGGTCACATCTTTTGGTAGCTCTTAAGCTTACCATTCACATATCACATTACATACATATCTCCAAATACCAATTAATATCATATCATAACACTTTGATCCAAGCATAATGATTGGACAAACAATTTACTCATTAATACCATTCTCAAACCCATTCATTTTACATAGGGTAGCAAGATCATAATTGCTTCTATCTATGAATCTTGTCTCAAATCTATTTATTAACATTAAATCATTTATTCCTTAACTTACCTTCTCATTTAATCTAGGTATCCACATTCTTTTTCAAAATAGAAATCAAATTTAATTAACTAAAGTTAGAATCCTAGGTTTTGTTTTAAGTGGTTGATCATTATGTTACCATCAATAATACTTAGTTCTAGGAATTTAGTCCATTAATATTGTGTCACTTTACCACCACACACACAATTAAAGTCACTAAACAATTCATACTAAAATTTGGTTCATTAAAATTAATTGTTAAGTCTAGGTTACTTTAACTAGCTTATCACTCTCAGTCATGGTTCTAAATTAGAAAGCTTATCCTTGTTTGCTTAATTTCCCTTTACAACATGTAATGAGTTTCAATTGCTAACCATGAATAATCACAAGCACACTAGTCTCTAGTTCATTGCTATAGTTACTAGAATATAACACGTGTTGTCTTTAGAACATATAATTTTGTGAGTTATTGCCAATTTCTTTTCATGCATTCTTTATGAGATTTTGTCATTAATTCAAGTGAATTTCACTTCTTCTAATTAGATTTAATCGTCCATGTCCTTATCAGCTAAATCTCCAACCTTCTGATATACTAGAACTCCATTTCAAAAAAACTGATATTTCTGTCATAAATAAAAATAGGATAGCATTCAACACATGCACAAAAACATACTCTCTATGGTTCAAAATGCATTCAAATTCACTCAAACTTCCTCCTATATGTTATGACATTCATTATCAATCAATTACATATCATTTACATACTAGGAAATATGCGTTTTTCATTGTTGTAGAGCTGCAGGACGGTAACTCGTATTTGCTACATAATGACCAACTTAAAGTGTTAAAACATGTCAAAATGATTGTTAATGTTCACCAAACTTTAAAGGCAACATATACTAACTATAAGGCACCTAATTTCTACAATTAACACACACACACACACACACACACACACACACATATATATATATATATATGGTTAGGATTTGTTGATACCAAGTGTCAAAGTTAGTCAAATTACACTTCAATAACTTTTTATAGAATGCAATTTTAACCAATCTAACCGATGAATTGTGTGATATTATCTTTATAATCATATATATCAAATTTCACATGATTTGAACTTTCTAGATATGTAACATTGAGTATTTACATATATTTTAATTTTTTATTGTATGTTAAAATAAAGTGATGAAATGAACTATTAAATAATTTTGGAATTGTGTGAAATTTTGTACACTTAATCTAATGAATAAGAACATCAAATTCAACGGTTGGATTGGTTAAATTTGCATTCTACAAAAAATGATTGAAGATGTAATTTGACTAACTTTGACACTTAGTGTCAACGGATCTTGACCTATATATATACATATATATAAACCTTTTTGTGTATTAAAAAAAAGAAAATTGAGATATAACTATATGATTATGTAATTCATGCATTTAAATTGATACTTAAAATTAAATTAATTTATTCTTGGAACAAACTTAAAATATAAAAGTTATGCAAATAAAGTGAATAATTAATAAATCTAAAATAATTAATAAACTTTGTTTTGAAATTGATTAACAATTTTTTGTTTAGTGATAATTATTGTTTATAGTTTCCTTTTTGATGGTTGTGATTTATTTTGGTTCTTGTAATTTTGGTTATGATTTATTCTTTTTCTTCTTGGGCATTTAATTTCTAAAGCATTGACTTCAGGTTGAAGTTCAAACACTAACGCATTTGGAGCTCTTTTGCTTTTTCTTATTTTTTTTTATTTTTTGTTGTTTTAATCATTTAAGCACATTTGACTTTTAATTGATATAAAGCGAAACAGTGGATAGAGTATGATCTAAGTTTAAATTTACAATAATTGATTGAAGGAGCCATCTGGTTTTTGGTCGAAAAATGTCCCTTGTAGCTGGCGGTCCTAAGCTGAACATGAGCTAGGAAGAGTTTCAAATTTTGTGCTTTCTTTTGCTCTTGTTAGAGGATAATTGAAATTGATGCAAACTAGTGTATGAATGGATGGAAACAAAAAGAGAAATTGTGAAGCTTTAAAAATTTGGGTGCTGCACCATGAGGCAAGAGGGACGAACATTTCATGGTTGTTGGGCCTTGTGCACGTGATGCCTTCCCTCTCACCCTGCATTGACCTAGGTGGTTGTGCTGCTTCGAGCCACTTTGTTCAATTTGGAGCAACTTTTATTTTTCATTGTTTCCTTTGTGTTGATTGTCTTGTTTCCAGCTAAATTTTCTTTTTGTATACATTTCAGGCCCATTATATGTTGGAGCTCACATTGCTACGTGAAGAAGAATCTGCCATGGAAATCAAAGAATTGGAGAAGGTTTGTTGACATTGAACACCTTTCTGGTGCGTTTCTTGCACATTTATTGATTTGTTATCTCTACTACAATAAATCATTTAATGCTTAATTGCTTATTAGTAAGTAGTTGAAGTGTTTAACTCGTAAGTCTTAGATTTTGTTTCTTACATTTTTGTGTGTTTTCTATCTTAACAAAGGGGTAACCTCTTCGTGTACAGAGCTTGGCCTTCATATTTGGTGATCTAAGTTTGAGTTCCTATTAAATTGTTTCTTGTATAGAGCTTTGTCTTAAGAGTCTCTCACTCTCTATTTTGACGGGTTATTGAATGAATGATGTGTTTTTATTCTCATGTAATTCTAGATAATAGTTTCATAAGCTGCCAAATTTAAAAATGTGGAATTTTTTATTTTCCAGTTGGTTTCATGTGGAGATGCAATGCTAATGTAATCAACAAATTCAAATCATTAAGAATAAATCACTCTTTTTTTAACGCTAATGTATGCATGTTACTAATGTAAAAATCATTATTTTATAATAAAATTAATAAAAATATTAGTTATTTAAATTATTTAAAATAATGTAAAAATATTTGAATGATATACTTAATAAATAAATTAGTAAGACACTCTTGCATATGGTATAGATAATCATGATTATGCCAAAATAAAGTGATATAGTTTCATCTGGAGGTGCAACGGTGTGGATCAGTAATTTAATGTTCTTAACCCTTTAATTGTAGCTATTGACTATTGAGACACGTAGGTAGCCAACATGTCAATTAGTAAATTTTATTACCTTGGATGCTATTTATTGGTTACCTTATTAATGTTACGGCTATTTCTTTTAGCCAATATCTTACACCAGTACTCGATAGGATATAACTTATAGTTAGGCTTTTTATGTTGTCGGTGGTAAGGTAATAAAAATATTTTCATTATTGCTTTAAATATTTAAATAAAAAGTAATAATATTTTGCAAATTTAAAATATCTAATATTTATTTTTAATTAAATAATTTGTAACTGTAATTTTAAAACATGCCAATAATAAAGACCTACGTTAACGAAATAATTTAGTTAAAATTACTTAAACACAAAATAAGCCTATTTCAAGCGTATAAAAAAAAAGAAATTAGATATAAAATTCCATCACTCTTTTAATTAGCTTAGGAAGCAAATTTATATCTACAAGTAGCTAACGAGGGAAAAGTATATTGATACATTATTATGTGTATATACTTAATTAGCATTGCTAGCAATTTTTTTAATCCATATGATTAGCATTACATTTATATAAAATACATAGTCACCACATATAGAATTAATATTGGTTTTAAATGTTTCTATGTAGGTGGTAGGAACTCCTAATTACATGTGTCCACGAATTGCTTGATGATATTCTGTATGGAGTCAAATATGATATTTGGTCAATAGGTATGTATTTTACAACCAACTATCTAGTACTTGCAAATTTGATTTTGTTGTAACTAAAATGCATTTTTCTTGTTCGGCGTGCTTAGGAGATAGCTACTCATTGCCCTACTTTTAAAGCTTTCGTAAGATTTCTTCTGATTTTTTTACATCTGCTTGTTAGTATTTTATATATAATTTCTAGATTTAAATGTTTGGTAGATATGGAATTTTTTCACCTTTACGGGAGTAGCATTTTCATTGGAGGGATAGAACTTTAAGGATATAAAACCTTAGGAGTTGGTACTAATTGGTTAAGTGACATATAATAAGCCAGACCATCATGACCCCTACCATGACATTATGTGTTTCCATTTCAAATTTGTTTTCTTTTCTTTCTATATTAGTTGTTTATTTCTTCCTGTCCTTGTTTTCAAATTTTCTTTATTCTTTTGTTTATTTATTACTTCCTCCTAACTTTAATTATTTTATCAATTATCGTGCTTCCTAAAATTATGTTATCAATTATTTTCTCGTCCAGCATCAATATATAAAGGTTTGCTTATTGATGTTTTGTTCATATTATTACAGGCTAAGCTACAAGAATTCTTTGGGAGAAATTGATAGGCACCTTAATGCTAATGAAGCAATAGTTCTTGGTGCAACTATGCATGCTGCAAATATAAGTGATGGAATCAAATTGAGCCGCAATCTAGGAATGGTTAACGGCTACTTATATGGATTTGTGGTTGAGTTGTATGGTCTTGATATTCTGAAGTGTTACTTTAATTGAATGTAATTTGAGTTGAATGTACCTTATTTTTGTTACTTTGATTAATATAATTCAATTCATTTGAAATATTATTTTGATTAATGTGATTCATTTGGTTTTAGTTGATAAATATACTTCTTATTATATATAATTGTGATATTGGTTAAATTTATTAATTATAATCAAATAGTTTTAATTGGAATGTAAAAATACCAAAACAAATGATAAATTACACATTATTTAGAGACTGGAATTTCAGTCACTAAAGTTTTCATTAAAATATTATTTCATTTAGCGACCGAATCTAAGACCGATCTACATTTTTGAAAAGTTTTACTTTTTACTTTTTTTTTTGTTTTTGGTGACTGATGCTGCAACTAACAATATCAGTCGCTAACGACCAATATGTTTATGACAAACAAATTTTTGTTTGCGACTGAAATAATCGGTGGCCATACAGCAACAAATTAGAAATCAGTCACTAAAATGGCTTAGCAACTACAGTTTTCACCACCAACATGTTTCGGTTACTATTTTCAATGATACCAAACGAGTGATGAAAACCTACACATAAACATTAAATGAGCAGTTGCCTCCTTTTCCAAATAGTAGAATAAGGGTAGCCAAGGTCTTGTAGCATAATATTTCTTTTTTGCAAGTTTGCTTTTGTTTAAATCTTGTCAAGTATCAATTTCCATCCAAATGTTGAAACATTAGAAGGCACGGGGTAAACTCCAAAAACAACCAAAAAATGAATTGTTAGCCTACTCATGTTGATTTAGCAAAATTGCATAAGCACATTTGACTGAGTAGAGTCCTGTGCTATTGTGTTTCCATCCCCATATATCATTGGATCCTTTTTGAAGTTGAATTTTGCTAATGAGTTGCATAAGGCCTTCCAACAATGGTTTCTCCCACTCAAATCACTCCCTTTTCCACTTAAATTCCCACCTCTACATACCTTCTTCCTATGAACCCTACCTGTCAACATTAACCATTTTTCGCATTAAGTTCAAGTACAACCGATTGTATTTTTATATAGACACTCTTCTCTCCTATCCACTTATCATGTCAAAACCTCACCTTATACCCATTCCTTACTTTCCATGATATTTTTTTTAAACCAGCTCTCTTTTCACTTCCCCCCCATATGCTTCGTCCATCTCTCCACCAAGTTGACCCAATGTTAGATACCCTTGCCTCACACAACCCACTAAGAGACCCATATTCAGCCTTCAATACTCTACACGTATTTCCTATCTAATTAATGATAAAAATATTAATTTTTCTTGTTTATTTTTTTCAACAAACAGTGACAAAATATTTACACTTGTGACAGAATATATTCCATCTTCCCTCGCAAATTACTTTGCAATGTCCAAATTTATGATAAATTTATGTTTGTCACAAAATTCATTACTAACTAGATTAATAACAAAATTTTAAATATTTGGTGATGACTTTTATTACTCACTATTTTTAATTGTTTGGTTATCTTTTGATTGATTTTATTAATCCTTTCCCAAAGCCATGCAAATGCAGTACTCTTGGGTGCAAACAATAATGTAGATTATACACCTCAGCAATTTAGGGGATTTAATGCAACAATAGGAACATACGCTTTATGTTAATTGATTCCTAGTTATTTTGGGGGCTAGCTAATTGAATGCATTTTTCTTTCTGACATGTAAATCTTGTATTTATTGGTTATTGCTAATCCTTATGTTGAAGGTTATTAGCACTCTTTTGATAGGAAGATAGGGCATCTGAGTCCCTGTCAAGTCCATGGTGAGGGCATGTGAGTAATAATTCTGAAAACCTTTCCCAAGCTTCAGCGAAAAACTTGTTTTCGCCTTGATGGAAGTTAGTAATTTGCTTCCTTATCTCATCCGTCTTCAATAGTGGATAGTACGTGTTGAGGAAGGCCTTTTCACACAATTCCCACGTAGTGACAACATTTCTAGGAATAATCCTCATCCATGCCTTGGCCTTACCCACTAGAGTGATGGGAAATAGGCATAGGCAAAGTGCATTAGTTATGATTTAGAAATTTTGGGTCTCACATATCTCCAAGAACCTTTCAAGGTGCTTTATGTGGTCTATTGAAGGCAACCTGTTGAATTGGTTTTGCTTAAACATGCTAAGCAAGGCAGGTGGTATTACAAAATTGGTATTTGCCCCTACAGCTAGATGGGCTATCCTAACTAGCAATCCATGGATCATTGGAGCAACATAGTCATTTAGTAGTCTAGTATCCCTATCATCTACCATAGCCTTTCTCTTTTCTAGGACTGTGATCACTCTTTGCTTTGTTTTTGATGCCTCCTCTTTCTATAAAAGGCCCTCTTTATCTTAGGGTTTGCTTCAATGGGTTCCTCGAGATGAAGAAATCTTAGCATACACAAAAAAAAAAAACACTTGCAAAAGAGTAAATCCTGTGAAGTTTGAAAAGGAAGAGAATATAGGAAAATAAAAGAAGAAATTAAGGAAGAAGAATTTGTCAAATTTCTATTAAAAAGCAATAAATCACAAAGCCAAGAGATGCAGTCCTTTGCAACTATGCCAAAAACTTGGTGCAATATAGGAACTGTACTGTGTCGTCGAGTAATAAAATTATCATTCTCTCCACAATGACTGCTTGTTTGGTTTAACGATCATTATTATTTAATTAAAATTAAACAAAAGGGAATTAATTAGGAAATTTAGGTTTTGAATAATTTGAAAAGAACGCAATTGAAAATTAAATTAAGCAAGTAATTAATTAAAATTGGGGATAAATCAATAATAGAAAACTTCCAGGATTGAGGGTTCACACAATGATTCACTATTAAATTAATTGACTCGTCTAATGCTCTAATTGATTCTCTTTGAAGGTGAATTAACCTAAGGTAACCCCCATTCCCTTTAAAGACACAGAAATATATCTAATTGAATTAACCTCTACTTTCATGATAGCTATGTTCAATTAAACTCATTAAGTTCTTTGTTAATTCTTTAGGCCCTCAAAGGATTAAACCTACTTTCGTGGTTTAAAGCTTAAGTCCTTTCCCTATGGTTCCAACGATTAGGTTCACCTTTTAGTTCTTTCCTAAGCGTCTAAGATTATGAAAAATGGTGATCAAACGCTTCGCATAGATAAATTAATAGAGAAAGAATCAAGAGGAAAACTAAATAGAACACAAATGCAATTCAATAAAAACATCTGATAGTTATCAAGGGCTAGGACCCAATCCCAAAACAAGAGTCATTACTCAAACATAGCCATGGGAACTAAAACAAGACGAGAAAAGATAAACATCAAACCCAGAAAATAGAAAGAAAGGAGAAGAATGCAAGGTCTCATTCTATGTCGTCAATACATAAGGTTCGGAACCTAAAACCTAAGCTAAAAAGGGTATTTAAAGGTCAAGGCTAATAAGGGTTCAAGCCCAATTATAAAACAAAAACTAAAATTTGCAAAATAGAACTCTAGAAGCATTCACACCAACGTGATCGTAATCATGGGGCCATGATCTTCTTGCAATCTTTCATTGGCATGTCTGTCATGCCCTTATGATCTTGGTCATGGGGTCGCGATCTTCCAGCAAGTCTCCTATGTAGCTCCTAATCATAGGGGTGTGATCTTATGATCTTCTTTGGTAGATTTAACAGAAATTCTCCTATTTTAGCTCTTCTTCTAGCCTTTTTTTGTGCTTGAGCTTTCCTACTTTAACCTTCCAAGCGAAGAATGGTTTAGAGAAACTGACAACTGAAACGAAAACGAAAGAAATGAGCAACAAGTCCTACAAATGGAAAACAATACGAAATTGATAAATCTATATTTATGTATATTTATAGAGCAAGTTCACATGATTTTTGCATTAACTCATTGGAAACTTTTGAGAAAATAGACCATTAATGAAGGATTTTATGTGATGTGTGTTTCTAAGCTTTTATTTAAAATTACATGAATTGCCTTAATTTTGTTGAATTTTATTCAGGAAGTTAGTTGAGCAATGAAAGAAATGTAGTCCACAAGTATAGAGGAGTAATATACTTATCAAGTGGGCTTAAAAGAAGCCTATAAGCACGAGAATGGGCCAAAAAGGAGACTTGAAGCACAAATGAAGTGTACAAAGTTGCACCCGCCCGGCGGGCCTTGCACGCCGCCCAGCGGGACTTGCCCTGGAGGTATTCCACCGGGCGGGTTGGATAGCCCGCCCAGCGACAAAGCGAAGTGAATTCCGAAAAACCGCCCAGCGGGTTTCCAACCTCGCTGGGCGGGTCCGAGGTCCAAGTTTTAATTTTATTTGAATTTTTAATGGACCTAAATTGGACAGAATGGACCGGGTTAAGTCTTCTACTTCAAAATTCTGAAATTATATTACAAATAGCAACAAGAGGGACACATCTATCTCATCTCTATTCTCTTCCCAATTCTTCTTTTTGTCTTTGGCTTTTGGAGAAAGATTCTTGAAGGGCAATAGGATACTCAGAGTCAGAGATTGGAGAAAAACCTTTTTCTGTAAAAGATTTCTTCTTCTCTTTCCTTTGATGTATATCTTTAAAATTATGATTTCTCTTCTTGCCATGAGTAGCTAAATTCCTTGTTAGGGTTGTAGTGTACTTAGTGTTTGGAACCCCTAAATGTTTAATTTTAATTGAATTCTTGTTTCTATTCAGTCAATTAGATTGCTCTACTGTTTTATTTTCTTACTTGGAATTGATCATCCCTTGTATGTTTCGAATCGATTAATTGAACGGCGGCCGTACCGCAATTAATTGGTAGACGTGTAGGGTAATCAAATTGGGTTTTGTCGTATGATCAACCTTCATTCCTAATTTCCAATTGGATTAAATAATTAATTTAATCCTCCCCTTTTATTCCTCATGCCTTCTTAGGGTTTTAATATCTCACATGATCAACTGGAAAATTAACTTAGAAAGGACTATTGCAATTTATGACCAACAATTGACAATAAGATTCGTAGGGGATTATTGGTAATTGATGAATAGTAAGAGGTTCAATTAGAATTGGATGTGAAGGAACTTAAGAGCACGAAGGAAACCACAACCCTAAGCCTATTTTTCTCTGAATTTCTCTCTACTTGCCATTGTTTGTTTTACAATTCCTATTTTACGTTTATTACTAGTGAACCAACCTCGTACTTATTTAATTTTACCTAAACAATATAGAATCTCTGCAAACTGGTAATCACCATTTAGTCCTTTGGGTTCGATATCTGGATTCACGTCCTTTTGTTACTACTGCGATAAGGGTACGCTTGCCCTTGAGCGTATTTTTAGCGCATCAAGTTTCTGGCGCCGTTGCCGGGGACTAATTGTGTGATATTAGAAAAAGGAAATTCTCATTGATTTAGGCATTTTACTCGTTGTTAATAATTTCTTTTTAATTTTCTTTATTTTATTTTCCTTCAATTTTTGTTTTGCAAGATTTCTCTAGTTTTGTTTTTCTGTTGTTTATGCTAACCCGCTCTAAAAGGCCTGTCTTACAGTTTGATTTTGAAGTTGAAAGGAAAGCTCGCAGGTTAAGGAAGGAGCAGAGAACAAAAGACATTATGGTTGAACAACCGGAACAACCACAGAGGACTTTGCAAGACTATTTTCTCCTACCATTGAGGTGGCTGACAGCATTCGTCGCCCCACAGTAGAGGCAAATAATTTTGAGCTCAAGCCTGCACTTCTTGCCATGGTGCAGAATTCTGGACAGTTTGGGGGCTTGCCTACTGAAGATTCCCTGGGCCACTTGAAGAAATTTCTCAGGATCACCGACACCGTGAAGTATAACGGTGTCACCCAAGATGCTATTAGACTGGGGCTATTTCCGTTCTCTCTAACGGATAGGGCATTGGCTTGGCTATCTTCATTGCCAGATGGGTCCATCACCACTTGGAACCAATGCACCAACAAGTTTCTTATGAAGTATTTTCCTCCAGCCAAGTTCAACAAGCTGCAGAAGGACATTATGAATTTTGTCCAATTCGAACAAGAGTCCTTGTTTGAGGCCTGGGAGCGGTTCCAGGATTTACTTAGGCAATGCCCACACCATAGCTTCCCAATGGGGCAGCTAATTCAAATCTTCTATAGTGGGATCTCCACTCAAAATAGGACTAGCATTGATGCAGCTTGTGGAGGAACCATTTTGAAAAAGTCACCTAACGAGGCCTTTTCTATCATTGAAGACATGGCCTCTAACAATTACCATGCCTCCTTTGGAGACAGGCACATTCTAAAGAGACCTGTAGGAGCTTATCAAGTTGAGTCCAACACATCTTTGGACCATAAGCTTGATGCTATCACTAAGCAGCTGGAGACAATCATGCACGCACAGACTCATCTCCTATCTCCACCGCCCCTCCCTCTAGTATGTAATCAGTGTGGAGTGACTGGGCATGAAGGAAAAGACTGTCAAATGAGAAATGTTTTTGCTAAGGCCGTTGAGGAAGCCAATTATGCAAGCAGTTCAAACAGGAACCAAGGAGACCCCTACTCCTCCACTTACAACCTAGCATGGAGGAACCACCCTAACTTCTCATGGGGTGGACAACAAAAGGAACAAAATTCCAATCAGAATATCTACAGACCCCCACACTTGCAAAACCAGGGTCCAAGACAAGAAGAGAGAAGGCCCAACCTGCAAGACACCATGATGCAATATATGGCCAAGACTGATGACCGTTTCAAGTCTTTGGAGACCCAGATAGCAAACTTGACTAATTTATTGTCTCAGAGGGCTCAAGGTTCTTTACCCACTCAAACTGAACCCAACCCAAAAGAAGATGTGAAGGCCATTACTCTTAGGAGCGGGAAAGAATTGGAAGGGCCAACCAAAAAAGAGAAGCAGGCACCACCACAGATAGGAGATAAGACTCTCATTGAGGAGAGTCATGCTAAACAAAGAGAAAAAGGTATTGTGATTTCTGAGCCAGAAAAGGTATGTGCTCCTTTTCCCCAGAGATTGAAAGATGAGCAAAAAGATAAACAATTTTTGAGATTCCTAGAAATTTTTAAGAAATTGCACATAAACATTCCCTTTGTTGAGGCAATAGCTCAAATGCCTAAATATGCCAAATTTTTGAAAGAAATTATTTCAGACAAAAAGAGATTAGAAGGCTTTGAGCTAGTGCAACTCAATGAGGAATGTTCAGCTGTGGTGCTTAAAAAGTTGCCCCCTAAGCTTAAGGACCCAGGGAGTTTTACAATTCCCTGCACTATAGGCAACTCATCTTTTGAGAAAGCACTATGTGACTTGGGTGCTAGTATTAATCTGATGCCTTTCTCTGTTTTTAAGAAGTTGGGGATGCAAGAGCCCCAACCTACTAACATATCTCTTCAGTTGGCTGATAGGTCTATAGCTCACCCCAGAGGAATAGTGGAAGATGTGTTAGTTAAGGTCGGCAAGTTCATTTTCCCTGTAGACTTTGTAGTGCTGGATATGGAAGAGGATGAGGATGTCCCAATCATCTTAGGGCGGCCTTTCCTCAATACAGGAGATGCTTTGATAGAAGTTCGGCAAGGAAAGTTGACCTTTAGACTTGATGATGATGAGGTAGTTTTTAGAGTGTTGGACTCCTTGAAGAAGCCCTCCTCTTTTGCTTCCTGCAATTTTGTACAGGCTGAAGATATGACAAAGGCTTCAAAACGTTCAGGGCTTGCTACAAGCCAAACATATCAGCCTCCTTGAAAACTAAACCCTAGTGGATTCCGTCAAGCTCGCGACGTTAAACAAGCGCTCCCAGGAGGCAACCTGTGTCGGTTATCTTATGTTATTTTCTTCCATTTTATTTTTTTCCAGTTTTTTTTTTATTGGTGCTTTTTCACTTGATTTGGTTGTTTAAGTACTTTTAGGACTTGTTCCAGAGATTTGCAACAGCCGCAACAACATTTTGGACTTCTGGAGATGATGTTGATGATAGTTATTGAGGCAGTTACTGATGGCTGTCTCCAGTTGTAAGGATTGGGTTGTACTCTAGACAAGTCTTTCCTTATCTTTTTACTTCCTTATTTTTTTCATGTCTATTGGCTTGCTGTATTGAACCATTTTCTGTGTGTTCATGTAATGACTATGTGACGCCTTTGCTTCATCTCTTATTTTATCATCATTATTGACTGTTGCTTGCTATTGTATGCTCTATAAATTTAGTTGTCACTCCACGTTATACGTCACTCACAATTTGATACACATGACCCTTTACAGTATTGCCTGTTAACACTTGCTAGTCTTGAATATGTCTGTGCTTTGTTGTTGCTTTACTCTCATCCTTATGTGAGAATTGGGCCTAAACAGATTTTTTTTTTTCAATGTGTTTTCTTCTTTGCATGTTATTTGCTTCAGAACTTGACTTGATTCTTATTTTTGTTGCTTGATTTGTTCACACACATATGATAGAGGCACGTTTCTTCTTTTTGAGCCAGGGCCAAATTTTAGCCACCCTGCATAATCACCCTTTGCTAGCCCCCTTGAGCCTTATTCCGTTTGTTCTTTAAATTACCTCTTTACAAGCCTAAAAGTGAAAAACAATTTTGTCCCTCTTAATTGGAATTAAGGGATCTGCTCTTACATGCTATTTGTGGCTGAATTCTAAGTTTGGGGTTGCTTGAGGACAAGCAACGACTTAAGTTTGGGGTAGGGTACAATAACATTAAACTTTTCTTCTTACAAATCTGTATAGTTAAAAAAAAAAAGAGAGAGAAAAAGTTGATAAAAAAAAAAAGAAGAAAAAAGAAAAGAAAAGAGAAGTACAATTTTCTTTATGTTTATATTTTTTGTTACTGTAAATAAATGGGGTTGAAAACTTGGCAAGCACAAAATATTAATGCCAAGGGATAAATAATAGTGATGAAATGACTATGATGATGCCTATGATAGTCCCTTAATTTCAATTGCTTAGCCTAGTTCTAAATATTTTTACCCACTGGTGACCCTAGCCCGTTACAACCTAGAAAGACCTCTTGAGTGTGTGTACTTGTTTTGTAATATTAATTTTAGATTCTTGTCAAGCATATGGTAGGAATAATATGTGATGATGTTGAGTGTAAACAGAACCCAAATTTTGGTGAGTTGAGTGAAAACACTTAATCCTGAGGAGAGTAAAGCAGGTAGAGAGTACAGGCAGAGGATTTACTATTTTGTGTTAACTTGTTTTATTTTTGGAGGTAATTGTGACTCTTAAGAATGAGTTGACTAAATATATGTGTGAGACTGTTCTAAAAGAAATGGGCAACTGTTAATTGTGATTGATTGAAATTATATTTGAATTGAGGCTGAAGGATATACTCAACCCCTTTGTGCAAGTTATTTCTTGCTTGAGGACAAGCAAAATCTTAAGTTTGGGGTTGTGATAAATCTATATTTATGTATATTTATAGAGCAAGTTCACATGATTTTTGCATTAACTCATTGGAAACTTTTGAGAAAATAGACCATTAATGAAGGATTTTATGTGATGTGTGTTTCTAAGCTTTTTATTTAAAATTACATGAATTGCCTTAATTTTGTTGAATTTTATTCAGGAAGTTAGTTGAGCAATGAAAAGAAATGTAGTCCACAAGTATAGAGGAGTAATATACTTATCAAGTGGGCTTAAAAGAAGCCTATAAGCACGAGAACGAGCCAAAAAGGAGACTTGAAGCACAAAATGGAGTGTACAAAGTTGCACCCGCCCGGCGGGCCTTGCACGCCGCCCAACGGGACTTGCCCTGGAGGTATTCCACCAGGCGGGTTGGATAGCCCGCCCGGCGACAAAGCGAAGTGAATTCCGAAAAACCGCCCAGCGGGTTTCCAACCTCGCTGGGCGGGTCCGAGGTCCAAGTTTTAATTTTATTTGAATTTTTAATGGACCTAGATTGGACAGAATGGACCGGAGTTAAGTCTTCTACTTCAAAATTCTGAGAGGATATTACAAATAGCAAGGAGCATAGCACAAGATGGCATCGGGATCTCATCTCTATTCTCTTCCCAATTCTTCTTTTTGTCTTTGGCTTTTGGAGAAAAATTCTTGAAGGGCAATAAGATATTCAGAGTCAGAGACTGGAGAAAAACCTTTTTCTGTAAAAGATTTCTTCTTCTCTTTCCTTTTATGTATATCTTTAAAATTATGATTTCTCTTTTGCCATGAGTAGCTAAATTCCTTGTTAGGGTTGTGGTGTACTTAGTGTTTGGAACCCCTAAATGTTTAATTTTAATTGAATTCTTGTTTCTATTCAGTCAATTAGATTGCTCTACTGTTTTTATTTTCTTACTTGGAATTGATCATCCCTTGTATGTTTCGAATCGATTAATTGAACGGCGGCCGTACCGCAATTAATTGGTAGACGTGTAGGGTAATCAAATTGGGTTTTGTCGTATGATCAACCTTCATTCCTAATTTCCAATTGGATTAAATAATTAATTTAATCCTCTCCTTTTATTCCTCATGCCTTCCTAGGGTTTTAATATCTCACATGATCAACTGAGAAATTAACTTAGAAAGGACTATTGCAATTTATGACCAACAATTGACAATAAAATTCGTAGGGGAATATTGGTAATTGACGAATAGTAAGAGGTTCAATTAGAATTGGATGTGAAGGAACTTAAGAGCACGAAGGAAACCACAACCCTAAGCCTATTTTTCTCTGAATTTTTCTCTACTTGCCATTGTTTGTTTTACAATTCCTATTTTATGTTTATCACTATTGAACTAACCCAGTACCTATTTAATTTTACCTAAACAATATAGAATCTCTGGAAACTGGTAATCACCATTTAGTCCTTTGGGTTCGATATCTAGACTCACGTCCTTTTGTTACTACTGTGATAAGGGTACGCTTGCCCTTGAGCGTATTTTTAGCGCATCAGAAATCGAATGAAATTTAACTAAAACTAAGAAAAGAATGCATGCAATCCTATCTAAAATGCTATGAAAATATGGTATAAAATACAATACATCAACATGCTTTCTTCTACAGCAAGTGCTCTAAGAATATATACTCTATAAGCCTTAGATGCTAGGGAATACCCAAGAAAGATAGCTTTATCTAATTTAGAATCAAACTAACCTAGATTATCGTTGTTGTTTAGAATAAAGTATTCAGATCTAAATACATGAAAATAATCTATATTGGATTTTCTCCCTTTCCACAGTTCATGTGGAGTTTTGTTCAAAATGTTTTTGATTGAGACTCTCTTTAGGATATAACAAGAAGTGTTTATGGCCTTGGCCTAATTTTTTTTTTCAATCCTAGAGTCATTTAGAAGGGTTCTTCCCATGTAAGGTTCTATTTTTTCTCTCCATGAAACCATTTTGTTGTGGTGTCCTTAGACGTGAGAAGTTGTGTGATATGCCATTTTCTTCAAAGCAGGCTTTGAAAGAAGAGTTTTTAAACTCTCCTCCATGACCACTCATTATAGATACAATGTTGGGGCCTTTTTCATTTTGAACCTTTTGCAAAACTTTTTAAAGACTTTGAAAGATTCATCTTTTGTGACAAGGAACAAAACCCATATGAATTTAGAGTAATCATCCACTATAACAAAACCATATCTCTTTCCTTCTAAGCTAAGTGTCTTTGTAGGACTGAAAAATCTATATATAGGAGTTCTAAAGGTCCAATGGTTGATACTATCTTTTAGATTGAAAACTAGACTAAGTTTGTTTCCCTTGACACATGCCTTACATTCTTTATCTTTCTCAAATTTTATCTTGGGTAGGCCTTTAATTAGTTCTAGTTAGTCCATTTTATGATTCTCAGGTGTCATGAAACAAGATTGATTAGGTAACTCTTTTAATGATATGTTGTATAAGTTTTTATCCTTAGATCCAAAGAAGAGTATGTTACTAGTGGATGTTTCTTTGATTACACAGCTAGTATGTTCAAACACAACTTCGTAGCCACTAATACATAGTTGACTAATATTGAGAAAATTGTGTTGTAACCCTTCTACATTGTATACATTATCTACTTGAGTAGAGCAAGAATTATCTATTTTACCATACCCTTGATTTTGGCTTGATTGTTGTCTCCAAATGTAACCACACCTATACAATCTAGTCAATCTTGATGAACTTACTTTTGTCAACTCCTATGTGTTTGGAGCACACTACTACAAAAAACAGTTTTTAAAACAAGAATTTAAATAGATTTTTTCAAGTTTGATTTAAAAAAAATGCGATGGTATTTTTGTAAATAAGTGAAAATCTTTTAAATTAGTTGCATAAGAATTGATTTAAAAAGATCTTTTAAATCGGTTCTCATGCAATCGATTTAAAAGTTTTACTTTTTAAATCAATTACAAGTAGAATCGATTTAAGAAGATCTTTTAAATTGGTTCTCATGCAACTGATTTAAAAAGCCTTTTAAAATTTCAAATCCCTCTTCTTTAAAATCTCAAATCACACAACATTTAAAGGCACTGCTTGTCCTCCGTCAAAGCAAAATAATAGTGTCAATCACTCCAAAGTATTTAAAAGTTCTAAAAAAGCCTTCTCCACTGACGGCAAGGTAACCATCAATCACTTTACCATTGCCGATGGAGATCTATAGCTTCACTGATTTGAATTTCGCTTAGTCTCAGTCTCCCTTCTAACCAGCCACTGTAGAGAATGAAAATGGCTACAACAGTGACAACAACGGTGTTTTTGTCTCCAACGGTCCAGTGCTTTTGCCACTGACTAAGATGGAGTTGGAGGAAGATTACGTTCATTGGGAATGGAGCCAATGAGTGGTTGCGATTTCTCTTTTATTTTATGAATTTGTTGGATCTTGTTTGGATCTAGTTAGATATGTGATGATTTTGCTTTTAGTCTAGAAGTTTACTCACGAAGTTTAGCAGTTAGGATTATGAATCGGGAGTGGGAAAGCTTGGTCTTATTTGTAGAAAATGAATTGATGAATTGGGAGTGGGAAAGCTAGTTGAGTTGTGGTGTTATGATGTTTGATTGCAAATTGTGGTAACCCTCTTTTAACTCGGTTATTTTATAACCGAGTTAAAAATACTTTTTTAAATCGGTTCAACATTCAATTTAAAAAGTTCCTATTTTTTATATTGGTTGTATCTAAATCAGTTGATCAACCAATTTAAAAAGTCTTTTTTAATCGATTTAAAAAGTATTCTTTGCACTAAAGGCACCCACTATCTAGGCACCATTGTTTTCTTCCTCTGGTTGTCATAAGACAATCTTTTAAGAAGGCTCCTTCTGGTTCCCTTGCCATGAGATTGTTGCCTGCTTCTAATTCTATTTCTTTTTATTTGAATAATCCAATGCCTATGGTGGCCATCACTTCTTCAGGATCTTTCCTTTCACATTGTTAGGTGTGCTTAACCCTTAAAGGCTAAGCTTTGATACCAACTGAAGTGGATCAGAAAGTCACTAGAAGAGGGGTTGAATTATGACCTTTAACACTTCTGGCCCTTTTTTCTACATTATGTTGAAATAGATTCTGACTTTAAATGCTTAAGACGCTTCTCAACAATCAAAAACCAGTTATCATCAAGGAATGATTTTTTACCCACTTTACCTTAAATGATTTGTTAAAAAGCTAAGTGTTGATTTTTTTTTTGAAAACTGGTTATTTTAAAACTGTAAGTATTTGATTAAAATTTGATTTTTCTGCTAAGAAAAGTTTCTATTACTACTTTTGATCTTTTGAACATAGTTTTATATTTCAATGAACATAAGAGAGATAAAGTTCAATTATAAATAAGTTGTTCTTAAGAAGTAAACCACATAATGAGAAGCAAATAATAATGAGAAGCGGGAGAAAGGGGTTATGTACACATATTTTTATATTGGTTCACCCTTCATCATAAGTTACATCCAATCCTTACTCATAGTAGGATTTCCACTAAAGAGGCACAGCCAACTACAGTGGATATTCTTTAACTTTCGAGCCTCCACATGTTTATACTAGTATTCTTCTCCAGCTTCTACAGGCTACACAATATTCTTTCCAAGCCTCTACAAGCTGTACCAAACCAATATTTTCATTTCTATAAGTTTGCACTAAGTATTCTCACCTCTCCATATTAGTATTCTTACCTTTGTAGATCTACTACAAGTATTCTCACCTCTTTAGGTCTGCACTTGTGTATCTTACCTTTCCATGCTAGTACTTTCACCTTTATAGGTTTTAAACTAGTATTCTAACCTCTACAAATTTACTCAACCCAATTATTCTTTCATATGCCTTTCCAGGCTTTAACTCGCAGCAACTTTGCTATTGATTCACACAACTAACTCAGTTGTGATTACAAACACATTCCAAAAGCACCATTCCCCTTATTGATCTTCTGGGTTTCCTTTACAAGTACTGTTTTGGACAAATTTAATGCTCACTTTAAGACTCAACACATGGGATTTATAAGAGACGAGGCTTACATACATTCTTTTGGATGGACACTATAGTTGACACAAAGACTATAGTGTTTTAGCTGAAGGGGACTCTTTTATCAGAAGCTAATCTCTTTCAGATTCTGAACTTTTACCCCACTCTTTTGTTTTCCTTCCTTGCAATGAGATCCTTTGAATGAGGATTATAGCTATTGGATTGATTTCAAATTCAGTCAAATATTGCATGAGTTGTCCCTTTCATACAGTTGTCTTTATGACTATTATCTCTGTCCTCTTTACAACTTCTAGAGTCATTTCTAGCTTATTTAAGCTTCTTTCTTTTGAGGGCACCTAGCATAAATTCAAAATTTGAATTTATGACAGTTGGTGTTGGCTAGTTCTTTAGTGGCTTTTTCCTTGACTACTTCTAAACTTCTGTCAGGAATGTTGCTTATGAAGACTGACATCTACAAGATTCTTCTTGGGGTTGCTTTTGGTAACTACAGTGCTTGGTGTGGTTGCTTTGGCTTTATCAAAACTTGATGGTCTATGTAGGTTCTTACTTCTAAATAATTGTTGATATAATTTTGGACATGCTTCTTTCGGTACAAGTGGTTCTAAACAATGCAATATCTGTATCATATTCTTTGTTTGGTCTAGTATTTCTGGTGACCTTTCTTGTCATGTATAGCTTCTTGTTCTGCTACCCTTTGACTGAATACACCTTTTGATCATACTTCTAATCATACACAACTTTTTTCTTGGTGTACTTTGATCTTTTGAGTAGCATGATCAATCTTGCTGCTTTTGGTTAGCTATCCTTCCAGTAAGGATGCTTTTAAACTACAAAACCTATTTCTGGAGGTTGGCATACTTCAGGTTGATGATTTCTACCTTCTTCCATGCCTCTTAATCAAGTCTTGTTCTTATAGGCCATATCTCAAAGCAAACCGTTAGTAATACTAAGTTTAGAAGACTTAGAATTTGCTTCTTGACAGTTTGTTATCATTAAAATTTCATCACATAAGGGATTTGACCTTAACAGTTTGAATTTTGTCCAACAGTTATAAATGGCTACTTTGAAGCCTATAAAAGAACCCCCATTAAAATGAGCTCATTGCAAAGAAAGAAAATAGAAAAAAAGGGGTAAAGATTAGAATTAGAGAAAGAGTTAAGCTTCTGACAAGAGAGTCTATCTTAGCTTAGACACTTTAGTCTTATGTCGATCTTAAAGACTATATGTAAGCCTCCTCTCTTATGTAAAACTCATATGTTTAGTATTGAAAAGGAAAGCATAAGAGTCTATCTAAACAGAACCTGTGAGGGGAACTCATCAGTTAGGGGACTGGTGCTTCTAAAGTGTAGTTGTAAGCATAACTAAATTAGTTGTGTCTTTTTAGCAAGATTGTTGTGGGTTTAAGCTTAGAAAGGCTTGTGAAAGAATACTTGTGTTAAGCAAACCTATAAAGGTTAAAATACTAGTTCAAAATCTATAGAGGTGAGAATATTAGCTTAGAAAGGTGAGAATACTCAAGTGCAGACCTGAAAAGGTAAGAATACTTGGAGCAGACCAATAAAGGTGAGAATACTGGCCTAAAGAGATGAGAATACTGGCCTGGAGAGGTGAGAATACTTAGTGCAGACTCGCAGAGGTGAGAATACTGGTGTTAAGCAGCCTATAAAAGCTTGAGAAGAATAATGTGTGTAAGGCTAGTTATGCTTCCCCCTTGCTCTCATTATCATTAACTGTTTAGTTTTCTGAGTTTGTGCTAATTTGAATTTTATCTTTTAGAAACTAATATAAATTATTTTTATAGTTTAGAAATAGGAGCACAAATTTTGATTTGAATTTGAAATTATGCTTTTGATAAAAATATTTTGAGAAGCTACAATTAAACACCTTAACTTGTCTTGATTTATTATTCTTACGTGTGTGAAAACATTTCCTTGCTCCTAACCAACTTTTGATTGTCAAGAAACATCTTGAACATACAAAATCAGAAGATATTTGTGTTTGTGTAGAGAAGGGCAACATATATCAAGGGTCACTATTCAACCCCCTTTCTAATGACTTTCTGATCCACTTCAAATATACCAATGATTTGGTATGCCAAGAATCTAATTGTTCAATGTGATTAGTTAGGTAAACTCACAATTTCTAGAGTATCCTAGGTTAAAGATATTGTTTAGAACCAATTTCCCAAGGCATTTTTTGTTGGTGGAGACTAGAACACAGGAGGCAGTTGTAACAACACTACATTAATACACTAGCTAGACAAAACAATATTGTCCAACAACACCTTCTAGTAATGCTGTCCAACAATGAGAATGTTGTACAACAGTGTCATCTAACACACCAAACTTGAATCCAACCCCTCCAACAAAGCGAAGTCATGAAACAATGATAGGGTCGCCTTCATTTATGATGAATTCCTTTCTTGATGCAATTTTAGTTGGTTGCACATGGTAGGTTTGGGTTTCTAAAGGAGGTTAGGCATGGAGGTTTGGGTTTTTGGGTACAAGCTAAATGAGGAGATGAATTGGGGAAAAGTTGATTTAGGATTTTTTTTTTTTTGTAATTTTTTTGATCTAGCAAGAAATTAATTAAAATGACATGTGGCATAATGATGGTCTAGGTGGCAATGTTGATTATGCACTTTGTTAGTCCAAGTTAATAGAAAGACTAATGTTGGTAACAAAAAATTTAATAGGGATAAAAAAAAAATTATTAGGGACTCTAAAAGAAAATATGACCCTAAGATTAGGGAAGAAAAACATATTTTAGCCTAAAATCATTACAACTAACCAAACTATTGGGGACAAAAGAAATTTTTTGAATATATACCTACATAAAATTTATAATAGTAAACTTAAAGGTACTAAAAATTATTTTAATTAAATTCATAAATTTTATTAATAATTTTTAGGCTTAATTGCACTTTTTCTCCTAAAGTTTTACAATGTTGCAAACTTTGCCTCTAAATAATTCTTTTTTCACGAATTTTGCTTGTCAATTTACAAAATATTGAAAATTTTGCCCTCATAAAGAAAATTGTGGTGGTTTAAAGGAAGAACCATTGTTGAATAGTCTTAATTGTGTCAGTTTAAAGAAAAAACCACCACAAAATAATTGTGGTGATTTTTATACGTGGGGCAAAATTCACGAAAAAAATTATTTAAAGGCAAAATTTGCGAGATTGTTAAACTTTTAGTGTAAAAAGTACAATTAAGCCTAATTTTTATTATAGAGTGTTTTTAGATTTGATTCATATATTACAAAATTAATTATAAAATGCATGATTGATATATAAGAGAATTAAGCATATTTTTTTATAAAAAAAGAAAAATAATATATTCAAAGTATTTTTCTTCTAATTAATATTAGTTTATTAATATATCTAAAACTTTTGGTTTGACTATTATTTGTTAACAATAAAAAAAAGAAAAAATATTTTTATGCAAATAAGTTAAATATAAAAGTTAATGAGTAAAAATAAAAATAATAAATATGATTAACATTGAGAAGACAACAAGTGTACTGGTTGTACAAGTAATAAAGATGTGAGAAAAATATCATATCTATGAGGATTGTGATTTAACATTAACGCAATTAGTTAATTACTGTTGATTCAAAAATTAAGAGAGAATTGATTAATTTTAGGTTTTTGATTTTTAATTAAATTAAAGAACAAAGAACATAAATGAACAATTATGAAAAAATTCAATAGAAGAAAATGGGTAGGTATCAGAATCCCATTAACTCTCCCCTGATATAATCTCTTTTTCTTCTAAATCCCTTCTTATTATGTGATTGACATTCAATTTCTATAATTTACTTTATAGAACTTAAATCTTTTGGCAAACAAAATTAGTGATAAGCATCAGGTTTAGGAAATTATGAATGAATATATCTACTCTAACCCTATTCTCATAGGCGCAAGAATTATATTATTATTGAATTAGAATAGTTTAAACCTCAATTTTCCAATTGCAAATTTAAATTACCAAACAATCCCAAAGAGGGTTAGCCAAGGTAAAGCACTAAGGACAAATCCAACAACTCAAATCATATAAAAAGAAATAGGATTCAAAAAGAGAAATCAAATACACATGGTTTGAATCAAATTTCATCCTAACCTAACCCTGAGAAAATTAAAACACATGGAAAGGGAAAAGAAAACAAATCTATGAGAGATAAATAGGGATAGAACTATGAATCTTCAAAGATTGTTCCCAATTCCTTCAATCCTCAATGGAGAAGAATGTTTCTTAAGAGCTTCCTTTACTTTCGATCAATAGAGAGTCCAAAGAATGTCCTAATGATGTAATTTCTTTGAATAAATACCAAGCTTGGGCTTTCTAGACCACAAAAGACACCAAGCCTTCTCCTATACTAAAAAACGGGAAGTTAGGGATGTTTTGGTGCTTGATGCAAGTCACACTGTCATCGATACCAGTTTTTGAAAGTGGAATCACTACTGTGGCAACAAACACTGACCTCGTAAAGCCTGTCT
Source organism: Spatholobus suberectus (assembly GCA_004329165.1). Lineage (NCBI taxonomy): Eukaryota > Viridiplantae > Streptophyta > Magnoliopsida > Fabales > Fabaceae > Spatholobus > Spatholobus suberectus. The sequence continues at coordinate 20,384,193 of QUWT01000781.1, read as the reverse complement.
ACACTAGGTGTGGTTTTTCATTCTCTAGGTGCTCTATAGGCCGAACTACTTTAGGTGTCTTCATGAAAATTATAAAAAAGTTTGTACTTGAAAATTTGGAATCAGTCTCACGTCATTTAGATGTCTACAACTCAAGATATGCTCAAAACATTACACATATGTCAGGATATCAGGACAGCATGTCAACTTCAACTTCAAACTCGATTTCCTCTATGATTGACATTGAATCTAATTAAACTCTCTTCATGCAAAGTATAGATTTATGTTTAATCTTTCCATATATACCCAGATAATCTCAATCACATTACTAGAGTTTGAATTATGACCTAAACAAGGAGAAAAGGTCAAAGTTTGAGTCCAAAATTTGAAGCATCTCACTATTGCTTTTTTCCTACTTTAAAACCCGAAAAAAATGATGTAATCATGTTCTTTTTTATTTAAAGCATTCAAAACATGAATCACAAGAAAACATATACATATGAGTTATTTTCTTATAGTATTCCATCTAGTTAATGCATTAATAAATGTGAAAAAGTTCTATAAATCTATGTGTTGTAGATTTATCAATTAACAATTTAATTTTTATTAACAAAAATTAATCAAAAGTAAATGTAAATATAAAATTTTTATGATGAATAATCAACTGTAAATAATAAAAATTCAGCTCTATAAATATATAAACTGTTTTATGGCCATGACAAATAATTTTGCTACCTTATATTCTAGTTTGTTTTGTTTCTAAAATAAAGACTAGACCCATGCAATTCACAAGTGAATTATAGGAGGAATAATTTTTGTGTATGTATAGAAAAATATATTGACAATTTTGTTAATTTCTTATATTATTAAAAAATATCTAAAATCAATTAAAATTTCTGCAATAAGGAAATTAATTTACTATATTGCTATAGAAAATAACATATCAATTGGATATGAACTTGTTACTTTATTAATAAGAAAAATAGAAGATGACTAAATGTGTTTATTTTCCAATATAGCTATAAATTTGAATTTCACAATGTTACTTTCATGAAATCAAGCAGATTTCATAATGAATTAAATTACATAACATAAATCAGATGAAAAAAAGAAAAACAATTTTAACTAAAAGAACTCATTAAATATTCCATTAAAACCCTATAAAAAATATTGGAAACAAGTTTAAGTGAATGAATGAAACAATATAAATTTAAAAACACATATGTAAATGATTAGATTTATATTAGATATCACATTCATTTGTGTTAAATCGCTTTATTGATTGTTTTTTATCTTTCATGCTTCCTTTCTTTCTTTATTTCCTTATTGATTGCTTTCTTCCTTTCTTTGTTGATTGCTTTCTTTTTTGATTTCTTGCTTTTTTGAATGTTTTATTTGTTGCTTTCTTCTTTTCTTTCTAGCTTTCTTTGTTTCTTTCATTGTTTCTTTCTTTCTTAATTGCTTTATATCTTTCTTAGTTGTTTTCTTTCTTTCTTGATTACTGGGATTACACATTAGAAATTAAGCTACTAATTGACTTTCAATTTTTTTAATAAAGTAAGTTTATTCTAGAGTAAGTTCCAAATTAATTTTTGCTCAATTAATCTTTAGGATTTTAAAAACTATTATTTTAAAAATTAGAATAGCCTGGTTGATTTGACCGGTCCAATCAGGAATCAATTTGGTGACCAGTCCATTAATTCTCAAAAATCAGCTCATTTTAGAATTAGCAAAAATTGGTCCAAAACTAGTGAAAATAGATAAAAAAAAATTATGAGCAAAAAAATATTTTGATTAATATTTTCCAAAATTTTCCATTTTTTAATTTTTTGAATCTTTTATTTTATTTTTGCATGGAAGTTACTCAATATTTGTATTGTGGTTATTTTAATTATATTTGATAAATTGTTATGCACATTTTATTTCATTTTTAGCAACGCGAAAAATTTACACAAGTTTTCATGATTAAATTAAATAACATTTTTATTTAAATTTGAATTATTTTTGCGATTAGAGTTAGTTCATCCAATGTGATGTCATGGGGACGTTAGACCATGACTCTAGGTCATCTGTTTACACATTAAAGATCCTGATGAATCAATACAATTTATCCATGATCCGTGCATTGAAACTTACTTTTTATCACCTATAATGCTGGTGAATCTTGATTTGCGTGCTTAGGTCAGTGAAGTACGAGCTCTTGATCATGCATTTACTTCATTCCATGGAGATGTCTCGTATGATATGCATTTTGTGCATTCCATTTGCAAAATATTGCGGTTGATCCTGCATCATTTATTTGTGAATTATTATAGTTGGATTGTTTTACTTGTTGTATATTCATGCTTAGAACTAACTGTTGTTGTGATGTAAATCCTTTGTTTGTCTACCTAATTCTAGCAGTAAGATTCTTATCTTCTAGACATTTTTGTTTCTTTCTTTTTCCCTGAAGTAGTGAGCAACCAATTGTTCGTGCTCAATAGCAATGAAGAAACATCTTCCTTGTCAGTGATTTAGATTAGCGTGATGCAGTAGAAACTTGACAAAACCTGTTCACATTCTTTTCCGGTGACAACTCTTTGCTACTCTATTTCCTTATAAGTAAAATTTTATTGTTATTAGATATGGTCAACATTAAGAAATTTATAATTCTATTTTAGATTTTTATGTATTTACTGCTCACAATGCATTTTAGGAAAAAACAAAAAACCGCTTCATTTTTTCAAGTATAAAACATGTGTTATATAAGGGCCACATGTTGTTGTTGTTGTTGATGATGATGTTGTTGTTGTTGTTGTTATTATTATTATTATTAAGAGTGTTACAGTTCTAATTTGTAGAAGATATAATTGCCAATCAATACTACATTTGTCCCTTTATGATTAATTCCAAATTGAAATTTATTAATTCAATCTACACATACAATCAGTATTTGATATTAGTTTTTATATTTGCAATATTAATTAAAATGTATAATAATTAATATAATAAAAAATTAAACCACAAATTATGTCTACAAATTCACTCATAAATAAACTTCATACAATCAAGTTTTTCATAAACAAAGAAATTTCACTGCACCAAAAAAATCATTTTTAAAGGTTAAAATACCCCTTTCATAGCAATTATAAGCGCTATATGGGGGTTATCTGTTTCTGTCGGTGTAATAACGTGAACAACTACAAGAAGGCAATTTATGTCCACTTGGTATATATAATACTTATTATATATAATATTTATTATTATTATTATTATTATTAAGAGTGTTACAGTTCTAATTAGTAGAAGATACAATTGCCAATTAATACAACATTTGTCCCTTTATGATTAATTCCAAATTGAAATTTATTAATTCAATCTACATATACAATCAGTATTTGATATTAGTTTTTATATTTGCAATATTAACTAAAATGTATAATAATTAATATAATAAAACATTAAACCACAAATTATGTCTATAAATTCACTCATAAATAAACTTCACACTATCATCAAGTTTTTCATAAACAAAGAAATGTCACTGCAATAAAAAAAAAACATTTTTAACGGTTAAAATACCCCTTTCATGGCAATTATAAGCGCTATATGGGGGTTATCTGTTTCTGTCGGTGTAATAACGTGGACAACTACAAGAAGGCAATTTATGTCCACTTGGTATATATAATACTTATTATTATAATATTAATTATTATTATTATTATTTAGAGTGTTACAGTTCTAATTAGTAGAAGATACAATTGCCAATCAATACTACATTTATCCCTTTATGATTAATTCCAAATTGAAATTTGTTAATTCAATCTACACATACAATCAGTATTTGATATTAGTTTTTATATTTACAATATTAACTAAAATGTATAATAATTAATATAATAAAAAATTAAACCACAAATTATGTATAGAAATTCACTCATAAATAAATTTCATGCAATCAAGTTTTTCATAAACAAAGAAATTTCACTACAATATAAAAAAAATAACGGTTAAATACCCCTTTCATAGCAATTATAAGCGCTATATGGGGGTTATCTGGTTCTGTCGGTGTAATAACTTGGACAACTACAAGAAGGCCATTTATGTCCACTTGGAATATATAATACTTATTATATAGAATATTAAAAATGACGTTAGCTATATATATATATATATATCATAATGTCAAATAATTAAAATGCTTTCTTAATTCGACTAAATTTGCAACTTTATATGCAGTTAAGATTAGCCATGACTCTTCTTAGATCAGCAATGGACTTGAGTCACAAAGCATAATCATTTAATCAGAAATATTGTATCATAAAATAACTTTGGTCGTTGATTTTGTGCGGAAACAGCTAAATATATTTAGATTTTTAAATTTTATTAATATTTTTAAAGTGAGGGTAATATGACTATAAGTGATATGCCGATGGAAGACTACAGTGACACTTTGGAGGAAGACTTGGAAAAGTCTCCGCTCAACCCTTCATATAAATAATACATGCTTAAAATTGAAAACTAATAGCATATTATACTTGAAGGACCATTCAAATCTAAAGAAAAATAAACAGTGGAAAAAGCCACTATGTTCTTCATGGAGAAGAAGACATTAGAAAAATAAAATAAAATAAAACGATCAATTAATTAAAATAATCAAATTCCAACGTAGAAAAATTTAAAAAGAGAAAAAATAAACTACTTATTGGCCTTATAATCTTTCTTACCGAAACATTATTACAATAGAGTTGTCATTTAACATAAAAATTCTACTGTAAGTTGATGTTAGTTACCTTTCTTTTCATAAATCTTTGAAGCCTTTTATACGACAATTGAAATGGACTTGACATTTTACGAAAAAAAAAAAAGAGGTTCCCATTATTTATTCTTCCATTATCAAGCTTGTGTTCATACTAGAAACAATGTTTAATTACAAATTTGGCCTTTTAATTTACTTATTTTATTTAATTGCGTCCCTCTTTTATTAAAATGTTCAATTAGATCTCATTATTTTCAAAAACATTGCAATATTATCCTTTCTGTCCAAAATGACGTCGTTTTGGATAATGTTTTCTACACCGTTTAGAATAAAATTAAATAGAAAATAACATAGTTTTGGATAAAAAGAGTAATATTGGAGCATTTTTAAAAATTATGTGACCTAATTGAATCTTTTAATAATAGAAGGATCCAATTGAATAAAAATAAATAAATTAAGGGTCTAAATTAGTAATTAAACCGAGAAACAACGAGAAATATTCATTTGCCTCCACTGCTGAGCAACTTGCTGAATTTCAACATATGATTAAATGTGGTTTGACATTATTACTAACTATTGTCATTTCAACATACTATTAAATGTTGTTTGACATTATTACTAACTATATTTCATAAAGATATATTTCTTCTCGACTCAAATATATATAATTTTTTTTTTATGTATGTTGGTCTAAAATATAAGTAAAACTAACAAATTTCACCCCTAGTTAATGATATTATCTCTATCATCTCTAAAATACTCTTCATTTAATTGAGATTTTATTTTCAACGACCCCTTTTTTATTCATGATATCAAGTTCAAATGAAGGACAATTTAAGAAAAAAGTTTATTTTTTGATTGAGATTAGTAAAATTAAATGATGCTAACTAGCTTTCTTAATTAGTGTGTGTTGGCACCTAAAAATTAGTTGAAATTAATAAAGGCTTAGGCCAAAGAATTATAGCTGAAAAGGTAATGGACTTTGGAAGCTTAGGAGCATCAACTGAAGGCAAGGACTCATTTTGCTAAGATTCGGCTAAACTGGTTCATTCATTTGGCTAGCATGAATTTGGTAAATTCCTCTTTGTTGGCTGAATGAAAGAAGTTTACTAGGGATGTTAATAATTACAAACGAAGTCCTTGAAATTTACAAGGTTCCTTTTTAAAGTTTGAATCAAACTCAATAATTGTCAAAGTGATGTTGATACTTATATGAAGGACCACAAGGGATTTAATAGCTGAATTGAATGAATTAATACTTAAGGAATTCGGTTACCTCAAGTATTGGTTAAAAGAAGGCTATTTAGCTAGTAAAGCCTCAATAGAGTTGGTTTCGGATCATGCTGAATTTGACTATTTTGCATAATTCAACGATTGAGGATTCAACTAAATTGGTGTTGACTAGTGTGAAACTTAGCTTAGCACCCAAAAAATTAGGACTTTGGCTAGTTGAAGAAGAGACTCTACAACTTACAAGAGGTATTTAGGGAAGAAAAAACGGGGTCAAATCTGGTTTAACTAAACCTTAGTCAAATGATGTTGTTGTGTAAAGGGAGTTCAACTTGAGGAAAAATTCATTTAGCTCAGTAAGCCTCGGTAAGTACTTCAAAATTCGGCTAGCCTTGCCGAAGGGGGGGGTGTCTAGTTAGGGAATGATAAGATTCTCCACTACTTTAGGAGATAAAAGGCCATGAAGGAATTTAAAACTGGTCAAACCCACACTTTGTAAAAAATAGGAGTTGTTTAATAGTGGACTTCAATAGCTAAAGGTGGTGGTTAGTGGTAGATTTCTAGAAGATCCTGGTAGTGGAGTGAGATAAAGCTCAAATCAGCCTATTTAATGATCAGGAATTACCGAATGGGCAATAAACTAGCCAAATAGGACCCCAGCCACGATCTAGGTAGTTGTTAGGCAGTAAACAACCTATTTATCAATTTATCTTGCATTTATTTACTGCTTTTCCCTTATCGCTTTTATTTACAGTTTTCAACATTTATTTTTAGTCAATCCAATCTTCACTATCACCTAGACCAAGTGCTCTCTAGAGTGACTTGGGAACCCATTAGTCGACAAGCATATTTCCCTTCTCGGTATCAAATCGTCTGATCTTTATTTTGGAGCAATCCTAGCTGAGCCATTCGACTAGTTCTATTCACACGACAATAATGTGAAATTAGTTATTTTTGTTTATATTTGAGTCCAAAAAGAGTACTAATTAGAATTGTAACACTCAATAATATAATAATAATAATAATTATTATTATTATAATAATAATAATAATAACAAACAACATGTGTCTTTTATATAACATAAGTTTTATATTTGAAAATACAAAGTGTTTTTGTTTTCTAAAATACATTGTGAGTAGTAAATACATAAAAATATAAAATATAATTACAAATTTCTTTTCTAAAATACGTTGTGAGCAGTAAATACATTGTGAGTTTTTATTTAATGGGAGCATTTTTATGAGTTCTCTTAACTCCTTATTTCTATTAATCTATCCTTTTCATCTTTATTTTTTAAATTGAATTTTAATATTTTTTAAAAAAATTATCAATAATTAAAATAACCTTGTATCACAATATAAATTGTTTATTATAAATTTAAAATATAATTTATATGTCAAAAAATATTTATTTATTTTGAATTTTAATTATAATAAAATTTATGTATTCAAAAATATTTATTTATTATAAATTTTAGTTAAATAAAATAAACTCAGTGCATTGACTAAAATACTAGTTCTTCTAAATTTGAACGCCGTTGCCTTACCATATAATATTAGTATTAGCCATAAATTATTTATGTGACGGGTTGACGGGAGACTTTTCCAAGTCTTCCCCCAAACTGTCACAAGTTTCCATTTAATATATAACCATATAGAATGCTACGTTATTTTGTAAATTAAAACTTAATTTTTGTTTAATTGGTTAAATATTAAATTGAAAAATGAAAGAAAAGTGGGAACCCAAGCAGAAATTGTGGTGTCGTGTTGTTGTGTAATTTTTGTCACTTTTAGTCATAGAAAAATATACCATTTTTCGCATTTTTTAAAACTGAAAATCGTTCAGTCAAGCGTAACCAAATTTGAGTCAAGTGAGTGCGCAAAATCGTCCTATTGCTCATAGGACTTGCCAATTGTCAACGGTTGTGTTTGGGATAATTAGTTAAAAACTGAATTGATAATTGAAAAATTACATTAAATTAAAAATTTTGAAAGTTGAAAAGTTAGAGATTGAAAACTGAAAATAAATAAGGAAACTATTTTCAAGTTGGTGCGTATTTAAATGAGAAGTTAGGAACAAATTTTATTTTATACATAAATAGTTTAAAATTCGAAGAGTAAATAGCCAATTTAGTTCCTCAAAGTAGAATACGCTGTCATATTAGTCTCTAAATTGAAGAAAATTAAAAATGAGTCCTTGATTGTCAAATAAGTCCCTAAATTAAACTACTTACTGTCATTTTTGTCCCTAAATATATGTAATATTATCACTTTAGTCACATGTTTTTTTAAATTTTAGACTAATATGATTGTCAATTTGCACTTTCAAGGACTTCTTTTTAATTTCCTTCAATTCAAGGACTAATGTGACAACACCTTCTAGTTTCAGGGACTAAAGTGAATATTTACTAAAATTTAAATGAAAATTCAATGGTATTTGGATGAAAGTTTGTGGTTCAGAAATTTCATGTGAAATCACTAATATTCTAATGGTGATGAAAGTATAACTTGTTAGTTGTGATAGAAGCAAGCGAGATGTGTTCTTTAGTTGGGAGTTCAACAACAAGGTGTTCCTATGGCCAATATACCCACAGAAACCCCTTAACTAGTTATCAATTTTTTTTGGATCTATTTTTATATTATCAATTAGAATACCAATGAGGATGATGGACCTACCTTAGGTATGTGCTTCTTGCCCAGCGTCCTTTGTATGTTTGTTTGAGCACCTTAGAGATAGAATCTTTTTGTTCGTCTAGTTGTGTAGCAAGTTCCCTATGTTCTATTTTCATGTTTCCCTACTTGTATGAGGTTCACCCTGCAAGATCTTGCTGAGCTAGGAGGCTTCCTCGCTAAGTGAGTAGTATTTCAAAGAAGCTAAGTATAGACTGACTAAGTGAGACTTGGAACTTGCTGAGTGAAAGGACCTCTAGAGAGTAAGGTCTAATGCAGTAATGGAGACCTGATAAGCGAGACCACAATCTCATTGAGTGAGAAGACCTTTAGAGAGTATGGTTTGTCTTAAAGTGAGGAATCGCTAAGCAAAACCTCAGGTTCACTAAGCGAGAGTACTTCCAAAGGAGTAGTTTAGGAGTGTCTTGGAGTGGTGTTAAATGCCAAGGACTCTTGTTGAGTGAGACCCTCTGGAATAGCAAAGTGCTCTTCCAGCTCTAAGTGAAGGTTATGCTTATGTGAATGCTTGCTATGTTTGCCCTTTGTATGGTTTATGGATGATGTGTTGCACTTGGTTTGGTTTGTTCAAATCAACCAAGTTGTGTTGTGATATGTTAGGTAGTTCCCTTGCTTGCTTACCTATCGGCTATTTCCTTAAGTTGTTGGGTAGCCAGTGAGGAAGAGAGTTGAAGGTTATCATACCCTAGGCACAAGGGTTAGACTATAGTTAACCAAAGATGAAGAGATAGCGATATAGATTGCCAGACAACCTAGATCTTGCAAGAAAAGCCCTATCTTAAGCAACCTATGTAGTAGACACTACAAGCAGAAGTTTCTAGTATATATCCATAAGAAAGGATATAGAGAGATAATTGAAAACTCCAAACCTAGTACTGAAGAAGAAGTAAACTTACATAGGAAGGAGGACCTAGGGAGTGACATGTGACAACAACTTGTAAAAATAGATTCCCTAGTGTTACTTAACATTTCAATAGAAGCCTAAAATAAGAAAGACCACCTCAACCTAAGGGTTGAATGAGAGGCAAATAAGGAAGAAAGAGGGAAATAACTACTACCCTTAAGGATGAAGAGAAAGAAGAAACTAGTTGGGAACCTCAACCTAGAAGCCAAAAAAGTAATGAGAGAATAAACTATAGTCAGCATAAGATGGAAAGATAGCGACCTAAGTTTCTAGGTGACCTAGACTTTATAAAGAGATGTATCACCTTAGATAAGTTCAATGTAATAACGTGCGCTGCGTATAAAGTGACCCCACCAATACCTTAGAGAAAGTACCCTTAGGTCAAAATCAATAAAGACCTAAAACCTAAAAATAAGCAAGATGACATTGGAATAAAACTACCTAATATATGATATCACTTATAACAGGAGTTGATAAGAATGAATCTTCTAATGTTATTTACCTTTGTGGACAAACATCTAGGCTAGAGATCCATCTTAAACCCAGAAATCATGTTTAAGGATTAGGCCTAAAAATTTAGAAAGGAATTGTAGTAGATGTTTATGGATAGAACAAACCTATTAAGATAGTTGTAGAATCAATTCAACATAACAGTTTAAGGAATCTATTAAAGCTTTAAGAATGAAATCCTCCTAAATAGACTTAAAAGAAGACCAAGGAGTCATTTAGAGTTTAAAACAAGAAAGTTAAGACCTAAGATAAGAATATGAGAAGTGGAAAGATCGTTGATAAATGATTAGCTTGAGGAAGCAATTTTGGTGATTAAGGACTAAGGAGATGTTGTAATCATGAAAGAGTAAAACTCTAAATTGGAATATCACTGTAGATGAACCCTAGAAGTGGGAATTCCCTTGAATGAAGTTAAGGGAGAATCTTAGAACCTTTCAAGGTCAAGCATAGCCCAAAAGTCATTAGTGAGATGAACCCAATGGGAGTAAAAGAGGTGAAATATGTAAAAAGTTTGTAGAAATCCTAAGACTAAGGTTGATTTGTATAATCGTGGAACTAGGTTGCTTGTGAGCAAACACCCGAAGAACAGAAACTTTGAATGGATCAGTGGAGGAAACTAGATGCCTATAGGTAATGATTTAGGAGAACCCTGCACCTATGAAAGGATAAGAGACATTTTATGAGGATAGTTACTAGCAAAGTTTAAAATAAGATCTTAAAGAACCCATTATAGCCCTAGGCATATGATTTTCTAGGGATGGTTAAGATAAGAGAGGAGGCCTTAGGTTAAGAATGATTTTAGTCAAACAAACCCCTAAGGATATGATATGTCAGAACTTTGGGAGAAGAGACGAGTGTGGATATGAGAATGTAGTTACGTTTCAATTTTTGAGAACAAAAATCTTTTGAGAAGGGAAGAAATGTAATATCCACAATTTTGGAACAATAGAAATGAGAATATAATTAATGGTCTAGAATGCCTATAGGTATTAAATAATAGTTACCTTTATATTAGAATATTACAAGAATAAGATAATAGGACCTAGATGGGGACGTTGAGAGCCAAGGTGGGCTAAAGCCCACTAAGCCCACACACGCACACGATTTATATGTAAGAAGGAAGGGAGAGTTAGAGAGAGAAACAAAAAAGAAAAGAGAAAAGAAGAGAGAAGGAAAAGAAGAAGAAGGAAGAGGGAAGAAGAAGGAAGAGAAGGAGAGACCTAGAGATCGTATCCTAGAGCTCATCTTCGTGCATCCCCAAGGTGAGTGCTTCCCTCTTATCCTTCCCTACCCCTTTAATGGTTGATTGTATCCCATTCTCCTCTTTTTTCCCTTTGAACCTTTGGTTTGGGTTTTTGGGAGTTTTTGATGATTATGTATGATTGAGGAGCTTTTGGGGTAGATTAATCGGTTAACAATGGAATAAAAGTGATTTAGGATTGTTTATGGTGCATTGAAGAGCTTGGGTGGCCATCCATGGTGCCAGAATTGCGAAATTGTAATGTTGAAAGATCGCCCAACGGCTTAGCGAATTTGAAACGGTTTAGCGAATCCTAAAAGTTTAAGTGAATTCACTAAACGAATTTAGATTTGCTCAACAAATTTTGGGCAGAAAGATGAGTCTGGAAGCTAGTATGAATTCTCTAAGTGAGAGATAGCTTCGTTGAGTGAATTTTGGATAAAAGATGAGCCTGGAAGCTCTGTGCATGCTCGCTCAACGAAGACACTTTTTCGCTCAACGAGAGGACCCCATAGAGATTAATTGTATGCATTTCCCTATGTTTATTTCTCTATATATTTGCCTATGTTGTTACCTTGTTGTGTTTATATTGTTATTTGTGGACCTATGTAGTTGTAGTACTATTTTTGTGGTTGTGATTTGAATTGTGTTGTGTGCCTATGACAATGAATCCTAACACATAAGACTTTAAAAGACACCAGATGATGCCTCCTTAACAAAAGATGGGAATTTCTCCTAAGTTTTAGAAAGGTTTTATGAAAAGAAAGGTTTTAAGAAATGAATATGTTTTTTGAGAAAAGTAAATGTTTTCTAGAAAAGATGTTTTAAAAAGAAAAGCTATGCTTTCAAAGAAAAGTGTCTCCTTAGTAACGTTAGGACCTCCCCGATATCAGTCATGATCGAGTCGCATGTTTGGCATGCTATGATGTGCAAACCATAGTGACGATTTTTGAGGTTATCAAGGAGAGATGAGGTTATATACAATTCTAGATGAGTTGTAAGAGGAAAAGGCTAGGAGGCCACTTGAGCCAAAAGGGGAGGGACTGTCATCCTCTTGACACATGAGAAGAACAACATTCTTCCATAATGGATGAACAAGAGGGAATTCCTTCGATAATGGAAGGTAATTTATGTAACACCCCTACTATTATATATTAAATTATTCTGTATGTTTAAAAATTATTTTTAAGTCATCAATGTATTTAGAACAATTAATAATAATTTTATAAATTTTTCTATAATCTATTGAGATAATTTTTGTAAAATGACAAAAATACCCCTGGTTGACTGTAGGAACCAACCAGAGACTTTTTGACCTCAAAATATTTTGAAAATTTTATATTAAGTATCTCTCGTTATAAAAACTTTATTTTGAAAGAAAAGTAGTGAAAAATATAACAATCCTATTTAAATTCTTCCACTATTTTTTAATATTTGACAATGCAATTCTGAAAATCGAAAAGGAATTTCAAAATTCAGACTCTCACCATTTTGCTCAAAATTGCAAGAGCTATTTAATCATGATTTTTAATAATTTTTCCGAGCCGAAACCCAGAGAAATTAAAAAATGACAATTTTGTCCCTATTTTCACTGTTAAGGACTGACATGAGGAAAAGATTCAATTGACATTAAAATGTCAGTTTAAGCTTGGAATTATGTCATATATATTAAAATATAATTTTGAAAATTTTTTAGGAATTTTTTGGAATTCTTGTGTAAAATGACCAAAATGCCCTTAGGTGTCTAATAAGTCAGCCAGTATTGGTTTGACATCCAAAAAGGGTGAAAATGGTAATTTTAGTTTATTTATGGGTAAAATATTTAATTTTAGAATTTTTATAAAAATTTTGGTATTTATTGAATTACAATGGATTTTCTATGAATTTTCTAGCTTAAAAATACAAAATAAATACATATAATTTGAAATAAATTAATAAAAATTAAAATTAATTATTAGAATTTTATTTTTGATGAAAAATAATGTATTTATCCAGTTTTACATTTAATTGAATTTTTATGATATTAAAAGCTAATTTTTCAAGTTTAGGCATTTTTATCGGTACCGATTAATTCACCTACAGATCAAAATTGGCACATGGGAGCTTGGGATAGCTGGTGGAGCACGTCCCCAAGCCTAGGAGATGTGATTCAACACCCTAAATGGTGTATGTGTCCCTAAGTCTGCATATTTGTCCCTAAATTTAAATTAAAAACAAATTTAAAACTTTATTTATTGCATAATTGCTTATGTCATTGGTGGACACCTAAGACCCCTTCTTCTTCTACAAATAGCCCCCTCCTCCTTCAAATTTTCAGCATCTCCTCTTCCTCTCCCAAGCTAGAGAGCTTCTCTTTCTAAAGTTTTTTTTCTCTAAAATATTTTTATCTAGTTTTTATGTTAAAATTTTGCTAGTTTTCAACTAGTAGAATTTCTCCTCCTAGAAGCTTTGCACCAACAATTCCATCCTCTTCATCAACTATCTTAGAGGTAATGGGGAGAGTGGGGTTGGTTCTAAATTATTGTCACTTTGCATGTTGGTAGGAAGGTTTTCCCTTAAACCCGTTTAGGATTAAGTTTTATTATTGTTATTATTGTTTAATGTTAAACTTTAATTTTTCCAAAGTTGTTACTCTGCCCAAATTTAGATTATTAAATCATAATTACTAAATTGTTACTCTGCTTAAATTTACATTATTAAATTTTACTTGCTAAGCTGTTACTCTATTCAATTTTAGAAAATTAAAATGTATTTGCTAAGCTGTTACTTTGCTCAAATTTAGAAAATCAAAATGCATTTATTTAGTTATTATTTTCTCAAAATTTTAGTAATTAAATTATAATTACTATATTGTTATTCTGCTAAAATTTAATATAAGTACTAATTTGTTATTCCGTTAAAATTTGGGTATTATACAATTTTTGCAAAATAAGGCAGAAATGTTAATTGTACTAGTGCTCAAATTAAATGAGACTAGGAAAACCTCTGCTTGAGAAGTTAGACATTGATAGTTTAGTGAGTAATGAAAAGCAAGTGACATGCAGTGGCATGACACCCTGCTAGGGTAACTACAGTTTGGTACACTGAGGAATGAAAGGCAGGGACCCACTTGCGGAAGTCTTGGGGGTAGGCATCGGGTGGTAAAGGTCCTAATGGCCAGGGTAGTGCCCTTGAGCCAGGATATTTGCCTGACCAAACTCGATAACACCGACAACTGCTCAGCATTCTAGGATTGGTTTGAGAGTATACCTCTATAAATGGATATCCTGATTGTTATTTTCCTCAATGATAATGAGGACTGTACCATGTAATGCTGTTGAGAGAGGTATATGTACTCCCAGTCACTTCCCAGGTTCTGTTGAGAACTATTACCCACTAATAGGAAGTATGGATCTATACCTAGTCAAGGGTAGTCTGATACAACTTAGAATGAACCTTAGGATCCCTTTTGTTGTTAGTTGTGTTTTATCTTTGTTTTATGGTAGATTTCTTACCATACATGTAAAAGTGGTTTTAGAACAAAACACCTCACTCCATTATTTTCTTCTATGTATGATTGATCGTGATTATTGAAGACGACATTAACGCCTCGTGATGTTGAGCACGAGTTAGAGGACATCTCCACGGGGGAAGACCTGAAGACCTATAATATTTTCTTTTTGTATAAGGGATAGGGTAGATGAACACTGCTCTGTATAGGATCTTTTCGATGTACATATTGGATTAGATTGTGTCTATCTTTTGATGTATTTTTTTAGTTTTCAGTATTATCAAACCATGATGTATAGTTTTATGATATATATGTATATACAGTCTTATCTTTCATTCTTTACTACCATTTCCAAATTCTGTTAAGTTTGGAATTTCTTTTAAAAATGGAAAAAAATTTACACGTATTTTTTTATTTACTTAAACTTAATAACTAAATTAATATGAATTGTATTTAATATGAATGAGTGTTACAGTTTAGCTACTTTGGACTGGTGGTAGTAAGAGGTCATAGCAAAAGGGATGCCTCTTGACGGCTAGAGCTCGATCGAAGAAAAGATGGGAGTTAAGTGAAAATTAATAATAAAGATAATAGGAACCACACAGAAATAGAAACAAACTAGTATATGATGGGGTGAATGCCTATATGAGTCATGTTTGATGGCCCTGTTGGGTGTATATGGATGTGTAAGCCTAACTATTGGTGAGTTAAGTTAAGCCAAATCGAAGGAACCTATGTGCTTAGTGAGGACAAATTTTATGATAGTAGCTACCTAACGGGTTTGCGAGGGGTTTACCCCAAAAAAGTTTATGTAAAAGTCTCAAAAGAATAAGTAAAGATAAAGATGAGGGAAACGTAAAGGGTAAGTCCCCACTTAGTGTCATAGGAAGTACTAAAATGTCTAGAAAAATAATAGAGAGGGTGAAGTTCCCATCCAGGCGATTGGAAGATAATTACTTAGTGTTGAGTATAGTTTGAAGAATAAGAACTAAAGAGGTAAGGGATAGAGGGTTTCAATGAAAGTTAATATCACATGAGATGAGAAAGGATTATAGGATAAAAGAGTCAGCTTACCCCTAGAGTCCTCGTAGCACTCATTGAGACAATATGTCTCATTCCTTTTATGTTTCATGTTTTTACAAGTTAAACAAGTGAAGTACTTTTACTAGTAGCTTGGAACTTCACCCGGAGGAGGAGTTTATAATTGGGATCTCCCAATATGTGGGAGTTAGTTCATGCTTTTGTACCTTCTGATGCTTTATATGACACTTAAGTTCCATAAGATTTGCATTATATATAACAATGACCTATTTACCAAATTGATGTTTAAGTTTTAGTTTTTGCATAGTTTTCTCTAATATTCTTATATTCTAAACTTCTAAGTTTGAGTAATATAAGTAGGCAAAAGGTAATGCTCTATAGGGTGTTACACATTGACATGTTAACGAAGCAATTGACACGTCATTTTGACACATGATGTGACATTAACATGCTGACGTGACATTAAGGACCAAAATTGCACAATCGTGATAATTTAAGGACTGGAATTGTATAATTGTGATATTTTAGAAACTAAAATTGCACACTTAATTTTGTCTCAATTTTTTAATTTTATTTGCTTTATCTTTTTCATTCATTTTTTTAAATCATCAAATTACAAATTTTAAAAATTAAAATAATATTCATAAATAAATACTGATAAAAAAGAACAAAAGGAAGAAAAACAAAATAGAACAAAAAAGGAAACAAAAAAACTTTGACACAACCAAAAAAACAAAGATAAAAAAATGAGAGAGACATAACATATTTTCGTGAAGTGTAAACACCCAATTTTGTTTAGAGAAATAAAAAATATTAAAAAAATACCTAAACAAAGAAAATATAAAAAATAATCCTTTATGAACTTGTGGGACTTCACCTTCAACTCATCATCTCATAATATTGAACCATCAAGCCAACATCACAAAACCTCGTCTATAACCATGCAGAAGACCATAATCAGCACCAAACCTAGTCAAATCCTACCACTACCATCAATTAACCAACACATAGAAGTCCTATCAATATTAATCTCATACCATCATCGAAACCAAGCACCGTAGTCATTATGTTTTCCTTTACCAACCAATAGCCACATAAACAACACCTTATATTTACCATGAGTTTCAAACTAAAAGCACACCAAAGGTCCATCATGAGCCATGAAGACCGCTATGTTGTGGTGTGGCTATCTTTTTTTCTATGCAATCGTAGATGCATTTTTGTTTCATTTTAACTAATAGTCTATGTGTGCATTTTTGTCTTTTCCCTCTTATGTGTTTTTTTTGTTTAATAGTTCATGTGGTCACGTATTTTTTATATTTCTTTTTTTTAGAATTTTTAATATTTTTTTTATCCAAACAAAAATTAGGTGTTAACATATCATTAGGATATATTGTGTCTCTCTCCTTTTTTTTTCTTTTGTCAAAGTTTTTTTTTGTTTTCCTTTTCATTTCATTTTGTTTTTCTTCCTTTTCTTTTTTTCATTTTTATCATTATTCATTTATTTACAAACTTTTTTAATTTTAAAAATTTTTAATTTGATAAATTTAAAAAATTGAAAAAAAAGATAAAGCAAATAAAATAAAAATAAAAATAAAATAAAAATTGAGACAAAATTAAATGTGTAATTTTGGTTCACAAACTATCATGATTATGTAATTTTGGTCTCTAATGTCATGTCAACATGTCAATGCCATGTCAGCATATATGTTGGACTGCCATGTAAGCTGCCACATCATTTGACACGTCAAGATGTCAATGCCACATCATCACTAACATGCCACATTAGTATATTCTTTTAGAAATTAATGGTAGAGTAATGGATGGACCAATATTGCTCAAATCAAAAAATGTGACAGACTAAATGTGCAATAAAATTTTTGAGGGACCAAATTGTACAATTTTAAAACTATATGGACCAAAAGTGAATTTAAGCCTTATTATTATATTTATATTATTAAGAATGTTACATATCAAATATAGTTAGTAATAATGTCAAACAACATTTGATAGTATGTTGAAATGTCAGCAAATAGTTAGTAATAATATATATCAAACCACATTCAATAGTACGTTGAAATTTAGCGAAGTTGATGAGTAATGGGGCAAATGAATATGGACAAAACTTAGATGCAGTTCCATAGGTGTTGTTAGTATTGTTCTCCAATCATAATTCAAGTTTCACCTCGGTAATCTACCTAATAAAGGATTCCATTAAATGTCAATGCAGATTACCAAAGTGAAACTCCAATTTTAATTGGAAAACAACACTAACAACACTTATGGAACTACATCTAAATTTTGTCGAATGGATATTTCTCATTGTTTCTAGCATGAACACAAGCTTGATAATGGAAGAATAAATAATTGGAACCTTTTTTTTCTTACATTGAAAGTCAAGTCCATCTTAATTAATTGTCATATAAAAGACTTTAAAGATTTATGAAAAGAAAGGCAACTAACATCAACTTTGAATTTTTTAACACTATTTTAATAATGTGTTAGTAAAAAAGATTATAAGGCCCATAAGTAGTTTATTTTTCTCTTTTTTATTTTTTTTTACATTGGAATTTGATTATTTAAATTAATTGATGGTTTTATTTTATTTTATTTCCTAATGTTTTCTTCTCCATGAAGAACATGGTGATTTTTTCCACTTTTTTTTCCCTTTAGATTTGAATGGTCCTTCAAGTATAATATGCTATTACTTTTCAATTTTAATCATGTATTATTTACATGAAGGATTGAGCAGAGATTTTTTCGAGTCTTCCTCCAACATGTCACTGTAGTCTTCACTAGTGTAACAAACACTTTCAACATCGGTTATTTCAGAGATTTTACATCGGTTATTGAACTAATGTTGATGCCCCCAATGTAGAAAGTGGGCCTTTTTTATATCAAACTAAAAATCGATGTAAAAAAGACATTTTACATCAATTCAAAAATGAACCGATGTGAAAGTTGTGACTTTCTACATTGATCTAAGATATAACTCACCTTTCTACATCGGTTACAAATTGAACCGATGTAGAAAGTCCCCTATGCGTAGAGAGGTGATTTTATACATCAATTGAGGCTTTAATTGATGTAGAAAATGACTTTCTACATTAGTTATCACGTTAACTGATGTAGAAAGTCATTTTTTTAATATTTTGTTTGTTTCGTAAATTTCCTAATCTATTAGTTTCAAACAAACCCAGACAGGTAGTTCAATCATATTTAAATATGCTAAATTCGAAATATTATCAATAAATATTAATATATGCATTAAATCATAATTATAAGCTTAAGTACCTCTTAAACACACTTCAAACAATTCTAAACTACCTAAATTTATTCTAAACATATATAAATTTCATCTATAACTAGCAACTAAACCCTAAATACATTCTAAACAAACATATAAATTCATGTACAACTAATTTTAAAATACAATTCTAAACTACCTTAAATACATCCTAAATGAACAAATATAATAAATTTTGGGATGTAATTTATAAACAATTGCTTCATCACCCAATGGTTACTGATTGGCGAATAACTACATCATATAATAACATAACATTAGAACATAAACAATAAAACTATATATAATTAATCTGCTTTTGAATGCTGATATTGTAATTACTACTTACATGGAGAAAATCCATTCAAGCTTGTTTGATTTTGCCATGGGCCGCACAATACACTCCAAAATATTATATATGGACACAAAATTGATTAAAAAACATATGAATGTAAGGTTCCCTTTTAATAAAGATAATGAAAACATGATTAAATTAAATAACAAGATAAACTTAACTTATTTCTTACACGATTAAATAGGCATGTTCTCCTATATCCCTTCATTATGATCATCATGACTGACATGTACATCATCTACTTCATTTTCTCAATGATAGTAGGCATCTGTGTTGAGAAAGAAGGAGTGTCGAAAATATCAAGTGTGGAATCTTGATTTTCATGAGTACCATGCATGCTTCTTCCTTGGAGAACAACTGACCACCTTTCATTACAAGGATCCTTAATATAAAACACTTGTTTTGCTTGGTATGCCATGATGAAGGGCTCGTCCTTGTAAACTACCTTGCAAAGGTCTACCAAAGTAAATCCTAATTCATTGGTTTGCATGTCAACCCATATACACTTAAAAATAGGCACTCTAAATGTAACATAATCAACCTCCTAAATCTCTTCAATGACTCTAAAGTAACTTATGGATGCCATAATGGGGTTTTTATCTTTCAAACTAGAGAAGTGCATGGCCTTAGCCTGAAGAGTAACCCTACTGTTTTGCACGATACTCTTTTCATCATGTGACTTTGTACAGAAAGAATACTTATTGATATCGTATCTAGTCCAAGTTATGACAAGGTTAAGCCCACATGCTAGCCATTTTAACATACCAAAAGCACTATCATCACCATCAATTTTTTCTTTAAACCAATTTAAGAAAGTCCTGTTATGCTTATTCAACACTCATTTTTTGTTCATTTGAGGGTTATTTGTCTTAATAAAGGCTTTGTGAGCAAATAAGTAAAGGAGAACCTTGTTAGTGTTATTCAATATATACAAATGCACTTGAAGCATTTCTTCCGACCCTTGGTGACAACTTTTACACCTTTTGTACCATGACCTCCACATCTTACCTCATGACAAGATTTAGGAAGCTCTACAGTTTCTGCTTGTGACAAGTACTCTATACAAAACTCAATGGCTTTTTCTGCAATGTACCTCTCAACAATAGGTGCTTTTAGATGGTATGGCTTCTTCACGTACCCTTTCAAGATCTTTATGTATCGTTCAACTGGGTATATCCACCTTAAATAAACAGGGCCATACATTCTAATCTCTCTCACTAGATGCACTATTAAGTGAATCGTGATGTCGAAGAATGAAAGAGGAAAATACATCTCCAACTGGTAAAAAATAATAGCAGCTTCATTTTCCAACTCAACCAACTTCTGATGGTTAATAAATTTGCTACATATAGCATTGGAGAATAAGCATAGTCGCATTATGACATATCTAACATTTTTAGGCAATATGTCACGAATAGCCACTAGTAGGAGTTGTTGCATCAAGATGTGGCAATCATCAGACTTCAGGCCAACTAATTTCAGATCGTTTATTCACACAAGGCTCTTGACATTTAAAAAGTATCCTTGTGGCACGTTCAAGCCCTGTAGACACTTATAGAAACTTCTTTTCTCTTTTCTTGACAAGGTATGGCATGCTAGGGGCAAATATGTTCGCTTACCTACTGATTACAAACCTAACTATAGGTGTATATTTATCTCAACCAGATCTCGATGAGCATTCCAACCATCCTTTATCTTGCCCTTAATGTTTAGGATTGTGCCGATTAAACTATCATAGACATTTTTTTCCATATGCATAACATTGATGTAATGTCTAACATCTAGATTTCACCAATATGGTAGATCAAAGAATATCAACCTCTTTTCCACATGTTTTTCTCAATAGCCTTCTTTTGGGTCTTTCCAAAGTCAACATTGATGTCATTCACCCGTTCATAAAACTGCTCACCAATTAAGGCAGATGGTGCATTATCATCCTAACATCCATTAAAAGCTTTTTTCAGTTTACGATGTGGGTCATTATGCCTGAGAAATTTTCATGCCCAATGTAAACTGTCTTCTTTTCATTTTTCAGTTGTAGGTAGCATGTGTTTTATTCACAGATAGGGCATGTGTTATGCCCCTTAACACTATACCTATTCAAGTTCTTATGTGTGGAAAGTCATTAGTGATATATAATAACATTACACGCAATATGAAATTTTGATGGTGATACCCATCATCATATACGTCAACACCTTCCTCCCATAGCATTGTCAAATCTTCAATCAAGGAATGTAAGGGAACATCTATGCCATTTCTTGGCTATCTTGGGCCTGAAATCATCATACATAACATAACATATTTTCGCGTCATGCACAACCAAGGAGGTAGATTTAAATTACTAGAAAAATAGGCCATGAACTGTGCTTACTGGATAAGTTACATAAAGATTCATTTCATCAGTAGCAAGTCCAACCCTAAGGTTTCTTGCCTTAGTCCCAAAAGTTAGAAGCAAACGATCAATTTTCTTCCATTGTGGAGAATTAGCCAGATGGAAAAGTTGTTCATCACGTTTTCTCCCATCTGCATGCCATGTAAGGTTCTTTATGTTGTCTACATTAGCAAACAATCGCTTAAACCTTGAAATTATTGGAAGATACCATAACACTTTTATAGAGGGCCCTTCTTTGTGCTTTCATCACTATTTTTGTCATTATCCTCCACTTTGTAGCATGATACCCCACACTTAGGGCACTTATGCAACTCTTCATACTCTTTTCTGTACAATATGCAATCATTAGGGCACGCATGTATTTTCTTATATTCCAATCTCATTAGACACAACACCTTCTTTGCCTTATAGTTACAGTTGGTAATGTGTTACCTTCTGGAAGCATGTCCTTTAACAACTCAAGCAATTCAGTGAAGCTTTTATCACTCTACCTATTTCTTGCCTTGACATTCACCAATCTTAACACTGCTAACAATCGTATGAATTTAGTGCACCTCGGATACAAAGGCTTCTCAGCATCACTAGACAAAGTGTTGTACACATATGCTCGCTAAAAGCCTTTTATCCAACATTGTAAATCATATCCTCCAATTAATTGTCCATATGTAGATCTACATCAACCTACTCTGTTTGGGACACACTTGGAATGTTTAACAATTCACCATGCCATGTCCATATTGTATACCATAAGAAACCCATCATAGAGAAAATGTTCTCGTATTAACTCAACTTCTAGTCATCTCCCATTCAAAAAATTAACATAAAGACAATAATAGCTTTCATTACTATTAGGAACATTTTGTTTAGCAAATTCCAAAAAACTCTTCAACTCCATTCCTATACCCATTACTTATGCGATTTGTATTCATCCAACTTTGATCCATAACTACGATCTATGATACACACAAACATATATTCATGCATGTAAATCTCACTTTTTTTTTAAAAAAAGGTGTGACCTTATCCCATTCAAAAACCATTTTTTAATACTTGATTGATACATACATGATAAGTCTCATATTTTAAATTTGACAAAATTTTGACTACATTTTGCATTGGTCTCCAAGTACATGAAATGAAAGTGGTGACATTAAATCCACCACAATCAAGTATGCACTCGGAGACACAACTTGAAATACATTAAACCAAAATTTCATTAAATTTAATGAGACTTAACATCTACATATTAATCAAGTATAGAAAAATTGAAACTTTGCAAACTGTCTAACCAAATAATTTAAGATTCAATACAACAATTAACACTTTAATCACTATATTGAATCTCAAATGGGAAACCAAGGTTCACTCATAATACATAACTTGAATATAAAGCATATAATTAAACTCACAATTATAAAGCATATAATTATAATATTTGACAACAAAATTAAAACATGTTCTACTCCTACAAACATGCATAACTTGAATATAAAGCATAGTCATTAAACACATAAGTTATAAAGTAGGTACCAAGCAAAGGATTCTAATTCATCAATAAAATTAGGATTATTGCATACCCATGTGTCTTTGTCATTGAAAAGCTTAAGGGGTGGAGAATTATCAGATGGCCACCAAATAACACCATTACTAGCTCTACAAGAGTCCAAAGTCAATTTCAAGTTGCTCACGATGTTTAGTAAGTTGTGTTGAGAAGTGTTGGTATTTTGTGATGTATGTTTAAGTTGTTATTTGGTTATTAAGGAAGGTTTGTAGTTCTCCATTAAATGAGATATTGGAACTTCAAATATGGTTTGTATGTAGGATACTTCTGTCGATAATCTTCATGACCATACATTATATCTAACGGTCATGGTAGCCTAAAAAAGCTACTATCATTAAAATGAATGAGTCTATGTCCTTGACACTTTGCATTGCGATTCATGAACTCTGTTACAAAAAGTACACCATTATCTTGTATAGTTACCATTAATCTGCCAAATGAGTTGCCAGCTGTGGAAGAGTACAAGATTGTTGAGATGGGTCATGTGTAGTTCTATTTGGCTCCTAAGATAGAAGAGGATGAAGAAGAGACAAAACCTCAACTTTAATCTATTTTTAGACACATTGAGGACGGACAAACTATAGTTCCTTTCTTAACATTTCTTGGTATTTTGTGATGTATGTTTAAATTATCATTTCGGTTACTAAGGAGGGTTTAAAGTTCTCCATTAAAGAAAATATTAGAATTGCAAATATAGTTTGCAGGCAAAATACTTCTGTTGACAATCTTCATGACCATACATTATATCTAACGGTCATTGTAATTTGAAGCTATTGTCATTGAGATATTGAGATGAATAAGTCTATGTCCTTGACACTTTTCATTGCGATACATGAACTCTTTTACAAAGAGTACACCGTTTAATCTATTTGTAGACACATTGAGGACTGATAAATTGTAGTTCCTCTCTTAAGATTCTTTTGACCATTGTTAATAATATCATTAACCCACAAAAAGCTCATAATCACCCTCACATAATCAATCCAAGCAAGAAAAAGGAAAAAGAAAGAGAGAGAAAAGTATTATGGTGGCTGTTGGTAGGCATCCAGTGGTCAGTGGTGGGGATGGTCGTCGATGACGATTTGGTAAGCGTGAGCATGATTGTCATTGTTCGCACGACACTTGCTCGACATGTACACGTAGAGGTTGGTTGCTGTTGGTGGTGCCCTTGGTGACGGTGATGATGATGGTGGTGGTGTCGAAAGTGGGTGTCGTCGATGACAATGGCGAGGTCGTTGGTGGGCATTGTAAAAGTGAGGTCAGTCGCGTATATATATGTGTTTCGAGCCCAGTGGTCCACCAACGGAGGGAATTGGGGTTTTAATTGTTGCGGGGGGTTTTACATCAGTTACTAAACAGACAATGTAAAAGAGAACTTTTTACATCGGTTAAATGCTTTAACCAATGTAAAACTTTTGTCGTTAATTATAAAATTGCCACCATCTTTTTGTTTACATCAGTTGTTAACAATCGATGTTAAATGGCATCATAAAAGTGTTTTTTATGGTACAATATTTCTGATTAAATTATTATACTTGGTAACTCAAGTCTATTGCTAATCTAAGAAGAGTCCTGACTAATCTTAATTGGATATATATAAAGTTGCAAATTCAGTCGAATTAAGAAGCACTTTAATTAATTTCAAAAAAGGAAAGAAAGCACTTAATTATTTGACATTATTATATATAACTAGTATTATATATATAGCTAACATCATATTTAATATTATATATAATTAGTATTATATATACCAATTGGACATAAATTACCTTCTGGTAGTTTTCCACTTTATTACTTCGACAGAAATAGATAATATAGCGCTTATAATTGCTATGAAAGGGGTATTTTAACCATTAAAAACGTTTTTTTATTATAGTGAAATTTCTTTGATTAGAAAAAACTTGATTGCATGAAGTTTATTTATGTGTAAATGTCTAGACATAATTTGTGGTTTAATTTTTTTTATATTAAGTTTATACATTTGAGTTAATATGCAAATATAAAAATAATATAAAATACTGGTTGTATGTCTAGATTGAATTAATATTGTTTTAAGGCATTGAATTAATAAATTTGAATTTGAATTAATCATAAAGGGACAAATGTATATCTTCTATATTTGATAATGATCATAAATTACTTGAGTGACTTACCAAACATACTCATTAGAATGGTAAAATTATAGTTAATTAAAAAGTAAAAGAAATTTATGAGAAAAATAAATAAATTAATGCTTGAAATGAATCACTTTTAGTGTGTTTGGTTGCTCATCAAAAAAGATAGACGCAGTCATATGCAAGCATATAATACTAATTGCATGATTTTTACCTATTGGATGTGGAAATATGATAATACACGATTTTAAAACCAATCTATACATGCATTAGACAATGTCATAACTTTGTATAAAATGATAAATTTATGATTATAATAAATATATTCAGGATTAGAAAAAAGTTTTGATTTTTTTAAATTTTATCAATACCACAGTAGGTTTTTTCCCCTTTCTACACTATTTTTATATTAAAATTGAATTATTTTAATTTATTGATATTTTAGTTATTTGTTACAGTGTTCACTCCTCCGTGCACAATACAGTAGCCTTTTCCAATCATCTATCTTTACTTCTTTATAAATAAATTAGAATAATTATCTTAAATGGAGCATTTTTAGGAGCTATTCTTTAACGAGATCAATTTTAGAGTTTTTTTAACTTGATATCTCTTTCAATCTATCATTTCATATTATTTCTAAATTGAATTTCAATATTTTTTTAAAAGAAATACCAATAGTTAAAAATAACCTTATATCACAATATAAATTTTTATCATAAATCTAAAATATAATTTATATGTTCAAAAATATTTATTTATTAAAATCTATAAAATTATTTATTTATTATAAATTTTATTTATAATAAAATTATATATTAAACATTATTTATTTATTATAAATTTTAGTTATATAAAATAAACATTTATTTTATGCATTGCACAAGCTAAAATACTAGTGTGTATATAAATTAGAATAATTATTTTGAATGAGAACGTTTTAAGAGTTATTTTTAAATGGGAGTGGTTTTAAGAGTTTTTATTTAACGAGAGAGTTTTTATGAGTTTTCTAACTTTTATCTCTATTAATCTATCCTTTTCTTCTTTATTTCTAAATTGAATTTTAATATTTTTTTTAAAAGAAATTATCACCAGTTAAAAATAATCTTGTATCACAATATAAATTATTTATTATAATTTAAAATATAATTTATATGTGAAAAAATATTTATTTATGTTAAATTTTTATTATAATATAATTTATATATTTAAAAATATTTATTTATTATAAATTTTTGTTAAATAAATAAACCTAATGTATTGACTAAAATACTAGTTATGTTAAATTTGAACGCCATTGCCTTACCATATAATATTAGTAGCTTTAATATAGCAATAGATTATTATGACAGGTTGACGGGAGACTTTTTCAAGTCTTCCCCAAAGTGTCCCTAGTTTCCATTTAAAGTCATCGTCGTTGTCTTTTTCTCCAGAATTTTGAAGTGTTCATCGATCGTTATCTTTTTCCACAGAATTTTGTTACCACGTTGTCATTTTTGAAGTCGTCGTCATCTTTTTTCTGCAAAATTTCTTGCTATTTTGTCAGTTTTAAAGTCCTCGTCCTCGTTTTAGAAACTCTTTTGTATATATGTAAAATGAGTTAGTTTTGATTTTGATCCTCATAAAAAAATTTCATTATTTTCATCTCTCTAACAATTTAAATTATTATTTTGGTCCTTATAAAATGAGTGAATTTGGTTTTAGTCCCTATAAATATTTTTTTTTCATCGCTCAAAAATCTAAAATCACTAATTTTAGTCCTTAACAGTCATTTAAGATAGATAAATAACATTCATTTTAAGGATCTAGATAACATTTTAAAGGTGTCACATGATGACATAATATCAAGACACTAGTGGGTATAACCTAGGATGATTACTTGATCTTTTGTTAAACATTTAAACAGTTAATAAGTATCATATAATAATAAAGGACCAAAAACAATTTTATATTTTTGAAGGATAAAAACCAAAGAAAATTTTTACAAGGACCAAATTAAAATTCACCCATTTTATAGGTACTAAAAATATTTAAGCCTAATGTTTTTCTATCATTATTGCGATCAAACAAAGGATTAGTGCTTTTCCAACAAGAATATGCTCCAATTTCTTCGGAATTATTATTTTAAGGTAATTAAAACATATGTTTTAAAAAATTTATAATAATTGTACATTTTTTAATAAAAACAAAAAACTTACCCAAAAATATATTTTAGTGTTCTTGTCATGCTAAAAATAATAGGTTCTAAAATAAAGTTGTATGTAAAATTATTTTTTAAGCTTAACAGACATGTTTATATTTTTCTTTTAAGAGATTAATCGAAAATTTTATTTCTGCAAAAGGGTGATTGATTGAATGTTGTATTAGCATTTGTCACCGCTCCAGGCCTCCAACATAAACATTCATCCAAATATAAAAGACAATTAAGATTTTATAGACTAAAATAAATGGCATTAATTGGAGGTATCGAGAGAGGATAGAGAAACAAACAGAGTCGTCTTTATTTGTTTTGTGTATAAAAAGGGCTTCCTTTGGTACTCAAGAATGTAAGAACAAACTAGCTAGGAGGAAAAGATCTGAAGTAAAAATGGTGACCAAACGTGTGGCTAACTCAATGCTTGTGCTGAGGATAGTTTCTATTGCAACTGCAGTTGCAACTATCGCCTTGCTGGTTACTAACAACTCCACATTTGATAACGGTGCAGAGCTGAAATATCAAGATTTCACTTCATACAGGTAAAAGACCATGTAAGATAGTGTTTCTGTTTAAGTAAATTTTTCCATAAACCTTATAAGAAAAAAATATATAAGAAAATAAAATAATTGAACTTATTCCATAAACTAAATTATCTGAATTTTACAGAAATTCTCTTGTCCAACTTCTCCAAAAGCTAAAGTGAATAAGTTGATTTTAACTTATGGAAGAAGCTTAGCACATTTTGCCCTTCTTATTTTCCTTTCCTATAAATATTTATGGAAAATTTATCCAAACAGGATCTTAACCATATAGGCAATCATTCATGATCATGATGATAATTAAAACTTCAATTTTGCCTTTTTATTTAAAATCCTAAATTTGTATGTGGAAATGATTGTTAATGGATTTGTTGATACTTTGATTAACTTTAATATTTTATGTTTCACAAAGAAAATAATAGAGTAAAAATGATCTTAATTATTCAAAGCTTCTTATATTTCATTGGTGCCATGTATATGTTAAAACTGCAGCCTTGTGGTAGCTATTGCAGCAATTGCTTGTGCATATTGTATAGTGCAGCTTCCATTTGCCATATATTATGCGATACGACAGAAGAGGTTGATAAGCAATAGATTCATGCCAGAGTTTGACTTCTATGGAGACAAGGTCTGGCCATTTTATTATTATATTATCGCCTATACTCAGTAATTCAAATATTCAATAATATAAATCAAGGAGCACCATAATATACTTGGGAAACTCCAGCATGGCTAATGTATAAAATAAATAAGACATGGACACAACTTATACTTGGACACTCTAACACGGCTTTTGTATTAAAAAAAAAAAGATATTGGGACATTATATATAGGAGAAATATGGGCAGACACCAAGCTCTGGTTTGGTACAATAAGGAGGTATAATAGGTGATATTATGTGATAAAAAGAAATAACGAGTGTTAATAAGGTGTTTGGAATGATAAGGTATTCATGTATTTTTACTCCATTGTATATATACTAACATACATTTAAACAAATATAGAGTAAACTAGTTAGTTGACTTATGCATTCCAGTCCTCTAGATTATAAGTGTTAGTTATTTTGTCTTTAACTTACCAAATCTTCATCTTTGTGTGTGTGTTGTCTTTGCTTATGTGGGGGAATTCTCCCTTTCTTTTCATATTGCTGTGTTGGTAGAAACGCACACATGTCACAATGTCCATATAACAGTTTCTGGCATAAGTGCACCTTGACATTGATACGTATATGCCCTACTGATTGTGAGCACATGGAAAAGGAGCAAGGATATGAAAGAGATTCATAGCAATTGCTCTCATAGATCAAGGATTTAATTTGTCACTTGGATGCACTAAGATATATATCACTTGAGTTTCCTTTAGCATGACCTTTGCAAATTCGCATGCATTATGTATGGTAAACATCTATTAAAAAGATCAGTCCTTTAAATGAATTTCAGTACCTTGAAAAATTATTACTTAACTTCTGACTAGAGATATCTTGAGTTTAAAAAAAAAATAAAAATCTTGAGACTTAAAAGTTAAACCCATGACTTTGCTTAAAAAGAATGGAACACAAAATAAGGATGTTGCACGTTAACTTTCCATTAATGAGAAAAAGTAACTATTGAAATTGATTCCAATTTTACCACATATATATAAGGCTAAATTGTACTTTTGGTCTCCTATAATTAACAATCCGTGATTTTGGTCTCCCCATTTTTAATTTCATGATTTTAGGCCTCCAATTTTTAAAAATCCAAGATTTTGGTCCCCCTATTTTTAATTTTGTGATTTTAGTCATTTAATTTTTTAAAATTCGCAATTTGGTCTCCCTATTTTTAGTTTCGCAATTTTAGTCCCCAAAATTTTAAAAATTCACAATTTTTGTGTAATCATTAAATGTTCATTCATTGACCGTCATGTCTCAACATTGACTATGACATGACATTAGTCTGTTAAAAATTATCTGCCACGTATTTAGTCTAATACCATACCATAGTTAATTTTGAGGCATTAATGATCAATAGATGAATATTTAACGGTTGGACCAAAATTGCGAATTTTTAAAAATTAGGAGGCTAAAATCGCAAAATTAAAAATTGGGATACCAAAATTGCAAACTTTTAAAATTGAAGGATTAAAATCG
The DNA here is from genome assembly GCA_004329165.1 of Spatholobus suberectus. Lineage (NCBI taxonomy): Eukaryota > Viridiplantae > Streptophyta > Magnoliopsida > Fabales > Fabaceae > Spatholobus > Spatholobus suberectus. The sequence goes on along the minus strand of QUWT01000781.1, from coordinate 20,353,801 downwards.
TGGAATTAAAAATAGGCAAACAAAAATTGCAAATTTTTAAAATTTGGAGGACTAAAATCGTGGAATTAAATAAGGAGACCAAAATCGTAGATTGAGAATTAAAGGAAGACCAAAAGTGCAATTTAGCCTATAAAAAGAGAAAAAAAAAAATTTAAGGCTAGTAGGATATCACATAGTTTTTTAATATATATATATATATATATATATAACATATTTTTCCCTTTGTTTAATTGATACATGTTATATTAATATATATCCATGTAAATTGAATGAAAAATCAATGAAATTGCAGGTAACTAGTCTGCTTTTGGCCACAGGCATTGGTGCTGGTTTTGTATTATCTGTGGAATTGAAGAAGTTCATCGACAGCAAAACTTATGGTTCAAATGATTATAAGTCCACATACAACAAAATTTTTATTCGAGGGTTCATTGCTTCTACTTTTCTTCTTATCACATTCCTTTCTATGGTTGTCATTTCATTCATTTCCTCTAATAACAGAAGCAAAGGTGTAACATCCCAAGTTTTAACCCTAGGAAGTACACCTTGCTAATTATCTTGTACTTTGATTAGGGGCAAGTACTTGATGCCGTAGGAGCTTGTAGTAGTACGAGCTTGTGTAGGCACATGCTCACATAGGTTTTAGCCAAGCTATTTATATATATGTGTATATACTTTGAGGAGTGTATTATTATACTTTGTGGGAAGAAGCCTTTTTTTCGAGAATTGTAACACTCAAAAAAGTATTACCTTTTACTTGCTTATGTTACTAAAACATGGTAGTTTAGAATATAAGAATATCAAAGAAACTACATAGAAACTAAAACTTAAACTTCTATCCATAATTGGGTTACTAATATATCAAATACAAATCTTAATAAAAACTCATGGCACAAGGTGCCTTACAACACATAAAAGGAAGATATATAAACATAAACTACACTCCCACACTTTGGGTGATAAGAATCTCAACATCTTCTCTTTGTAAATGGCTCCAAGCTCCTCTATAAGGATATCCATTGCTTAACTTGAAAAACATTAAAACTTAAAGGAATGAGATATAATGTCTCAGTAAGTGCTTTATGGACTCTAAGCTGACCCTCTACTCTAAAGATCTTTTTCTTATACTTTTGTGGTTTCTCTTCCCACGGGGATTCTAGGGACTATTCCCACTTATGATAATTCTATGTTGTCTAACTCAAATCCCGTGCTCTCACTTGATTCTCACACTAACAACTATTACTTCATCATGTTCTCATCTAATGCACAGGTTAACTTTTCTGCTCTCGCTCAGTGACTAGGCCTGCAACTCGTAATTTATCATATTACCATGAGTATTCATACATACAATACATAAACATTCACATCATTCATATAATTTTTTCCTTAAAACATTTTGATAATCATAAACATAGCTTAACATTTAATTCTCGCATGCTTAACATTAATCTTTCTCTTTTTTCCATCATACGACAAAGTATTGAGTTCAATCTTTCAAGGAGTGTCCTCCTTGTTCTTATTCCACAACCTCATATTTATATATCCCTTCGGTTTGAGGGGTTTAGCCACTAGCTTTTGAAAGAAATGGGAAGTGACAGAACTCCGCCCATTCACCCAAAGTGGGAACCTCAGTCTTAGCAACTAGCCTTTGGGGAACATGGGAAGGGATGGAACCCTGTCCATTCACCCAAAGAGGGAACCTTAGTCTTAGTATGCACTTCTTTCTTTATTTACACTACACCAAAAATAGATTTTAGTGGCGGTAGAATAGCAGCAGTTATTAAAAACTGCCCTTAAGTATAATGATTGCCGTCAGTTTTAGAAATAACGTCAAAAGTGAAAGTCTTAAGGCTGTTTCAAAACCATCGATATGTGAGAAATAATATTCCCTTAATTCTCCAATTCTTTCATGCCTGTGTTTTTCTTTTCCCGCCAAAGTGTTTTCCCCCTTTCTTGAACCCAAAAAAAAAAAACACACAAATTCTCTAACACCTCCGCACCCTAGAACCCAAAGGCAAAATGTAGAACTACCTAGGACCATCGTCGCTAGGTTCACTGTCTACTCTGAAACCTTTACGCATTTGTAGCTCTCTTTTGTTCTACCCTTTTACTCCTTCAATCCTTCATCCCAACCCTTTCCCTTTGCATCTCATCTCCCATACCAACCCCTTTCGTAATAACTCCAATCCTATTATCTAGCCTACAATAATCATAAAGCGGCTCCAATTTACACTCCTCCATCAAACCCCAATCCCAATCCACCATACCCTGCTCCTTTGTATGATTTTGACGACTATAGAAAGCGACGCGATGAAGTTTATGGAGAGGGAGTGTTAGCATATGAAGGTGGGAAAGTAGAACCGTATGGAGGATGGGGTTCGTCACTAAAATCATCCACTTAGTCAAGTTTTGATGATTACGGGAGGGCGATTGGTGGTGCTCCCTCTTTGAGCAAGGTTGTGAAAGTGATGCCAAAGGTGGATGGTGAAGAAGATGCAAAAAGTAGGGAGCAGAAGTTTTTGGTGAAGCTGTTGGTAGAAAGTGGTGGTTAGAGCACTGTGGATGTTCTATGTCATGTATGTATGAACATGATGGCATTTATTGTGTTGCTAGTTTTAGCTTAAATTGCATTTGTTGCTTATTGCATAGTCTGAATGGTGAATTGGGAGCCCTTAATAAATGGAAGTACTTTGAAGGCTTCATTTTAGATAGTATTGAAAATAGGGTTTTGATTCATAAAGGTAATTTCTTCTAGAAAATGGGGTTTTAATTTATGTAAGGGACTTTATCTATTGGGATATGGCTTGGTTTGTTAAGCACTTTTATACAAAAATATTGCATTGAAATATCAAGAGTGTTTTGCTTTACGTAGTAATTTTATCAATGAAATGCACCTTTGTAAATTGCATCCAAATGACTTCTACAATTCAAGAAGAATTTTCTAGTGTTGTATCCAAAAGCTAAACATATTTTACATAAAAGGCTTTTAAAAACATTTCAAATCCTAATGGCTTTGGTTTGTTCTTTTAGAAGAAGGTAAGAATAAAATTACTTGTGTCATTTGCATAGTGTCATTATTCTAAGATTTATTGAACTCTGTGGAGTTTCTAATTAAAAAGTTGTCAGTTATAACTTCTTAATGCTTTATTTTCTTTCTTTATTCCTGTAAATGGTTCCCTTGTACCCCCTTTTGTTTTGGAAAATGTTGAATTTTGTTGTTGTAAGTATTATATTTGTCTAGCTAAGTTGATTTGCTCAACATGATGATTTCATTCATATTTAAGGATACTCATATCAACTAGGTATAGAGTTATAATGTGCTTGGAGGGTGAAGTTTTTCTTTCATACATATTGAAATCCATCAAACAAGTCACCAAAGTTGGAAATTTCAAAACTTTTCTAGGTCCTAGTGTTGAATGTTACTTGCTTATTGGAAGAAGATTGAATATGGGTTGGGCTACAATGAAAATAATTTTGAAAACTTGGTGAACACATGTTCTGATAGCATCTGCATGAATTTTTGCGTAGTTTAGAATGCTATTGCTTTTGGAGCTTTAATGTTTTCACATTTATTATTGATAATCATGGCATGTAAGCATTTACATCTATGTGCAATGGAAAACAATGAATGAATTTTCACACAGTTTAGAATGCTATTACTAAAGAATCACTTGTCTATATCACTTTGGCATGTTGTAGATCATCACAAACCTCCAAAGGTGAACTTTTGGCTAGACTTGTTAAGTCTATCTAAATGGAAAGAAAAGCATGTGGGTCACTTTTCCCTTGCCTCATCTTCTTTTATCTTTTTCCATTTCAAAATGAAAATTAGATTATACATTCTTTTGTGACAAAATACGAAGCTCCAAAAGGAACACAAAGCTCCCTCTAATTCTCATGCTCCCCAACTGGTTGCCTTAAAGAGAAGAAGAAGGCCCCTCTTACAGGTTCTCTTCTTTATATAATTTGCTTGAAATAATGTGGATAATTATACGTATGTGTTGCTTTGAGTTTTTAAGTGTTTAATATGGAAATCATACTGGAATCTTTCAAGGCACTGCTATGTATGTATAATGATGCCTTTCGATTTATGCATTATTAAACCATTTATTATTCTACATTCTAATTTAAACCAGTCTAATGATTTGTGTTCCATTTCAATCTTTAAAGAACAATGCTTCCGTCTTCAAAATATGCTTTCTTATCTTGTAAATTTTGCATCTGTTATGGTGTGGTTGTTATGGTGAATGCAATGTCAATTGGTTAATAATATGCTTTCTTGTTTACTAGAATTGGGTTTTGTAACATCCCAGGCGTTGACGAGGCGGGGAGTGATCACCGATGTAAAAGAGATAAGGCACAGACAAGGAGTGGCTCCTAGCAGGCTTCCAATGGGAGGGGCATATGAATGAATCGAATACACACCAGAATGAGAGGGATCCAGAGGCTGTGCAGGTATGGGACTGTACAGTTGAGGATAGCTTAAAGGAATTAATTAGTACTACCTATACTAACAAGATGCATCTACTTTTCGGTAGCCTATTACTTAAGAACTCCACAGTTAGGAGTGCTTGACTTGGAGCAATTATGGGATGGATGACCTCTAGGGAAGTTTCCTAGGAAGCATGTGAGTGAGGATAAAGTATGCTGAAAAGTCTTATGTTGGATGGTGGAGACAGTCACTGATCCTGAAAGTGGCTAGGCATTACATTAAGTGGTATCAAAGCAGGGCCTCTCTCCCAATACGGTGTGGTTTGAGGACGAACCAAGCAGAAGCTAGTGGGCATATAACATCTCGGGCACTAATGAGGGCGAGGAGTGATCATTGGTGCAAAACAGATAAGGTACGGACAAGGAGCGACTCTTAGCAGGCTTCCAACGAGAGGGGCACATGAATGAATCAAATACACACTGGAATGAAAGGGGTCCAAAGGTTATGCATGTATGGGACTATATAGTTGAGGATTGTTTAAAGGAATTAATAAGTGCTACTTATACCAATAAGATGCATATACTTTTTGGCAGCCTATCACTTAAGAACTCCACAGTTAGGGGTGCTTGACTTGAAGCAATTTTGGGATAGGTGACGACTTCTTGGGAAGTTTCCTAGAAAGCATGTGAGTGAGGATAAAGTATGCTGAAAATTCTTGTGTTGGTTTGTGGAGATAGTCACTGATCTTGAAAGTGGCTTGGCATTACATTAAGTGTTATCCGAGTAGGGCCTCTCTCCCAGTAGGGTGTGGTTCAAGGACGAACCAAGCAGAAGTTGGTAGGCATGTAACATCCCGCACCCTAATGAGGGAGGGGAGTGATTGTCGATGCAAAAGAGATAAGGCATGGATAAGGAGTAGCTCCTAGCAGGCTTCCAGCGAGAGGGGCACATGAATGAATCGAATACACACCAAAATGAGAGGGATCCAGAGACTGTGCAGGTATAGGACTGTACAGTTGAGGATTGTTTAAAGGAATTAATAAGTGTTACCTATACCAATAAGATGTATCTACTTTTCGATAGCCTATCACTTAAGAACTCCACAGTTAGGCCTGCTTGACTTGGGACAATTCTAGGATAGGTGACCTTTTGCAAAGTTTCCTAGGAAGCATGTGAATGAGGATAAAGTATGTTGAAAAGTCTTCTGTTGGTTTATGGAGATAGTCACTGATCCTGAAAGAAGCCAAGCGTTACATCAAGACTAATGTAACACCCTCAGGGGTATTACCGTAACTAAGCCCAGATTTCTAAAAACAAAAAAAGAAAGACTTAAAACATAGAAACAACATGTTAAAGCGACTTATAAATACAATTATATTCATATAAGAATAATACTATAAATATCATACATGCCTAATACACCTCATCTATCCCTCGAAGGTGTCATATAAAACATAAAGAGGAATACAAGAAAACACTATAAACTAGACCACGTCTTCTTGCATGTGACTTCAAGCTCCATCTGTACATGTCTTCACCTATATCTTTAAAAATGGAAAACTTAAAGGAGTGAGACATAATATCTTAGTGAGTACTATAAGGACTCTACGGTTGGGTTAGACTCTTCTACTTGGACAACCTTCATCACTTATCTTTTATGGCTCTAGCCTCGTTAGGTCTCTCATAATTATCCATACCTATGGTTGGATCTACACCTTTCAATAGTCAATACTTCCTGTTAACTCCTCTCTCATTCTCACAACTGTTGTACAAGCTTACCATCTCATTCTTAACCGAAGAACTCATCCTTATTCCTTATATTTTCTTACCCAAAACTCTCTATTATTTAAACCCTTCATGTTTAGATTTTACTCTTCTTCCTTCTGATATTCAAAGTTGTCTCTAGGGGTCAAATCTAAGGCTACATACATTCTAAAAAACCCTTGACACTCTCTTAACACTTACCTTGATACTCTCATTTTGTTCTTTATTATTAGTCTCATACCTTTCTATTACGTAATGTGGGAATTCACCCTTTCTTTATCTCTGTCAGAATTATTATTGTCCAACTATAACATTCATGACACTATCCTAGGGTCTAGTCCCTCACATATCCTTAAGGTAGCAAAGACAATTCTAACTACAAGCATACATGTATTTCACATCTTTTGCCTAATAACTAGACATATGCATCGTTTTGTTTCATTAAACAAGCATGACATGAGTACATATACATAATCTTGACACTTCATCACAATACACAATTTCATTTTCACATGTGTACATATTACATCAATTGCTCATGAATAAGGTCACACAAATTTCACATAATACACTTCAACATATCACAATGCAATAGGATACATATGCATGTTATGTTCCTAAATCATTACTCATACACATGTGGTACCAACCTACACTTTTCAGAAAGTAGACTAAGATTAAATGTAGGCCATAAGAAGCATCATCGGTATCGATGCCTTCGGCTTTCGCACCCTCAACTAGCATGATATCCTTCGGTGACTAGTTAGGGTTACCCAGGTTTTGCAATATGCCCTAACTCCATGGGATCAACATGGACCATTGAAGTTTTTTCAACCAGATAACCTCTAAGGCTAGGGTTAAATAACCCATCATGGCCTCCACCAGCTAGATTCCTACATACTTTCCTCATCACATAGCTCAAATGTTATGATGCATGGTCACATACAATGCTTATAGCTTTTCATAGACTGTATCATGAAACATTGGTACAATTTCATATCACACTCAATTTTTTAAGGTAAATAACAATCATAACAAAGCATAAAAAAAAAACAAACAAGAATGAGTTAAAAACTGTAAAGAGGAGTTCATAAGCACAAAGAACAAAATAGCGAAGGTCTTATCCGCCCGGCAAGACAAGAGGTTCGCCCAGCGGGTCCGCGTCAGAATTCAACCCGCCCAATGGATATTGAACCCCACCCAGTGGGTCCGCGTCAGGACCTAACCCGCCCGGCGGATCCACACATTCGACGTAACCATAGAGTCCAGTTTTTCAAAAAAAGTCGTCCAACGACTATTTAACCCTGCTGGGCGGACGCGAGGTACAAATTTTTGTTTATTTTTCCTATTATATTTGGTTAGTAAATGGTCCAAATAAATAACTAAATTCTTAATCACTTCTTCTACCTTAATAATTGGTCAATCTAATTTATAAACACCTCACTCCCTCACAATCCCCTCAAAACCCAACAAATCCCTAAACTTAGGCATAAAGGGGGATGAAAGGTAAATAAATGAACAAGAACAATATAAAGGACAAGGAAGGACACTAGGGAGAGCACTCACCTTTAGGCACATGCAAAGCTGAGTTCTAGAGCTTGGGTTCTCCGGTTTCTTTTCTCCTCTTCTCTTCCTCTTCTTCTTCTTCCTTTTGTGACAGCTAAACCAAATTCTCCTTGCTCTATTCCTTTCTTATAACATGTGGGTGAGTATGTAGCTTAGTGGGCTTTAGTCCCCTATTAGGCCCTAGATGCTCTATGGCGTTCTATGATAACATTTCTACTAATTTATAATGCTAAGGTGTTAATAACATAATAATAATAACAACAACAATAATAATAACAATAAATATAATAACAACAATGCAACACAATAATAATAATAATAATAGCAACAACAACAACAATAAATATAAGAATAATGATAGGAACAACAATAATAACATTAAGAGATATAGTAATAATAACTCGTAAGATGTCATTTATTTAATAGCACATGGGAAGAGTCCTACAAAGAGCTACCTTGTGGTTTATTTCTAGTACCTAAAATCTGGGGTGTTACAACTCCACCTCCCTTAAAAGATTTTTGTCCTTGAAAATCAAAGCCTAAGAACATGTTCATGATTACTCACCAACTCATCCTTTTCGATTATTGAAGATTCATCCCTTTAATTGCCTGTTGAACAATTTTAATGCTAAATAGTCTGTGATTCTTCCCTAACTTTTTCCTAAGGAAATTTCTATTCTCTTGATAAAAATATTTTCTATAGGACTTCATCTCGTACTTAAATTAGTTTAGGAAATCATATGAATAAATGGGTTCTATCTAGATAGGCACCTACCATCATCCATTCATCTTTATCTAGGCCTAATTCTTAAATGCAACTCTAGGATCAAGTGGTTTTAAGTTAGGGCATCTATCTAAAGATGTTAAAGGTGGTTGGGCATTCCTTCTTAGTGTGTCAAGCCTCTTCTAGATGTAACTCTCTCTAGGTCTTTATCTAGTAGGTGTGATACTTAAGAATCCATTCTTATCTTCGCTAGGTGTAGCTCACAAGGTTCCTCTACATGGTGACTCTAATCCATCATCACTCAGGTCACTTATAGGCAAAGATTCATAAATGTCGTTATTAATCCAATTCTAGAGTTACTCAAGGGTTTCCTATTCACAGGATTTGTTGCTTCATTGGTTTACCCAGGATGGCATTCTTCTCATAGGGTTTAGGCTACTCGAAACCTAGGCTACTATTCGTTCATCCTAAGACAAATGCATTCTAACCCATGTTCTCGGGCGTACAAAAGACATTTAACTACCCCTTACTAAGCCCTCAACAATACAAAAATAAAAAGCAAGTGGAATCAACTAAGGAGGACAGCATAACATATACTTTGTATACATTGGACATGTACATCATTAACATTTATTTCTACAAGTCATGCAATGACACATATAAACATATATTCATACTTTACTCTTAGGGCCATCAACACAAATGTGCTTAATGAAGAACAGTTGTGCATCAAACCAAACATGTTCAACTTAAACCTAGTATACAATATCAACACCCCTATCTCTCACCTCTAAATCATGTGAATCACTCAACCCCTTAGTTAAATTAGACCAATTATATCCATACAAGACATCAATAAAAAGGAAAGTAATCAAGACGATTATGTTATTATTATGGTTAATCAAAACATAATACAATACCAAGGTGAAATATATATGGTAAGTGAGAATGCATGCAAAGGGATACATTCATTTTACATCTACTATTTAGTATCATAGCATCGTTCTTGACGTCTCAACGGCTCGCACTCTACGACACTTTACTCGATGACACTTCACTCAACTTCCTTATTGGTCAGAACCCTTCACTGGTCAGAACCCTCCATAGGTAGCCCTTTTTAAGACACTGACAACCAGCTTTGATACCATTTAGTAAACAAACACACATCTCATGTTCTAACACACAAAAAAGGCACATATAACAATCAAAGAAAATTCCTGATGAAGCAACATAACTTGGCTAGTCTAGCATAAACTACACCAAGTGTAACAACATTCCCACTTAAGGGTCATCATATCAATCACTGAAAGCATGCATTGAAACAATCTATATCTATACACACAAGCATTTAAGTAAGGACAAGGAGTTTGAAAATAACTCCCCATCCTCCGCACAACAAGAAAAAGGAATATATTATCCTCAGGGCACATACTTAGGGTAAGCTTGTCATCCTTGTTGGTTTCTCTAATACTTGAAACGAAGGCCCACTACAGCTAGGGGTATAGGGTTGATCGTTTCTTCCTTCTTAGAGATAAGACATTTCTTAACACTGGCAGAACACTTAGGTTAAGTAAACACACTCACTCATGGTTTTATAACAGTTAGGACATCCTTTCATTCGAAGACTCCTTTACATCTAGGGTCTCTTATTTTTCTTGGATTCCTCGGGTTGGTGGGGTCCTAAACATTTCCTCTTCCTATTGTCATGCTTTTGCTACGCACTCCTAACTTCCTTTTATGAATTTGTTCCACTTAAGAGGTGTCTCTCTGAAAATACTATCTTAAATTCTCTCATTTTAAAGGTATTCCCAAAAGAATAATCCTATCTGTCACACCTCTCTACCAACACTCCCCTTAGTGGGGTTATAGTCCCTAAGGAATGGTAGTTGACTCATTCAAGTTTCAATATATCTTGAATTCCAAGGTCTCTACGGTTGGTTTTCTTTGGCTACTTTCTACTCCTTTTAATGTTCCTTACTTAGAGTTAGGTTGGTTAGGTGAGGCTCCTACTAGGGAATTCAAGGGTGACTGCCTTTTGACTCAATTTTTACCCGCCATTCTTCCCACTTACATTGCACGAAGTATTGAGGTGGCCAGTCTTAATATTCCATGACAAGACAGTTAGGATTTATGGCATAGCAAACAATCCAAAACACTCGATGTAATTGAAACAATGTCAAACAATTTCTCAGAGTACACATAGAAAACAAAGAAGACATATAACACACAAGTCAAAAAGATTGACTTGCTTTGATACCACTAATGTAACACCCTAAGGGGTATTACCATAATTAAGCCTAGATTTCTAAGGACAGAAAAAGAAAGGCTTAAAAACATAGAAACAACATGTTGAAATGACTCATAAATATAATTATATTCATATAAGAGTAATACTATAAAATATCATACATGCCTAATACACCTCATCTATCCTTCGAAAGTGTTATATAAAACATAAAGAGGAATACAAGAAAACACTATAAACTAGACAACGTCTTCTTGCATGTGACTCTAAGCTCCATCTGTATATGTCTTCACCTGTATCTTGAAAAATGGGAAACTTAAAAGAGTGAGACATAATGTCTCGGTAAGTACTCTAAGGACTCTACGGTTGGGTTAGAATCTTATACTCGGACAACCTTCATCACTTATCTTTCATGGCTCTAGCCTCGCTAGGTCTCTCATAATTATCCATACCTATGGTTGGGTCTATACCTTTCAATAGTCAATACTTCCTGTTAACTCCTCTCTCATTCTCACAACTGTTGTACAAGCTTACCATCTCATTCTCAACCTAAGAACTCATCCTCATTCCTTATATTTTCTTACCCCAAACTCTCTCTATTATTTAAACCCTTCATATTTAGATTTTACTCTTCTTCCTTCTGATATTCAAAGTTGTCTTTAGGGGTCAAATCTAAGGCTACAGACATTCTAAAAACCCCTTGACACTCTCTTAACACTTACCTTGATACTCTCATTTTGTTCTTTATTATTAGTCTCATACCTTTCTATCACGTAATGTGGGAATTCACCCTTTCTTTATCTCTGTCAGAACTATTATTGTCCAACTATAACATTCATGACACTATCCTAGGGTCTAGTCCCTCACATATCCTTAAGGTAGCAAAGACAATTCTAACTACAAGCATACATGTATTTCACATCTTTTGCCTAATAACTAGACATATGCATCGTTTTGTTTCATTAAACAAGCATGACATGAGTACATATACATAATCTTGACACTTCATCACAATACACAATTGCATTTTTACACGTGTACATATTACATCAATTGCTCATGAATAAGGTCACACAAATTTCACATAATACACTTCAACATATCACAATGAAATACGATACATATGCATGTTATGTTCCTAAATCGTTACTCATACACATGTGGTACCAACCTACACTTTTCAAAAAGTAGATTATGAGTAAATGCAAGCAATAAAAAGCATCATTGGTACGGATGCCTTCGGCTTTCGCACCTTCAACCAGCATAATATCCCCCGGTGACTAGTCAGGGTTGCCCAGTTTTTCCAGTACACCCCAGCTCCATGGGATCAACATGGACCATTGGAGTTTTTTCAACCGGATAACCCCCAAGGCTAGGATAAAATAACCCATCACGGCCTCCACCAGCCAGATTCCTACATACTTTCCTCATCACCTAACTCAAATGTTATAACGAATGGTCACATACAATGCTTATAACTTTTCATAGACTTTATCATGAAAAATTGGCACAATTTCATATCACACTCAATTTTTTTAAGGTAAATAACAATCATAACAGAGCATAAAAAAAAAACAAACAATAATGAGTTAAAAACTGTAAAGAGGAGTTCATAAGCACAAGAACAAAATAGTGAAGGTCTTATCCGCCCGGCAAGACAAGAGATTCGCCCAGCGGGTCCGCGTCAGAATTCAACCCGCCCAATGGATATTGAACCCACCCAGTGGGTCCGCGTCAGGACCTAACCCGCCCGGCGGATCCACACATTCGACGTAACCATAGAGTCCAGTTTTTCAAAAAAAGTCGTCCAACGACTATTTAACCCTGCTGGGCGGACGCGAGGTACAAATTTTTGTTTATTTTTCCTATTATATTTGGTTAGTAAATGGTCCAAATAAATAACTAAATTCTTAATCACTTCTTCTACCTTAATAATTGGTCAATCTAATCTATAAACACCTCACTCCCTCACAATCCCCTCAAAACCCAACAAATCCCTAACTTAGGCATAAGGAGGGGAAAAAGGTAAATAGATGAACAAGAACAACATAAAGGACAAGGAAGGACATTAGGGAGAGCACTCTCCTTTAGGCACATACAAAGCTGAGTTCTAGGGCTTGGGTTCTCCGATTTCTTTTCCTCCTCTTTCTCTTCCTCTTCTTCTTCCTTTTGTGATGGCTAGACCTAATTCTCCTTCTCTATTCCCTTCTTATAACATGTGTGTGAGTATGTAGCTTAGTGGGCTTTAGTCCCCTATTGGACCCTAGATGCTCTTTTGGGTTCTATGATAACATTTCTTTTAATTTCTAATGCTAAGGTGATAATAACATTAATAATAATAACGACAACAACAATAATAATAACAATAAATATAATAACAACAACACAACAGAATAATAATACTAATAATAGCAACAACAACAACCATAAATATAATAATAATGATAGGAACAATAATAATAACAATAAGAGATATAGTAATAATAACTCTTATGGTGTCATTTATTTAATAACACTTGGGAAGAGTCCTACGAAAAGCTACCTTGTGGTTTATTTCTAGTACCTGAAATTTGGGGTGTTACAGGTTTACTATTGCAGGAGTTGAATTTGCATGTGGGCTGTATTGGGACCACGGCAAGTGTAGCGATCTTATAAGGGATAAAGTGAAAAGTAGAGTTATCGTCTCCACAGGGAATATGGTTTAATCTCAATTTAACCAAACAGTTGCTTGCTTGTTTAAAAATTAAAGAAGGATTATGAATTTTTTTAAGGTTTTTGGGATTAAAGAGCAATCAGAAAATAAAAACACAATTAAGAAATGTTTGGAAATTTTATGAGCAAAAGCAATTAGGTATCAAATCCCTAATGATTTTCCCCCAATGTAATTTCTTTCCTTTCTAAACCTATTCCTATTAGGCAATTTCCCTTCAATTTCCCTAAATTAATTCAATCCTAATTCCTTAAGCATTAAACCTTTTATTCCAAATTTTACATCCTAATCCCTTAGGCAAACAAATTTAGTCACAAACATTTAGAGCAAAAAATTAATGCGAAGGCATACTATCTCTCTCCCTATCCCTAGGTTCAAGAATTATATGGTTGTTAAAATGGAACAGTTCAAACCCCAGTTTTTCAATTGAAAAGTTTGAATTACAAATCAATTTCAAATAGGTGTTAAGCATAGAAAAAGTATTAAGCATAAAATTAACAACTAAATTGTATTAATAATCAAAAGGTTCAAAAGAAAAACAAATACGAAGGATTTCAATCACAATTCATCCTAACCTAACCCAAAAAGGGTTTAGAAACTCATAGAAAAACTAAACACACAGAAAATAAAAATAACATAGAAAGAAAGCCATAAATCTTAAGAACCAAACCCCAATTCTTCAAGATCTAAAGTTGGAGATGAATCTTCAAGCTCTTCCTCGCTCCCGATCCTTAGATGAGTCAAAGAATGCCTAGTGGAGAGACCTTTCCTCTTTTTTAAATTGATTTTAGACTGCTTTTCCTTTATCTTTCGCACATCAGGCCAAAAATAACACCCAGCAAAATGTGGGCACATTGAGCGTGGATTGCTCATGCTGAGTGTGAGCACACTAATTCAGTTCCACGTTGAGCATGGACTACTCACGCTAATTCATTTTCGCGTTAAGGGTGGTGCACTCACGCTGAGTAGCTAAGCAGTGTAGGTTATGCTTTGCATCTGCTGCGAGTGATACAAGTAGAACTAGCTCTTTGTGTCTTCACAAAAGTTGTAGATAATTTTGTCCTTGAAAAAAAGGCATTGGTCTCGCATCATTTTGATATCTACAACTCAAGATATGCTCAAAACAAGGCACCTATGTCAATGTTGTTAGGACAACATGTCAAAGCTTCATTTTCTCTATGATCCATGATCAATCTTGTCCTCTCATGAAAAGTGTATATCTATGTTCAAGCTTTCTTTACAAACTAAGATCACTTCAACCACATTCCTATGGTCCGAGTTACGACCCAAACAAGGAGAAAAGGTTGAAGTCTAAGTCAACAATTTGAAGCTTTTCACTAGTGCTTGTTTTCCCTACATTAAAAACCCAACAAAATTAGTGTATTCAAACATTTTTTCCATTTAAACTATTCAAAACATGAATCACAAAAAAGTATATACATATGGGTTATTTTCTCACAAAATTTACCAAATAAATGCATTAAAACATATCAAGAATGCTCTATAAATCTACATATATTGTAGATTTATCACAACCCCAAACTTAGAAATTTGCTTGTCCACAGTCAACAAATAGTTAAACATTAGGGTTGGATCCAATCCTCTTGCATTAACTCAATCAATCTCGAGTCAATTACAAGTCAATGTCGTTCTCAAAATGGTTGCACAAAACAGATTTATTCAACTTAGTCCTAAGGGTCATGATTCCCTTCTAAAGCAAAAGACGCCAACACAAGATAGTAGTTTCACTGCCTTTACTCTATACCTACTTCACTCTCTTCATAGAATTAAGTGTTTCACTCAACTCACAAAAAATAGGTTCTATTTACACTTAACATTATCACATGCCATCCCTACTAAATGCTTGACAAGATTCTAAGATTATCATTACAAAACAAATATGCACACTCAAGAGGTCTTTTACAGATTGTAATGAGCTAGGGACATAGGTAGAAAAACATTTGGATTTGGGCTAAGTAATTGAAATTGAGGGATATTTACAAAAATCATAGATTCATGTCACACAATCATCCCTTAGCAATAATGTTCTTGCCTGCCAAAATTTTCACATTCATTTATTCACAACATTATTCAAAACAAAATAAAATAGAAAGTATTATATCTTTTTGATCTCTTTTGCTTTTCTCTTTTTTTTTCTTTGCTTCATTTTTCTTTTTTTCTTCAACATATTTAGAACAAGATCAAACAAAATGGACAAAATAAAAATTTGTTGTATATCCACCCCAAACTTAAAATCTTTATTTGTCTTCAAGCAAACACAAAACCCCAAACTTAAGATCATGCCACAAGTATCTTGTAAAAAGGCAGTCCCTTAATTCCAATCAAGAGGGACAATATGGTTTTTCACTTTTTGGCTTGTAATGAGCTAATATAAAGAACAAAGGGATTAAGGCTCAAAAAGGCTAGCAAAGGATAATTGAAAAGGGTGGCTTATATTTGACACTAGCTTAAAGAAAAATGTACCTCTATCATATATTTGTGCATAGGTCAAGCAATAATAATAAGAATCAAGGTAAGTTCTAAAGCAAACAACATGTAATGAAGAAACACACTGAATAAAAATAGACTATTTAGGCTCAAAGTCTCACAAAGGCTAAGAGTAAAGAAACCACAAAGCATAGGCAATTTCAAACTAGCAAGTGTTAACAGGCCTTATTTAGAAGGTTCACAATTATCAAAGTATGAGTGACATAAAAAGAGAACTGACAACCAAGTATTTTCACAAAATAGTTTTTTTTTAACAAGCAACACAAAATGTGACATCTAAGAAATAGGAGCAAAAGAGGATAAATCACATAATATTACAATAGCACATAGGGTTCAATTTAAAGCACATTATACAAAATAGGTAGCAGAGAAGTAAAGAGAGTAAAAAGGACTTCCCTAAGTCAAGTAAGCACTGAGCATTCGAAGGGACTCCAAGGAAGTTGCTATGTGAAAAAGAAAACAAAAAAGAGAGAAGGAAAAAAATCTACAATTTAAAACAACGAAAGCAAGAAAGATAAAAGTGCTTGTTTAATGTCCTGAGCCTGATGATCCAATGTTGCTCAAGGTTCATTCAGAATGAAAGAAGCATTTATCTTCTCTATCTCCCCTTAATGATAAGGCTTCAATTTGTCTCTATTGACTTTGAGACACCTTCTTGAAATTGGATCTTCTATCTCTACCCATCCTTTAGTTGTAATTCCTTTAACTATAAAGGGCTTCGACCATTTGGACTTTCATTTTCTTGCAAAAAAAATGGAATTTAGATTTAAAACAATATACCTATTGGCCTAGGTAGGAGACTTTTTCGTGGAGGGTTGTCTTGTGCCCCTTAGGTACCTCCATTGGCTTCTTTTTCTTTTCTCCTCTTTTTTCTCTTAACTCTTCTCAACATATAGCATGTAACTATGTCTCTAAATTTAATAGGCACTCCTCTATGTTGCTTGCAAGCTTATCATCACAATACTTAATAAAATTCACATTCACCTTCTTCAGGGATACATAAGGTGTGCCTTGCCTACAGGAGTCTTGTGTCATGTCATCTACTACCTCTATCATAAAGCACCCTCCTATGTTACTAGGGTGCTTCATATCCTCAAAGACATTGAAAGTGATAGAGTTCTCATTCAACTAGAGGATTAATTTCCCCCTCTAAACATCAATGAGAGCTCTCCCTGTGGCTAAGAATGGATGTCCAAGAATCAAAGGTACTTCAGAATCTTCCTCCATGTCAAGAACAACAAAATCAATAGGGAAGAGAAATTTGTCAACCTTGATAAGGACATCCTCCATAATGCTATAAGGATGTTTAATGGATTTATCAGCTAACTATGTGGCCATATTTGCAGGCTTAATGTCACCTCCACCAAGTTTCTTCATCATAAATAATGGCATGAGATTGATGCTAGCCCCTAAATCACAAAGGGCCTTATCAATAGTCATATTCCTTATAGTGCAGGGAATAGTGAAGCTCCCAAGATCTTTGAGCTTAGGAGGTAGCTTCTTTTGCAATACAGCACTGCATGATTCTGTCAAAGCTACCACCTCTCCATCTTTCCACCTTCTTTTATTCATAAAGATGTCCTTCATGAAGCAAGCATAGGTGGGCATTTGCTGAAGAGCTTTTACGAAAGAAAGGTTGATTTAGAGCTTGTTAAAAATACAAGGAACCTTACAAATGCTTCATCCTTGTGCATCTTTTTCTTAGGAGGATACAACATTTTAACATAAGAAGAATCTTTTGTGGCTTGTCTCCATCTTCCAAAAGCTGTTTTTTACTTTTTTTGAGGATAGAGTTCTTATCCACTAATTTTAGCCTTTTCTTTTCAAAGTCCTCTACTTTTTTCTTTGCCTCTTCCTCCTCTTTCGAGACTTTTTCCTCAGAGACATTAGTATCTCTAACTTCAGAGCTTGCATCTATAGAATCAATAGTTCTACCACTCTTTAGAGTAATAGCATTACAGTGTTCCTTGGGATTGTTAGTGGCGTTGCTAGAAAAACCACTACTAAGTTTCTCAGCTATTTGTTTAGCCAACTATCCCATTTGGGTCTCCAAATTCTTGATAAAAGCATTTGTAGTATGCATAAATTGCTTCCTCATCTCCTCCAATGAAGAGTTTCTGTCATTTTACTCTTGTTGTTGACAGGGTCCTCTGTTTGGTTGACCCTCATCCTGCTTCCATGAAAAATTGGGATTATCCCTCCATCCTAAGTTATATGCATTGGAGTAAAGGTTGTACTACTACCTCCCAAAATTTTGTACATAATTCATGTAACATCTTCCAAAAATAGGCTAATTATAATTATATTAGTAATAAATAAATAATAGTCTTTTATGTCATTTTTTTGAGTGCTCTACATAATATAAGACCTTGTTATGTTTTAAGATATAATAGTGGGCTAGAGTTATATTAAGGGAAATGGGGGCCACTAAAGCCCACTAAGGGTCCTTACCCTTATCAAAACATACACACCCACTCACTTGCACACATAAGAAAGGGAAGAGAGAGAAAGAAAAGAGAACAAGAGAGGGAAAAGAAAAGAAGAAGAGGAAAAAGAGGAGGAACCAGCTACCTACACATCCAATCATTCTTGAAGCTAGTAATGAATGCTTCTTATCTATTTTCCTTACCTTGCCCTTATTGATTTGTAGTTATGGTTGATGGATTAATAGGTTTTGGGTTATTGAACCCTATCCTAGAAATTTGGAGATTTTGTGTCATTTGCATGATTTATAAGTTATTATGACAGATTTGACGATTATGTAAGGTGTAAAAGCATTTATAAGTCCATTATGTTGCTTTGGGATGGTGGTATAATCATTAATGGCCAAGGAGTTATAAAATCACAACCCCTATACCCAATTCACGTCAAGGTTGGTGCTGAACATGGATATTTCTGTGGTAAGCATGAAACAACCAAAACCCATTCTAGGACTCTAGTGGTTTGGTGCTAAGCGTCAGGGTTGGCACTGAGCGTGGATATTTCTGTGCTGAGCTTAAGACCCCTGGAACAACATGTCATATTCACTTCATTTCTAAGCACGTGTTCATTGTTTCCATGTAATAAATGACTACATCAAAATATGTTTTACTTGATATCATGTATAATGGGTCTCCTTTGGAAGAAAGAGGGTATAAGACCCTCTAGATACTAAAGGTTAGCCAAGGGTTTTAATAAAACAAGCCCCTCAGACCGGAGGAAGATATAAATACGAGGTCGCAATATATCTATATTACAATAAAAGGAAGGTATGCGTAAGACTGAAGTGCCCTCTTTAGGCAAATGGGTAGGTTTCGTCATTTCCCATTCCAAAAAGGCTAGTGGCTAAACCCCTCAGACCGAAGGGGTATATAAGTAAGAGGTCACAACATAAGGACAACAGGGATGCTCCTTAAAAGTTTGAGCTCAACACTTTGCCATAGGACGGAAAAGAGTAAATACAAAAGGCTAGGCACGTGAATGAATATTATGAAAAGATTATGTTTTGAAGTTGAGTAATTGATATTTATTGTGACGGATGTATTCAAGATATTCATACATTGTATTGCATGTATTTAGCACTCATTGAGACATTGTCTCATTAGTTTAGTTTCATATTCTAAATTCACAGGTAAGGATTATTGGCGCGAGAGGATTCTCTTTTATGATGTATGTGATTATGTTACTTGAAAAGCATGTATGACCCAAAACAGTGAATTTCTTGAGTAATGACATTACATATTATGATATTCTTATATGTATGTTTCTATTATCCACAATTACGATGATTAAGATGTATAAGCTTAAGGTAATACCTTTCAGGGTGTTACAATTGACATCTTTATGAGAACTTCTTAGAAGAGCACAAGCGCCATCATCATGAAGGCCTCTATAGAAAACACAATGTAAGTTCTAGATTGCTTGAACTAGAGCGACCTGGGACCTTTGGTATCCAGTTTGCTTGAGCTTTAGCTGCTTAATAAGGGACTCCAGTTGGTTTGACATGAGCTTCTATTATGCCAGCGGAGCACTTTTTGTATCCAACTCTAATACTTCTCTCCTTAAGCTTAGACCTTTGTCATATTGGATGTTGTACTTATTAGAAGCCATAGATTCAATGATTTCTATAGCCTCCACAATAATCTTGGTATTCATGGTGCTACAAGTTGAAGCATCAAGGATCATCCGAGTTTGACCTCTCAAACCAATAAAAAAGTAGTGCACCTGCTCAAGATCATCAAAACCATGATTAGGACATCTTTTAAGAAGAGATTTATACCTCTCCCAAGCATCAAACAAATCCTCGCCCTCTTTTTGTTGAAAGTTAATTATGTGATTTCTCCTTTGGTGGTACAGAGAGTGAGGGAAGAAATGTTCAATAAACCGATAGATCATCCCTTCCCAGGAAGTAAGGACTCTTTGTGGTTGAGTCCATAGCCATTCCTTGGCATCATCCTTTAAAGTTAAAGGGAACAATCTAAGACTAATGGCCTCCTTTAGGACATCCTGAAACATTATTGTCTCACAAATCTCTGAAAAGTTAGAGATGTGATTATTGGGATCCTTCATCCTTCCTCCAACAAATTGATTCTGTCAGAACAAGCTTAAAAGTGCCAAATTAGCTTGAAAGTTGGCATTGATGGGAAGATTTACAATAGTGAGTCCGTGAAGACCCTTGTTACAAAAATCACCAAGATTGCGCCTAGGTTACGGCTGTAGCCTAGGCTATGGTTGTTGTTATGGTTGTGGCTGTGGTTGCTCTTCAGCCATTGCTTTGTAGGTTTCCGCCTCAAGGGTCTCCTCAAAGGTATGAGAAGAGCAAGCTTTGTAGTCCTTGGTCAGAAGCCTTTCCTGTTTCTTCCTTTCTTTAGTTTCTTTCATGAGACCCTTTGTAGTCTTCTCAATCCCTAGATCAAAGACTAGTCCTTTGGGACCCTAATTGCGTCTGTGCATATGCTAAACAATAGAAACCATAAGAAGCAAAGGTGTAGAATAATAAAAAATTAAAAAATTAAAAATAAGAGTATAAATAAATAAAATAAAATAAAACAAAAATTAAAATCATAAAAAAAGAATCAACAAGAAATTACTCAGTTGGATTGGTATTAGATACATACTCATCGGCAACAGTACCAAAAACTTGTTGGGATCACGACAAGTGCACCAGTCATACAAGTAATAAAGTGAAAAGTAGAGTTATCGTCTCTACGGGAATTGTGGTTTAATTTCAATTCAACTAAACAATTGCTTACGTGTTTAAAAATTAAAGAAGGATTAGGAATTTTTTTGAAGTTTTTGGAATTACAGAGCAAACAGAAACTAAGAACACAATTAAGAATTATTTAGAAATTTTATGAGCAAAAGCGGTTAGGTGTCAGAATCCCTAATGATTTTTCCCCCAATGTAATTTCTTTCCTTTCTAAACCTATTCCTATTACGCAATTTACTTTCAATTTTCCTAAATTAATTCAACCCTATTCCTTAGGCATTAAACCCTTTATTCCTAATTTCGAGCCCTAATCCCTTAGGTGAACAAATTTAGTCATAAAAATTCAGAGCAAGAAATTAATGCGAAGGTATACTATCTTTCTTCTTATTCCTAGGTTCAAGAATTATATGGTTGTTAAAATTGAACAGTTCAAACCCTAATTTCTTAATTACAAAGTTTGAATTACAAATCAATTTCAAATAGGTGTCAAGCATAAAAAACGCATTAAGCATAAAATTAATAACTAAATAACATTAATAATTAAAAGGTTCAGAAGGAAAAACAATTACAAAGGATTCCAATCATGGTTTATGCTAACCTAACTCCAAATGGGTTTAGAAACTCATAGAAAAACTAGACACAAAGAATAAAAAATAAGATAGAAAGAAAGTCATGAATCTTGAGAATCAAACCCTAATCCTTCAAGATCCAAAGCTAGAGATGAATTTTCAAGCTCTTTCTCGCTCTCAGTCCTTAGATGAGTCAAACAAAGCCTAATCGAAAGACCTTTCCTCCTTTTTAAACTGATTTCAGACCGCTTTTCCTTTATTTTTTGCACAACTGGCCTAAAATGAGCACCTAGCAAAATATGTACACACTGAGTATGGATTGCTCATGCTGAGTGTGAGCACGCTAATTCTGTTCCGTGCTGAGCGTGAGCACGCTAGTTCTTTTTTGTGCTGAGCGTGGTGGGCTCACACTGAGCAGCCAAGCAGTGCAGGTTCTGTTTTTCATTTTCTACGAGTGATACAAGCAGAACTGGCTCTCTTTTTCTTCACAAAAGTTGTAGATAATTATGTTCTTGAAAAAATGGCACCAGTTTCACATCGTTTTGATATCTACAACTTGAGATATGTTCAAAACAAAGCACCTATGTCAATGCTGTCAAAACAGCACGTCAATTTCAATTTCAAGCTTCATTTTCTCTATGATCCATGATGAATATCATCAAACTCTCTACATGAAAAATGTAGATCTATGTTTAATCTTTTCATAGAAATCAATATCACTTCAATCACATTCCTATGGTCTGAGTTGTGACCCAATCAAGAAGGAAAGGTCGAAGTCCAAGTCAATAATTTGAAGTTTCTCTCTAGTGCTTATTTTCCCTACATTAAAAATCCAACAAAATTAGTGTATTCACACATTTTTCTCATTTAAATCATTCAAAACATGAATCACAAGAAATTATATACATATGGGTTATTTTTTCACAAAATTTACCAAATTAATGTATAAAAACATATCAAGAATGCTCCATAAATCTACATATATTGTAGATTTATCAAGCTGCTTCTTATCCTGTAAATGTTGCATCTGTTAGATCTTAGCGCTGCTTCATTTTTAGGATGTTCATCTAGAAGCTCAGGAAATCAGTATATCATGGTTGATTTTCTTTGTAGTCAATATGATATGATGTCCATGTTAGTATTCTCACTTGGAGTCTATAATTGGGTAATATCTTGCTTAAAAATAGCATCTTATTCCATTCTTCAATGATTGGTATCAATTGTAGCTCTATTATTGTATTATTTATTCGAACGGTGTATGAGTTTAAACAGCTTTCATGGTTCTGTCGCAAGCTATACATATGTTGAGTTGATTTGTCATCTTTCCTTTGACATTATTTGTGGCAGTTACTCATGATTTTTCAATGTTTTGATGAAATGAGGGCATTGGTTAAGAAAGCATTTATAACTCTGATGCTTTTACCTTCCTGGTTAATTGGAGTTTATTATTATTGGATTCCATATATGACATGATATCCATTATTATCCTTTTCCATGGCAGAGAGTACTTTTTCTAACATTCCAATGACTTGATATGAGCTTCTTGATGGCAGTGAGTCCAACTTTGTTTGCATTGAAATACTGAGGATTCGTTGAAATATTTGAATTGTCTTCTTCCATTCTAGTCCCTGTTATCTTCTGTGTATCTATAAATATCTTTATTGATTTGAAGCTGTTGCCTCTTCTAATTTACTTGCGATAATCATTTAACTTTGATATCATGGATGACATAGGATTATTGAAGTTGGATTGGACAGATTCAAGATTCTTGATATTCTTTTTAATCCATCACTGGTTTAGGTGTGTGGCTTGCATGCTTGGGTATTTATTTTAGTTAATCTGTTATAAAAATTTGCTATTAACACATTTCTAGAAATTTGTCAATGCTTGATTTTATGCTAAGCTTCGGGGAGTTAAAAAAGGATTGATTGGAAGAATCATGTGGTGTTGTTAGATGGAATTTGGCTGAAAATTGATAAACTATTAGCTGGGCTTTTTTTTTCATGTGTGTGTGTGTAATAGGTTTGGGATGAGGCTAAATTGTAATAGTATTTTCATTTTAGCTATGCAAATGTCAGAAGTGCAAACTCAGTATATAGAAGGCATAAATTCAAATACCCCCTTAAGCCTAAAAGGAGAGGGGAAAATAGATCTGTATGATTGAATATTGGAAAACGTTGTAGCAGCCGTTAAAAAAGGGAATTATAATACTTAAAATAAAATGGTGAACAATTCAAAATGATCCTCTTTGCTATTTCCAAACAAATTTTGTTTACTTTTTAATGAATGATTATTTTGACTTCTATCAAATCAGACCGGAAGGGTCCTCCTCCAACCTACTTTTCTTTATCTCCTCCCATGCTATTAATAACAACACTATTGCAGCATTATGTTATAGATGGTGGAGATAAATATTAAATAATACTAAATGCCCAATTAATAGATATATAGTAAATAAGATCCAGTTCTTTGCCTCCTCTTCATTTACACTAAATTTATTTGTTCCCAAAATTTTGAATATCTTATTAACGCTAATATCATATTGGTACAAAATTACAAATTATAGTTCAAGGTTGTTGAATTTGACTGGTGATATTATTCTTTATCTTGATATTTATTATGTGTATGCTATGAGCTTTATTTAACTACATTAGGTTCCTAATATTTAGGCTGATTATTTTACTATCCTGGGTGTTGAGTCTTATAATAATTGATAGATAAAAACAATGTTTGGAGGAGTTGAAACATTTGTAGCTTGTGATAGGATGTATATCTTTGTACAACATGCCTGGCAACTTTGGCAAACATGGCACCTCATGTCCATCGTTCGAGTGCATATGCATCTTAGAGACTAGTTAGCCTCTTTCACATGCTATCATGGAAGTATGTTGTCGCCCTTCATGGGCAGAATAAATTGTATCCATTTCATATTTTTATCTTAAATGACTGATTTCTTGTATAAAGGTTTGATTATAATGTTGATTATAATTAGGTATATACATTTTGGAGCAAGCTGAAGTTGAAGGTAAGGTATTCTATAATTCACCTATTATTATATGCATACTAATTTTGTTTTAGAATTAGTTTCATTATTAAAATTATTAAACAGAAAACATAACACACGTTTATTGGAAATTCGCTTACCCTTGTTTAAGTACTTCCTCAAAAGTTTGAATGTTTATTGGAAATTTGCTTACACCCTTGTTTTTGGCTTGGAGGACAAAATCAACTCCCTGTGCAATAAGCTCAAGTTTATAAACATCTTCTTCAAGAGCTCTGAGGGGAAGTGCAACAATAAAATTGTGAAAGAAGGTGGTGAGCCAAATAAGAGATATAGCCCATAAAGTTGAAGATGTGGTTCACACCTATAGTGCCAACGTCACCAAATATAGAACCAGAAACACACTGAGCAAGTTATTCCACTTCAAAGAACGATTCATGGTGCTTCACAAAGTCAACGCTGACATAGAGGATAAAGAGTCACATTGACAAGATTTATAAGAATGAGGAAAGGTATGGCATCGGAGTAGGTTAATTCCAAAGTGAAGAAGCTGCTGCAATAGAATCACCGCAAGAGAAGAAGGGATTGATGTGGAGGAAGAAGAGTGCATGACTCCAGCGTTGTAATTAAGCAACTCATGGAAAGTGATTCACGTAGTAAAGGTGTTTCCATAATTGGCAGACTACTATTGCTTGAAAGATATATACGCTATATGTAAGATACAAAGAGACTGTCAGTCACATTCATTATTCACATTTATGAAATTTTTAATCACCTGTTATGGTTTTTTATTTTTCCTTTCAAATTTCATTTAACATTTTAGAAGAGTCAATACGTTGTATAGAAATATAAATATTTATTTCATAATAATAATAGTAAGAAGACTTTAATATAGTATAAATATATTTGTATTTGATTTTTTTTTGTTTGACCAAGTTACTACTTGGTGGCGGTTTTATAATTGCCAACATGCTATCATTTAGTAGCGGTCAAGGGACCACCAACATCCTCTTACTTAGTGGCAATTGTATAATCGCCAAAATTCTATTACTTTGTGGCAATTGCAAAATTGCTAGCTTTCTATTTCTTACTTGTCGGTGGTTATTCCGTCAGTTGTGTAAAACAACGTTGTATGGATTAGTGGCGACATTTTTACGGCAATTTAAGGACCGCCAGTAGTTAGTTTAATGGCGGTTCAAACCGCTAGTATACAATAAAGTAATTGCCACTAAATGCTAGTTTCAGTGTAGTGTTAAACATATACTTATCTCAAATATATTCTTTTCATAAAACCTTTCATAAACTTAGGAGAAATTCCCTATCTTTTACTAAGGAGGCATCATCATTGTACTCACACAACACAACACCTGCATAACCACAAGAATAATACTACAATTATTCAAGTCGTCATCATCAACAAAGTAACACAGCATAACAACCAATAACAAACGTACAAAGAACCAGCATAGAAGGACAAGGGTGTAACCACACTCAACCTTTGCTTGAGGCTAGTACAACACCTTACTGTTTAAAAATGGTATTGCCCAGCGAATCACCCTCGTTGCTGAGCAATGCCTCCTACTCTCAGACCTTTTTTTCTAAAACTACATTTGCTTGGCGAGACTAAGATCTCGCTCAGTGACTCCTCACTCTACACCAAACATCATATTCTTGGGGGTGTACCTTCACCTAGCAAATGAGGATTTCATTCAGCAATTGGGCATAAGGCTTCCAAACTTAGTTCTTGGGACCTTTTTTGCTTAGTTGAAATTCATCTCGCTATACGAGCAAAAACACTCTTTCTGGACTCAAATTTTCACTCAGGGAGACCTACTCTTGCTTAGTGAGCTTGCACGACACCTTTAAAACTGATTCTGGACATTCTCTTGCTCAACCAACTTTCTCTCACTCAACTAAAATTTGATTTTTTTTTCTCAACTACAACCTCTTATCACTCAGCTAAAGCGGTAATTCTACAGATCACGATTTTCATTAAATCTGCATCTCCTAAGGCCATCAATGGCCACCCAGCGATTCCTAACCACCATAAACAATCCCAAAACACTTCTATTACATTTCTAACCAATTAATTTATCACATAAACCCCTCAATCATGCATAATTATAAAAGGTCCATAAAATCCCAAACCAAGGGCTCAAAGGAAAAAGAGGGGAGAAAAGGAGACAATCACCAATCCAAAGGGTAGGGGAGGACAAAGAAGAAGCACTCATCTTCAGTGATTGTCTAGATTTGAGCTTTGGGGCCTGGTCGTGGATCTCCACTCCTCTTTTCCTCTTCCTCTTCTCCTTTTCTCTCTTCCTTTCTTTTCTTTTCTCATTCTCTCTCTAACTCTCCCTCCCTTTCCTTTCTTAAACCGTGTGTATGTATGTATGGCCTAATGGGCCTTTGTCCCAGTTGGGTCTCAAAGCCCCGTTTAGGGTCCTATTATCTTATCCCTATAATATTCTAATATAAAGTTAACTATTATTTAATACCTATAGGCATTCTTAACCATAATTATATTCCTATTTATATTGTTCCAAAATTAGGGATGTTACAAGAATTATATTATTTTAGGTTTTTGAGTTAAAAAAAGTTGAAATTTGTAAATATTTAAGCCTTGATATTATGGAAAGTAATACTTTGATTATGATAATTCAATGAAGATTTTAATAAAGCTTTTAAATTAAGAAGTGTTTCTTGAGATTAAAGTATGTGTTAAGACAAAGGATGATTTTATAACCCTCAAATGTTTTGATAAAAACAAACAATTAAAAAGAGCTTTTCAAACAATTGTCTAGTTACTCAAATATCTTATGCTAGCTATCATTTGATCTTTTCATTCGTATATCGTCTTTAATTGTGTTTCAAAATTTTCAATAGTTAACTTCCCTTAAACAATGTTCTATCTGCACACTGGTCAGCTCTAAAAGCGTAAACAATCTCAAAATAAATGAAGTCTACACACCTAATTTTGAGAAGTTTACTTTACGTGTAAAAGAAAGAATATGCGTGCAAATGTTAGAACAAAAGGCAAATATGTTCACCATTACAAGATAGAGTACAAGAATGGTAAAGATAAACAGACTGCATTATCTTATCAATGTGATAAGTTGGTGAAAGGCATTAAATGCTGCATGTAATGCTCCAACAACTCTTTCCACCAGACGAAGGTTGTCTCCCTTAAACACTTATAACGGATACTTTTCTGGAGAAGCCTATAAATAGAAGAAGAGACCTCAATCTCAAAGTTAGTTAGTTGATTTGCTGTTTCAAATCTCTATCTATCAAGCTCTGATATTATGACAATCATAAAACTCTGTTTGTAAAACTTTATTTGTTCATTGTATATTCATTTGTTGGACGTTAAACCCAGTGAGGTAACTCACATTCAACCTTTTTCTCTAAGAAATTAGTAGAAGCCTGAAGAGGCTTTGTTTTAAAGAATACTTGGGTTATTGCTTGGAGAGGCAAGTAAAAGACTACTTGGGTTGAGCCTGAAGAGGCTTGTTAAAAGAATACTTGTAACTTGGATTAGTTAGTAGAACTTAGTTATTGCCAAGAATTGGACATAGTCTCTGGGGTGAAACGAAGCAGTATAATTCCTGTGTCCATTCTGGATTCGTTTTCAGCATCTGTCTTTCTTTCAAAACACTGTCGAAAACATTTTCTTGTTTCCTTTTTTTTAGACGATATGTCGTTGAAAAAGGTTTTGCGAAAATTTGCTATAACACAATTCAAGCCCCCTTCTTGTGTTATCTTTGTGTTTTCCAGTTTGGTATCAAAGCTCAGCCTCTAAAGGTTGAGCACCTTAACAAGTGTTAGAGGAAAAGATCCACATGGGAAACCCTGATGGACGATACATTCCTGAAGAAGCCTCATTGTTAAGGCCTCTAACCTTCAATGGAGAAGATTATGCATACTAGAGAGACAGACTGGAAATGTACATCAAGTCCACACATTATAGCATCTAGAGAATTATAACGCACAGAGATCTTGTTGTAACCAAGCCAGAAAATGAATACAATCAAGATGACTACAACATGCTATAGCAAAATGCAAAGGCTAAGTATATTATAACTTGTTTCTTATCCAAAACTAAATATAACAAATTTTGCAGTTGTAAAACTACAAAGGATATGTGGGATGCTATACGCATAACACATGAAGGCACAGAAGATGTTCGTCTCAAAAGAATAGCAACTCTTCAAAGACACTATGAGATGTTCACCATGAAAGAGATAGAAACCATTTATGAGATGTTTAGAAGATTTCAAACAATTCTAAATGGACTTCAGAGTCTTGGTGTTAAGGTCTCCAAGGCTCAGAACAATCTCAAAATCATGGATAGTCTTCCAAAAGTGTGGGAACCCAAGGCTACAGCCATAGCTGAAGCAAGGGACATGAAGACTTTAACTCTAAATGAGTTACTGGAAGCTCTAAGAGTCCACAAAGTTCATCTATTCAAAAGAAATAAAATCAAAAATAATAACTCTATTGCTCTAAAGAGTAGAGAAACGAGTCAGAGAGCAGACGAAAAGACTAAAACGAAAGCCAGGAATAAAGCCTTAAAAGTTCAGTTTGATGATTCTAAGAGCTCAAACGAAAGCTCTAGTTGCTCCATAAACGATGAGATCTCTCTTATAACCAAGAAATTCAAAAAGATGCTCAAGAAGAAAGGGAGATTCAAACAATCCTCCAAAAAGAAGGACAATAGATACAGGAAGCCTCCTCAAGAAGAAAACAATGAAATTATGTGTTTTGAATGCAAGAAGCCTGGACATATAAAGGTTGAATGCCCCAAATTAAAAAAAGGATGGAATTCTAAGAAAAGGAATAAGAACAAAAATCTTTTGGCCACCTAGGAAGATCTGGACAGCAACAGTAGTAGTTTAGACGATGAAAAGGCTAATATCTGTCTCATGGCAGACACTGAGGAAGTAATATCTGAGGTACACTCTATTTCTGAAAACTCTTTGCATTTGTCTGATAGTTGTGAACCTGAGTCTGATGATGAAAGAAGATATGTCATATAACACTCTTCTTGCCAACTCTCACGTGATTGCTCTTTAGTATAAAAAAATATCAAGAAAAATATCAAGAAGTTGTTTTAGAAAATGGAATACTCAAGAAAGATCTAAAGAGAATGCATGAAAGTCAAGTCTCAGATCCTAAGAAGATAATGTGTCTTTCTGAAGTTGACAAACTAAAGAAAGAGGTCATTAGTCTAAAACACGATTTGGCCAAATTTGTGGATAGATCTTCAAACTCCAATTAATCTTAAAACATAGAAGACCTCCATCTAACAAATCTGCAATAGGTTTTATGAAAGACAAAAATCCTAAACCATCGTCTTCTAAATCTTATTCAACCTTTTGTAGCTTTTGTGGTAAATATGGACACTTATCTCAAAGGTGTCAACACAAAAGGAAGTAGAGGTCAAATAAGACCTTTGGGACTAACACAAAAGAACCCAAAAGTTTTCGGGTACCAAAATCTCAAATAATTCCTATTGCAGATATCCTTAATAGGAAAAAGGAGGGATTCATTATGGTTCCTAGACAGTGGATGCTCACGTCACATGACAGAAGAAAAGTTTATGTCCCTAGACCTCCAACCACATGAAGGAACAATCTCCTTTAGAGGAAATGGGAAAGAAAAAATCATTGGTATAGGTAAAGTTGGTAAGCCTCCTCTCCCATCTATAGATAATGTTTTATATGTTAAAGGACTAAAGTATAACCTAATTAGCATAAGTCAATTTTGTGACAGTGAGTTTATTGTATCCTTTAACAAGAAATCATGCATAATCAAAAGAAATGATGAATCTTTTCTCTTTAATGCCAAAAGGCAGTAACAATCTGTATAAGATTGAGTTTGAGGATCTGAACAAACAAATGTTACTCGCTTAATGACCAAAGAAGATGAAAAATGGATTTGGCATAAAAAGCTTGGGCATATCAATCTGAAACACATTTCAAAACTTTATAACAAGTGTTTAGTAAAAGGATTGCTTGAGATTTCTTGGAAAACTCATCTTCTTTGTGAAGCTGTCAGAAGGGGAAACAAATTAAAACCTCTTTTAAATCCAAAGATGTTGTTTCCACTTCTAGACCATTAGAACTGTTGCATATGGATTTGTTTGGACATACAAAGACTCTTAGTCTTGGCGGGAAAAATTATGGTTTTGTATTGTTGATGACTATTCTAAATACACATGGGTTTATTTTCTAACTCACAAACACGACTCTTTTAATGTGTTTGAAATATTCTATAAACGTGTTCAAAATAAAAAGGTTTTTGTATTACTACAATTAGAAGTGACCATGGAACTGAATTTGATCATGCTGAGTTCAAATCCTTTTATGAAAAGAATGGAATTTTCCACAACTTCTCCTCACCAAGAACACCCCAACAAAACAGGGTAGTTGAAAGGAAAAATAAAACTCTACAAGAGATGGCTAGAACCATACTCTATAAAAATTCAATTTCTAAGTACTTATAGGCAGAAGCTGTAAACACAGCGTACTATGTTCAAAACAGAATATTAATTAGACCATTAATTAATAAGACTCCTTATGAATTATGGAAAGGTAGAAGACCCAACATTTCATACTTTCATCCTTTTTGATGTGAGTGTTACATTCTCAACACTAGAGATGAATTGGGAAAATTTGACTCTAAGGTTGATAAAGGAATATTTCTAGGATATTTTGATATATCAAAAGCATTTAGAGTATTTAACTTTAGAACTTCTGTTGTAGAAGAATTCATTCATGTTAAATTCAATGATACACTAACCCCTTATAGGAGACTAGCAGATTTGGAAGATGATCTTGCAGACTTACAGATAAGATCGTCTGATCCAATAAGAAGAGACGAAGCAAGAGAATTAGAAGATACTTCTCAACAAGAACAAATCGACAATCAGATGAAGGGATCTCACAAGGACTGGAAGTTCGTTACCTATCGTCCTCAAGATCATGTCATTGGAGAACAGACTAAAGGAGTAAAGACAAAGTCATCATTGAAGAATCAAGCGACTTATGCTTTAGTCTCAGAAATTCATGAAACTAAGACGATCGAAGAAGCATTGACAGACGATGACTAGGTGATAGTTATGCAAGAAGAATTACATCAATTCACAAGAAATGATGTATGGATCCTTGTTCCTAAACCAGAATGTAAAAGCATCATTGGAACAAGATAGGTATTTCGCAATAAACTCGATGAAAATGGAAAGGTAATAAGAAATAAAGCAAGGTTAGCACCAAGGTTACAATCAACAAAAAGGTATAGATTTCACTGAAACTTTTGCACCTATTGCTAGATTAGAAGCTATTAGAATTATGCTTGCTTTTGCCGCTCATAAAAACATTAAGGTTTTTCAAATGGATGTTAAAAGTGGCTTTTAAACAGTTTTATTGAAGAAAAAGTCTATGTTAGACAACCTCCTAGTTTTGAGGATCCAATCCTCCTAGACCATGTGTTTAAACTCAAAAAGACTCTATATGGTCTTAAACAAGCACCTCATGCTTGGTATGACAGACTGAGTACTTTTCTCAATTCAAATAGATTTATGAAAGACAAAGTAGACACAACTCTCTTTAGAAAGGAATCCAACAAAGATTTCATAATTGTTCAAATTTATGTAGATGACATAATTTTTGGAGCTACTAATGAAACTTTATGTAAGGATTTCTATGATTTGATGCAGAGTGAATTTGAAATCAACATGATGGGAGAATTAAAATTCTTTCTTGGCTTACAAGTCAAACAAGAAAAGAAAGGTATATATATTCATCAGCAAAAATACACAAAAGAATTACTCAAAAAGTATAAGATGAACGAGTCAAAACCTATGAGCACACTACTGCATCCATCTGTCGTTATGATAAAGGACGAATCAAGTAAACCAGTAGACCAGACTGTCTACAGAGGCATGATTGGCTCACTTCTCTATTTAACTACTAGTAGACCTAACATCATGCATAACGTCTGCTTATGTGCCATATTTCAATCTGACCCTAAAGAGTCTCATTTAAAAGCAATTAAAAGAATTTTTAGATATCTTGTTGGTACTTCTAACCTAAGCTTATTCTATGAGAAAAATAAAGATTTCAGGTTAGTAGGATACAGTGATGCAGACTATGCTGGTGATAGACTTGAAAGAAAAAGCACAAGTGGTGGATGTCACTTCATCGAACCATGTCTTATATCTTGGACCAGCAAGAGGCAAAATTCAATTGCATTGTCTACTGTTGAGGCAAAATATGTATCTACTGCTAGTTGTTGCTCACAACTCCTATAGGTAAAACATCATCTTAAAGATTACTCTAGCTTTGAGCATAACATTCCAGTGTTATGTGATAATACTAGTGCAATCAATCTATCTAAAAACCCTATTTAGCATTCTAAAGCAAAACATATAGAAATAAGACATCACTTCATTTGTGATTATGTTCAAAAAGGTGTTTTTAATATTAAATTTGTTGATACAGACCATCAATGGGTTGATATCTTTACAAAAGCTTTACCTGAAGAACGCTTTAACTTTATACTAGAAAATTTGCATATGAAAATTTTGCAAGAGTAAAACGTCTTACATGTATCATCTTGTTATGCATATGAAATTTCGTCTTA
Source organism: Spatholobus suberectus (assembly GCA_004329165.1). NCBI lineage: Eukaryota > Viridiplantae > Streptophyta > Magnoliopsida > Fabales > Fabaceae > Spatholobus > Spatholobus suberectus. The sequence goes on along the minus strand of QUWT01000781.1, from coordinate 20,320,451 downwards.
TTCTATATTGTCTTACATTTTATTTCATTTCATCTTACTAACACATTCTTCTTTGAATTTGAAAAGTTTTTAATTTATTCTTCTAGTATTTCCCCTCATGATCATTTATCGATAATCACCCATGAAACGTGCATCGTCTTTTCTGTTACATCAAGTTGTCATAAATGCACATCCTTTCAGTACTTTCAAAACTTTTCTTATATTCAAAATAATTGCTCTTTCTTTCTCTTTACACTCTGAAAACTTTTCATACTCTCTGCACTCTCAAACCCTCTCTCTCGCTTTCACTCTTAACCTTTACAAACCTGCACTCATAGCCACACAAAAACAACTTGCCCCTATGGAGAGATTCCCAGAAGGTGATTTTGTTACTGGAAAATGGTTGATCTCAAGAAGCTTGAAGAGGATGGATTCCCTTTGCAGATGTATATCAAAAATATTGGATATGAAGCTTTTGTTCAAAAGCACACTGCCTGGTATCACGTATCATATGCCTATTTCTGGGCTTCTGCATCTAAAGTGAACGGAACCATCACCAGAACTGTTGACAATCAGGCTATGTCTTCTTGCGTGAGACTCCAAGCTCCATCCGCCCATGTCTTTGCCTATATCCTGAAAAGGGGGAAACTTAAAGGAGTGAGACATAATGTCTCAGTAAACGCTCTAAGGGTTCTACGGCTAGGTCAGACTCTTCTACTCAGACAACCTTCATCACTCATCTTGCATGGCCTTAGCCTCACTAGGTCTCTCATAATTCTCTATACCATGGTCGAGTCAACACCTTTCAACAGTCAATACTCCTTGTTAATTACTCTCTCATTCTCACAACTATTACATTGGTTTTACTATCTCATTCTTAACCTAAGAACTCATCCTCATTACTTCTAATTTCTTACTCAAAACCCTCTTTAGAATTTACTCTTCTTCCTTTTAATATTCAAAGTTGTCCTCTAGTGGTCAAGTCTAAGGTCACAGACATTCTAAAATACTTTTGACACTTCCTTAATGCTCACTTCAATACTCTTATTTTATTCTCTCTTACTTGTCTTATACCCTTTTATTACACCGAGGGAATTCACATTTTCTCTATCTTATTCACAACTATTATTATACAGCTAGAACCCTTATAATACTATCCTAAGATCTAGCCACTCACATATACTTAGGGTAGCAAGGACAATCCTAATTACAAACATACGTTTATTTCACATCCTTCGCTTAGCAACTAGGCATACATCTCATATTGTTTTATGAAATTAGAACAATCACATATCCACAACTTTGAAATTTCATCACAAGAAATAATTACATTTTCACATAGGTATGCACTACATTAATCGCTCATGAAGAAGGTCACACAGACTTCACATAGTTACAACGTAGCACATTTCAACATATCACACCATAACAAGATGCATATGCATACTATGTTCCTAAACCACTACTCATGCCCATGTGGTATCAACCTAAACTTTTCAGAAAGTAGACTAAGAGTAAATACAGGCCATAAGAAGCATCATCGGTACCGATGCCTTCAGCTTTCACACCCTCAACTAGCATGATATCCCCTAGTGACTAGTCAGGATTATCTAGTTTTGCTAGTACGCCCTAGCTCCATGGGATCAACATAGACCATTGGAGTTTTTCCAATCGGATAACCCCTAAGGCTAAGGTTAGACAACCCATCACGGCCTCCACCAGCTAGATTCTTACATACTTTCCTCATCATATAACTCAAATGTTATGATACATGGTCACATACAATGCTCGCAACTTTTTATATGCTTTTATCATGAAACATTGACATAAGTTTATATCACACTTAGTTTTCTCAAGGCGAATAACAATCACAAGTATAAAATTAACAAGGCATAAGAAAGAAGCAATAATGAATTAACAACTACAAAAAGGAGTCCATAGGCATAAAAAATGGAATAACGAAGATCGTATCCATCCAACGGGACAAGAGGTCCGCTTGGCAGTCACGCCAACAGCAATCCCGCCCAACAAGTATTGAACCCCACCCAACGGGTTTGCGCGCCTAGCGCCAATGTAGAATATAGTTTTCGAAAATAAGTCACCCAGCGACTATCTAATTCCACTGGGGATCGAAGGTATAAATTTTGATTTCTTTGTCTTATTTTCTATAGCTTTTAAATACTCCAAAACAAATAATTAAATTCTCACTCACTTCTTCTACCTTGATAATTGGTCAATCTAATCTATAAACTATTCACCCACTCGCAATCCCCTCAAAACCCTAACGTAGGTAGAAAGAGGGAAAAAAGGTATATAGATAAACAAGGCATAACATGAAGGGCAAGGAAGGACATAGGGAGAACACTTACCTTTATGGACATGCAAAGCTGAGTTCTAGGGTTTGAGTTTTCTGGTTTCTATTCCTCCTCTTTCTCTTCCTCTACTTCTTCTTTTTCTCCTCATTCTCTCTACCTTCTTTCTTCTTCTATTTTTTTGACAGCTAAACCTAATTTTCCTTCCCTATTCCCTTCTTATAATATGTAGGTGGATATGTAGCTTAGTGGGCTTTAGTCCCCTATTAGGCCCTAGATGCTTTTTTGGGTTTTATGATAACATTTCTACTAATTTCTAATGCTAAGGTATTAATAACAACAATAAATATAATAACAACACAACACAAAAAAAAATAATAATAATAATAATAATAATAGGTGATCTAATAACAATAACTCTTAAGAAGTCAACTTGCCATGCCCTATGGTTTCCCACCATATGTTCAACAAACTTAATGTATTGGGTTCTTATATGTTGACATTGGCATGTCATTTGCTCTCGCATTGCGAACATCATAATCATCACACAAACATAAGAAAAAAAAAGGTAAGCATGCATAACAAAGACAATAAGGAAATACATGTGTAATGACATACTTCATGCACGCAAAAACAAATAGAAACAAATGTCAATAATAATAATAGCACACAACAACAGTCTTTCATGGAGACCAGTATACTATATGAAATTTTTTATTCTCTCTTACCCTTAAATCACCCAAAAACATGAAAACCATTATATTCAAACATAATTTTGGTCTAACATGCAAAAAATTAATGTAAAAACAAAATTCCATAATTTTATGCATGAAATTATAACCCTATCATATAATTGAATCCAAGCATGTCCACCGTGATCAAACATAAAAAATGGATCCTAAATCATACAATTAAGGCTTTGATATCACATGTTAAAATTCTCTCTTATAGATCATGAATAAATATATCTCTCAGCATGAATAATAAATAAGATCATAGTTGCATGAATTGGGACACCAAAATAATGAGACATGGTTTATAGTGCTTACCTCTTAAAGTTATCATTATTTAAGTTACCTTGACTTTTCTTGAAAGCTCTTGCAATTCACTTGAATCCCTTTGAATGCTCCCGAAGTAATTTTAATTATAGGATAAGATCTTCCTCTTTCCTTTTCAAACTTGATGGGTAAGTACATAAACTATAAAGTCACTACTGTATGTCCCAAAACACATATTTATAGAGAAAGTGAAGAGAGGACCTACCCTTTCATGTACCATATCTTTTTTTTTCCAACATTATATGATTTTATACACACACGCACACACACACATATAGAGAGAGAGAGAGAGAGATGAGAACACTTAGTTATTGTGAGAACATAAGAACAAATAATAACAATCCTTGGATCAAGATTAAAAATAATAGATTGTTGAGATTAAAACCTATTATAAACACTTATTATGATACCACCATTGTTGTTGCTACCACCACCACCATGGTGGTCGTAATGGTGGTGGCAATGGTGAGGGAGTGTGGTGGTGGTGAGGGCAATGGTGGCAGTGGCAACAATAGTGGTGGTGATGACAACATTGGTGTTCTTATAAGAAGTTTTATAATTGTGTTTTAATCTAATGGTCTATTATTTTTAATCTTGATCCAAGAATTCTAGCTGTAATTACTATTATTATTATTTTTCATTAAATGTTTTACTTTATTTTAACAAAAAAAAGTTAATTATAACTATTTTAAAAATTAAGAATAAGTGCTATTTTCAAATACTAAAGAACTAAAAAAAAATCTTGTGACAAACAATAGATTTGTAAATTGATTTACATAAATCTCAAACTCCTATTTTTAAAATTTAAGGGTGTTACATTTAATTTGCATAATTAATTTAAAATAACTATTATTTTCTTGTTTTTGTGACCATGTTAAGTGTGATGTATCCATCGCCTTTGTCGATGAATAATTCCCATCGAAAAACCTAGCTGGCCACTTTCAATGGAATTTCCCTTCCCAACCATATTTTTTCTATCCACAAGACGCGGACTCAAAACCTTACTTAAAGAATTCGAACCCAGAACCAGTAGGACTAACAACATCTTGGTTAAAATAACTGTTCTTGAATGAATGAATGAATTGAGATGTAATAAAACTAATATTTTAGCTTATTCAACACACAAGATTAATGTTCAATTTTATATAATTAATTAAAATTTATAATAAATAAATATCTTAAACATATAAATTATATTTTAGACTTATTACAATGAAAATTTTAAATTTTGATATATGATTATTTTTAACTATTGAAATTTTATTTAGAAAATATTAAAATTTAATTTAAAAACAGTGATAAAAAAGAGTAAATTAAAAGGAATAAACACTTAAAAATATCAAGTATAAGAATAAAGATAAAAATATGGTAGTTTAAGATAATTGACAGAAATTTTTTAGTTATTCGTAGGAGATATGAAATGCACGTTTAAAGGAGAGAAAAAAAATAAAATATTAAGAATATCTAATTAAAAGCATGAAGAGATTGGAAGTCTCACTTTTCAAGTTATATATTTTAATTCATAATATACAAGTAAATTATTGTTTCCCTTTTCTGTGTTTGTATTTTGTTAACAGAATTTATATTCATTAAAAGTATTTGAAATATAGCTATTATGTAAATAAAAATAATCAAGGGGGTCTAGCTCAATTGGTTGAGTACTGTACATGAGTTGTTGTAAACCCTTTGGTACCGGAGTTCGACTTCTCCCTTTGAAACAAAAAATGTAAATAAACATAAAACCTGGGATTTTTATTAATCCAAAAAGAAAGGAAGTAAACGTTGAGTTATGATATTTGAGTTCCTTTCTTTTCAACAAAAAAAAAAAATCATTGATTTTTATTTATGAGTATCAATGAAAGCTAAAATTTACCAATGCAAAAGAGTAAAATATTTTAGTGTGGACGTATTCTTAAGCCAACGAAGCCATATATTTCTGATATATAAACACACACAATATCCTATTGCTTCTACGAAGTTTAAAAAGTGAGGGGAAATTATAATGAAATTTCAGCAAACATTACTATATTAGTAAGACACGACCTAAATGACTAAACAAGGTAAATGATAGGGAATAAAATCCAAATCCCTTAAATGGTATTGATTCTAAAACTGATCCAAATCCTTTGAACGGTGTTGATTCTGAAATTGATAAGGAAAAGAAGGTTACAACAAATAGTAATTGGGAAGATATATTTATGATTATAACAAATAAGAAAACAAATCTCTTAAATTGTAGCAAGAGTCAGGGGTCATAAGATTCTTAAGTATATGCTCCTATATATTATTAAGAAATCAGTATAATAACCGATGTCTTGTAAAAGTATTAAGTTTATAATCTATAATTTTTTTATATTATTAAATTTTTTATTTTTAAACCTAATGATGGGTTTTGAGATAAAATTACCCAATTAAAAGTTATTGAATGGTGTAATAGTTGGTGTAAGTTATACCGATATAATTTGATCTTTCCCCATATTTAAAATACACACACACACACACATATATATATTTCTCAATTATTTTTTATTAAATAAGTTTATTTTTGACAAGTCATGATACGTGTATCCTTATCTATAAAGAATATCTATTTATTTATGTTAAATTCTTATGTATGCTCAATTAAGTAAATTTATTTCAAACACTATGTGTTTGTGTGTGTCATTGCTTACAAAGAAACTATATTTACATTTATATGTTAAATTCTTATTTAATTAAGTATTAAATATGATGATATTTGTATCCTTATTTCAAACAATATGGATATCTTTATTTATGTTAATTTTTTATTTATTTTCTACTAAATTTTTTTATTTCAGAAAATATGCGTATTCTTATTTATAAAAAAAAAAAAATCGCTAAAGACTTTAATGAGACACAATATATTTAAGTCACACATAATTGCTCTTAATATAAAGATGTGCCCAGTTTTATATTATTGTTAAGGTAAAATTTCTATATTATATTTTATTATATGTTTTATTGCATTATTAAAAGAATTTGATGTTTTAAGAAATTTACATTGTTGTTAGTGGTGAAATTTGAACCCCTACTCCTTCACTCCAACAACACAATCATTACCACTGAGCTAAAGTATTAATTTAGTATATAAATAAAAATTATACTATATAAAACTTAAATGAGAGACCAAAATGAAACACATATTTATTAATACTGCGTAAACAACATAAATATAAATTAGTATATATTAATATAAATAATACTGCTAACAATAAATTGTTATTAATGAATATAAAATTAGTTGATATTAATAACTGTAAATTAGTACATATTAATATTCTTCTAAAAAAATATAAATATATTGGATACCTTATATATATATATATATATATATATATATATATATAAAAGAAAGGTTTTGTAGAATTTTTGGGGTATTAATTGGCAACATTAGGATTTTTGGTGTATTAATTAGTGACTTAGGGTTTCGTTTTATCTCAGGCAAATAATAAATTAGTATTTTCAGAATATTTGTTTAAGAATATTCTTATTTGTTTAAGAACACTATTATTTTTTTAAGAATATTCTTAAACAAATAAAAATTAAATGGTAACAGATTAAAATAGATTAAAATACTAACAGATTAAAATATTATAATTGAATACTAATTTATTTTGGTAAAAATTCTATGATATTTATTGTAGATTAAATATTCTTAAACAAACAATAAATGAGTACTTTAATTTATTAGTATTTTAATCTATTCTATATTATATAAATAAAACCAATTATAAATTATTCAATAGGAAATATGAAAATACAACTCATTAAATCATAAATTGACTAAGAGAGAGAAAATTTTAAATTCCATCAATCTATTATTTTATAAACTCAAATTGATTTTTGTATTTTATATTTAAATTCACCTATTATTGACTGATTTTAATTAATCAATAATAATATATTATAATGTAATATAACATAATGTTTTAAATAAATACAGAAACACTATGCATTAAATCATACATTGACTAAGAGAGAGAGAGAGAGAGAGAGATGATTTCAAATTTCATCAATTTATATCTTATATAACTCAAATTGATTTTCGTATATGATATTCAAATTCACCTATTATTATTGACTGATGTTAATCAATCAATATTTGATAATAATATATTATAATGTAATATAACATAATGTTTCAATAAATTGATCGAGAGAGAGAGAGAATTTCAAACTCCATCAATCTATTATTTTATAAACTCATTGATTTTCGTATTTTATATTCAAATTCGCCTATTATTGACTCATTTTAATCAATCAATAATTTCTTATTAAATTTTTTTTGAAAATAAATTTTAGTACAAATTCCATATTAATTTATTTTAGTAAAAATTTAGTGATTTTTTATTCAAGATCGAATAAGAAATTATCTTGGACTGATTGATATCAATCAATAATTTTATATTAAATTATTTTGATAAATAATGTCCAGTATAAATTTCATATTAATTTAATATAAATTTATTTTATTTTTTTGTATTTTAATCTATTATATTCAAATTCCTCTATTATCAACTAATTTTAATCAATCAATAAGTTTATACTAGTTTCATATTAAATTGTTTCCGAAAATAAATTTTAGAATAGAATTAAGTGATATAATAAGTAAATAAACAATAAACATCCACATTAACAAATAATAAATAAAGAAAAGAATCAATTTGAATGGATATAGTAATCAATAAACATCAACATTATTACTAAACGTCCGTATTTTAGTAATAATAAAAAAATAATAATATAATATAATATATAGAATCAATTTCAATGACCCAAAATAAACATCCACATTTTATTAGTATTTCAATCTATTATATATTATATAAATATAAATAATTATAAATTATTCCATAGGAAATATGAAAAGATTACTCTTAAATCATAAATTGACTAAGAGAGAGATAATTTCAAATTCTAACAATCTATTATTTTATAAACTCAAATACATTTTTTATATTTTATATTCAAATTCACCTACTATTGACTGATTTTAATCAATCAATAATAATATATTATAACTCAATACAACATAATGTTTCAAGTAAATATGGAAATACTATTCATTAAATCATAAATTGACTGAGAGAGAGAGAGAGAGAGAGAAAATTCCAACAATCTATTATTTTATAAACTCAAATATATTTTTATATTTTATATTCAAATTCACCTATTATTGAATAATGTTAATCAATCAATAATAATATATTATAACATAATGTTTCAAATAAATATGAAAATACTACACATTAAATCATAAATTGAAAGAGGGAGAGATAATTTCAAATCTCATCAATCTATTGTTTTATAAACTCAATTGATGATCATTTATCGTTTCATTTCTCAATTTTTATCCTTCATCATAAATAGGGTATATGTATATTTTTGTTGTTTAACTTGCAATTTTCATTTATTTCAATATGACATAAGTGGATATATGGGTATATGAGCTAAATTTTCTTTTAAACATAAACATTGTTAAGTTTATTATATCATTCACTTATATATTTCATATTGTCACACTATTGAGATGTGGATTTTAGGGATTTGTTATTGTTTACGAATACAATTTAAAGAATATGAACGGTACCAAACAAAACCCATGCGATCATCTATAAAAAGTCATTATTAGAAAATTAACAATCTTTTTATTTCTTTTTAAGTCTTTATGTATGGAAAATTTTTAATTGTTCTTGTGATACATCATATAGGAGGCAATGACTTGGGACAACCTTCAAATAAACAAAGTCATGGACACAAGTACTCATTGGTCTTTTTGTTGTGTTTTGCATAGTGGCAATATAAAAATGTGATTACAATATTATTTTCTATTTTGCAGTTTTATGGTATGTATATATAATAAAGGAACTCACTATTATTGTTACAAGTGATGTATTGAGCCTCATGTTTGATTATATTACTTGTTGCAGGAATTGACAGGCCAAAGTGATGTAATAGATGATTTTGCTAATTTGAAAGCAATAATATCTTGGCATCATGGTAAGCTTTATAGCAGGATATGAGATGTCTATAGTTTTGGCATTTGAGACAATTTTATTGTTGAGATATATCTTATCCATCATGTCTAAACTTTGTGGATGTTCTTCAATTATGGTTTTTTACGTAGCTCATAAAATTTATTTAATAGCTTGCATGGCTTGCTTGAAAAACAATTTAGTAGGGTTTGGTTCAGAAGTATCGACACAAAAAGGCTTATGAAAGTATCAATGAATTTACTTTATAAAGCCTTTTTGTGTTAACAAATTTTCTTTAGATCAACTACATAATGATTTCAAAGTAAAATATTTATTTTACTAAGGTGATAAGTGTCAAATGATTTTACTTATTGTATAGTCTTTAGCTGATTTTACATTATTTTTAACAATAAAAGAAATTAAGAAAGTTGCCAATATATTTCATATATATATACAATAAATTTACACTTCTCATAATTCACCCGTTCTTCTAATATTTATATCACTAGATCGTGGACCCGTGCACGGGTCCACGATCTAGTGATATAAATATTAGAAGAAGGATAATTGTAAATATATGATATAAATATTTTTTTTTAGTGAAATATAGAAAAAATTATTACATCGATAATTATATTTTATTTCAATAACTAAAATATGCAAAGAAAAAATAAAAAAATAAAACAACATAATTTTATAAAAAGAAATTTAAAATAGAGTAATTAAGTTATAATCAAGATATATAGTATTAAAAAGTTTAAATTATTATTATTTTAGTTTTATAATATTATATTGCTTATTTAGTAATAATAAATATTTGTGCAATTTTAGTCTCCCATTTAAATTATATATAATATATTTTTTTTTGGCTTATCAAATCTTCGCCTAATGATAATGGTAGTGGTATTAGATTATATTACTACCAGTACCTTGTAATTTTTTTTTCTAAATTTTGTATGTCACATCACTCACGATGCTTGAGGAACAAAAATACAATTATGTCAATATTTTAATAGGTTAAAAATATTTAATTAAATAACAACAATAATAATAAAACAATGACAAAAAAAAAAAAAAGGTAGCCTTGCTCAGAAGATGAATTTATTGCGTGTTTTAGTTACACGTTACATAATAGTCACTCCATTGTCTCACGAGGATTTTCACAAAATCTCAAAAAAAAAAAAAAAAGATAGTTACTTTATCTTAAAGGATTTAATTTTCATACAATCTTACAAAAGTCATCCATTTTACTATGCATAGTAATCTATAATTGAATAACTTTGTAAAATGCTTTTACACTTTCAATGAATTTAAATTAAATCCTGTCTTAAATGCATAAAAGCACAATACAGTGAAAAAAAAATAAAGGTGAAGAAAAAGAACAAATGATAAGCTTTTTGTAAAAAACACAAACACACACTAGAACTAGCATTCTCAATCCACGTAACTAACAAATTAACCAGAAAAGTTTAGAAGTTAGATATGAAAAAGTGAGGCAAATAGATCAATATGCAGATTACTGAACAAAGTTTACTCATTTTATAGTTTACGTGTCTCTTTTTTCTTCCTATAATTAAAACAAAATTATAATTTTCGAAAACAAAAAATATGCTTGGATCATTGAAGACGTTTCCACAAGAGGAACTCTCTCTTTCTTTTTCTGACGTTTGCAATGAGCTAATCACCACACTTGTCTATACCCGTGGGAAATGGACTCGGTGCAGCCAAAAATTACACATATTTACGCTTTACAGCTGATGGATAAAGATCCGATGGCTCCTATCTTAAATACATATTTTAAATATAATTTATTCAGATAAAATATAAGCCACATGATCTTCATTGGATGGTCACCAAATTACCGATTGCATGAATACGTAAATTACCGACCACTGGCAATCGGATCAATACTCGTGCTTATGACCAAAGAAACTTTAAGCACCCGCTTCTTAGGAACATGTTCAAGCTCAACCAATCAAATTAATATTAAAATAATAAAAAAAGTAAAGCAGAAAAAACAAAAGCAGAACAGCGTTGATGTGGAGTTCTCGCTCTTGTACTCGAATGCTTCGATGACATAATCATTGACCAGCAAAAAGTAGGCTTTAATTTTTTTCTGTGAAAAATTTCCAACCATTCATTGGAAAATAAAATGTGTATCGATAAATCATTGTAAGTTATAACACCACCAATAACGCTATAAATAAACGTATGTACTATGTAGTTATAGAGCAGCAGCAGGGGAGAGGCAGGGACGAACCGAAATGGCGGAAGAGCAGAGTGTGCATATTCCTAGAGTCAAACTTGGAACTCAAGGCCTTGAGGTATTATATTATATTAACTCTATCCTATCCTATTCCCCTTTCAATTAATTTCTCTTATTCCAATTCATTATTTTGAGAAGCATTTTTTTTGTTCTCTCTCTCAATAGGTTTCAAAGTTGGGGTTCGGCTGTATGGCCTTAGTGGAGCCTATAATGATCCACTTCCTGAGGAGGATGGCATATCTGTTATTAAGCACGCATTCAGTAAAGGCATCACTTTTTTTGACACAGCTGATTTTTATGGTCCCAACACTAACGAACTTTTGCTCGGAAAGGTGATCATTTCTTAGCACCCTTGCCTTCAATTTTAATTAAGTAATACTACTAATACTAAAAATACTGTCCATGAGTTTTATCTTTTTCTTCAATAACATGGTATTTCATAATATAATCCATTTTAGATGATAAATATATTTTGTAATTTCGAGAAACTAAAAAAATACAACTTGTTTACAAACTTGAAAAAAAAAAAAATAGTCCTCTGCATGGGTATACTATTCGCAATTAAGGGACCAAAAAAGATTCGGAAAGCAAACGACGTTCATATAGAGATAACCACCAACCTTACATATTACATGTCCCGAAAGAGAAAAGAAAAGGCTGGCGAGTTAGGATGTCGTGTCATTTCCTTCTTCTTGCAATTAAAATTTATCTCCCAAATTCTGAGAAATGTTTAGCCGTAGTTTCACATATTAAAATTCTAAAATGAGGAGTATTAACATATTTTTTTAAACATATTTTTTAGTATTGATTAAAATTTATTAAAATTTATAAAATCATGAGTGAAGTTGTTTAAATAAGGAAAAGAATACGAAGTTGTGATTTTTATTAAATTTTAATTAATAAATAAAGAGTGTGTTAAAAGAGTTTATTAATGAGTGTGTTACGCTTTTAAAATAGGACACAAAGCCATTGAAAATTTTCTATTATAAAAATGCATTTCTTACCTTTTCTAATGGATAAGTGGAATCACATGTGGAGTGTTTCATTATTTGATTGTATTGAGCAGGCTTTAAAGCAATTACCTAGAGAAAAGGTCCAGGTAGCGACGAAATTTGGCATTGTAAGCACGAACTTTCCTAATTTACAAGTAAAAGGCACACCGGACTACGTGCGGTCGTGTTGTGAAGCTAGCTTGAAACGTCTGGACGTTGAGTACATTGATCTCTATTATCAGATCAGGGTGGACCAAACAATACCAATAGAGGAAACAGTTGAGGATTCTTTCTTCTAATACACCTTTAAATGAGTTGAAACTAGTTACTTTTTAGCACATATTCTGTCATTATTTGGGTCATGTCACTAGGATACATATTGTTAACAAGTTTGTTGATTTATAGGTAGGTGAACTAAAAAAACTGGTGGAAGAGGGAAAGGTCAAGTATATAGGTTTATCTGAAGCCAGTCCAGATACAATAAGAAGAGCACATGCGGTTCATCCCATCACAGCTTTACAAATAGAGTGGTCTCTATGGAGTCGTGACATTGAGGAGGAGTTAGTTCCTCTCTGCAGGTTAGTTCGAGTTCTTCTCCGAGTTCATAGAAATGTAATGTGCAACCCTCATAACTATTCCTTCACTTAAAAAAGATAATAATTTGATCATCTCTTTAATTATGAACTACCTGAAAAAGAAGGTAGAAAAATAAAATTACATAAATTGGTCTGCTAGGTACGTGTTTATGTTAAAGCTTTTATTGATACAGGGATCTTGGCATTGGAATTGTACCATATAGCCCTCTTGGTCGAGGCTTTTTTGGTGGCAAAGGAGTTCTAGAAAATCTGCCTACAAATAGTTTCCTGGTACAATATTTTAGTAATTACTTGTGTGTTTCTGCTGCATACTGTAGAATTTTTCGGATGTGAAAAATCAGCAGATAACAACAATCAATTCTTCATCTTGAACCTGAATAAACTGTTGCGCAAAGTTGTTTCCTTATTTTATAATTACGCAATATGTATGCATTCGTCAAATTGCAAACACTTGTGTATATTAGTACAAAAGTAATGATGAAAGGTACCATCCATGTTATATTTCCATATCAAAGCTAGTGAAAAGAGTAAAAAACTAGTATTGAAAAAAAATTGCAAGAGAATAGATTTGGTTGCCTGATGGTTGGTTATTTCACTGGTCAGGCTGCACATTATCCCCGCTTCCAAGCAGAGAACATAGACAAGAACAAGAGTATATATGACCGAATAGAAAGCCTTGCTAAGAAACACCAGTGCACTCCTCCCCAGTTGGCATTAGCATGGGTACTTCACCAAGGCATCGATGTTGTTCCTATTCCAGGTGAGTGACAAAATATCTTTTCCTTTTTTAAAATATAGAAAGTGATAAAATATCTTAACATACCAACTACTCCAAATTAGTATCCTTAGTGTATCAGGATTCAAGATTATGATTCCTTTTATTCAATCAGAACAACCTATTATGCGAACATATTTCTATAACTGCACTTGTGCACTAGTCAAATAAGAGAAGAAAATTCACTTTTCTTCTGGGGTATGTGGGCAATATAGTTGTGCATTTAGTAGGTTTTTCTTTGTGGCGTAATATGTGCTTATAGACATTAGAAAACCTATTTTTAGCGTTACTTTTCCTGTTGAAAGGTGTTGTTTTGTATAGGTGATAGGGAAAAGTTGACCATTCACTAGAATTAGCTTGTATACTAGCCAAATACGGCAAAACAAAGAATGATCTTGCATATTAAGGTCACTTGCTGAAGCTTCTCAATTAGGTTCTATGAATGAACTTATAGTCATTTCAGACATATCTCGGCTTTGGTATTGCCTTCTTATGTGGTTATATTCATAGAGTTCAATCAGAGGAAGTTTTGTTGAAATAGTAGGGATGATTAATTTCTTTTGTTTTATATGCAATTTCCCTAAAGTATTTAAAGTGAGGTTTTTATCTTTTACTATGTCAATTATCATTTGTGATCATTAAGGAGTATAGCCATAAAGTTTAAATTATTTTATGAAGTTTTAAGGGTTAAGAGAGTAGTTTCTTGTTGTGCACCTGGAGTAAAGATCTAAATAAATGTCATATGATAGAGTGTTATGTAATATGCACAAATTCCAAGTCTTCGGTGAATCTATGTGTTGTCCTAGTTTCAGGATAACAATTCCAATTATTATGCTTCTTATTATTCATCTCTTAACTATAAAGATATCTTTTCTTCAACCAAGGACAATTTATCTATCTATCTATATAACAAGTAAATGGTTATATGTGTCTACAACTAAACTGTCATAGTTCGTGAATGTATAATTAATTAATTAATTACTACAACTTTGACTGAACCTGTACAGGAACAACTAAGATTAAGAATCTGGATCAAAATATCGGTGCATTATCACTGAAATTTACAGAAAGTGACTTGAGAGAAATTTCTGAGGCAGTTCCCATAGATGATGTAGCAGGGAATCGACACTTCAGTGGAAATGCCATACTGTCTTGGGAATTTGCCAACACACCTCCAAAAGATCCGAGGGTCTCAACTTGAAGCACTAGAAATCCTTGTCATTATGAACTGTCACATGTCAGATGCAAAATCTATATTGTATCATTGTAAGCTACCAATGCATTTTGTAGATGTAGTAGATAATTGCGAATGTTAGAAAACTCCAATATCAGTTTCTATTTTGTTTTTTGGTCCAGCAATATGCGAGTTAAAATATGCATAATAATAGTCCAAGTCAACTTTGGACTCTTGATGGTTGATTAATAGATGTTTGGTTGGTTAAACTTTTTAGTTTAAAATGCAGTACAAGCTGATGATGTAAAAAACGAAAAGCCCTGAATACTATTATGTATACTATTATACGTGAGAGTTTAACTCACGTTTTAGGAAACCATATGTTCTATTTATCATTGTTATTATTATTTGGATGATTTATCCAATGTCTAACGTGCATGACCTTATTTTGGTATAAACCCATTGGTATCTGAAGGTTCATTTGAGCTGCAACTAATTTGGAGTTGAATCAAAGGAATTTGCCAAAGGAAATTCAACTGGGATTGGGCTTACGGAAGAGAAAATTGTTGTAGAACTAAACTAATTAGTGGCGGCAGAGAAACTTGTCAAATAAGAAAAAACGTTGTCTAGTAGCAGGATAAGAAAAATAAAGACATTAAGATAAAATAAAATAAACAAAGCTCAGTACTTAATATAGAAACGATGGAATAAGAAACTACGAATTACTATTACGTGGGACTTCAACTTCCTGACTAAACGACAAAAATCAAATGGGACAAATCCGGGCAACGGTAACTAAACACCATAACTCATAAGAGTTACTAAATCATGAGAAATTATTGTATGGTCAAATATCTCCACGTATTTATGGTTTCGGTTAATTTCCTGAAAAACTTGGCTATATTTAGTTGGAACCATGGATATGTGGTCCTAAATCACATAATAATCTCCCACCACTGAGTGAACAAACAAGGAAACCAAATAAAATAATTTTAAAACAAGTCACCACACTGTGAAAAGATTTAGAATGTGTTTGATTGTGTTTTTGTTTCATAATTTTAAAACTTCTTTTAAAAATAGAAAACCAAAATAACTTATAAATATTTTGATTTTTTATTTTAAAAACTGAAGAAGAAATATCATTTTTGAAATAGTTTAAATAATTTTTTATTTTAAAAAATAAAAAATAGTTTAGAAAATAAAAATGAACAAAACCGTAACATATTTAACCTTTTCTTTAATAATTACAACAATGGTGAGAATTGATAAGTGAAGACTGCTACTTGAAATCTCATATGAAAGCATGAAATCTTTTAGAAATCAAAAAACATCTTAATTTTTCATGACCAAAGCAAAACTTTACAACATCACTCTAATTTGAAAATGAGGTCAAGGTCAAAACATTTCGATGCAATAAAACTAATAGTCATATCAGCACTTTAACACTCTAAAAACAAACATTAGAATGTTGAATGGAGAAAAGACAATGTAGCTTTATAATATAGCAAAAGTACTACTAACTTCACGTGTAGTTATTTAAAGAAAACTCATTTTACGGTAAGAACCAAAAACAAACAAACAATAAATAAATAACTTGTGTTCCTAGAATATTTTCGAATTCAAGAGCAAAATGAAGGAAACAAACTAACAAAGAATCCTTCGTTTATTCTTAAAACGGAGAGCAAAGAATGCACGTTAATTAGCATGCATTGTTCATTTTCTTTTCCTTCCTTTCTTACCACTTTTTGGTTGTATATCATATTAAATATTAATTTGATTTGTTTAGCAAAATTAAAATTGGACTGGTTCATTGGAGCAAGGCAACTAGGCTTAAATGGGCAACAAGTTTGGATCATTTTCATTATTTTTTATCTTCATTTTTTCTAATCATTTGTTTCAAAATTAAGAAACTAAATATTACAACTATTAAAATAAATAATCAATTATAACAAAATTGAGTTTTCACACAATGAATATGGGAAGGTTAATTTTGGGAGACTAATCATTAAGTTTATCACTACCAAGAGCATGGATCAACTGACACAGAGATATTTTATCTTAATTAGTGGTATTGAGTTCGTACTCTGAGTATGCAACTTGTATTAAATATTTGAAAGAAAAACTTTGTTGCTCATGGTACTTCTACTCAACTCGAACAACATTGTCTCTCGTAAAATAATACCTGTGGTATCTAAATGAAATCATTACATTGATCACTTAACTAATTTAAGACATACAGATACCATTGTTTGCGTTTAACATGGCATTGGGGTTCCACACAAAGGAGACCATCCTTACCCTGTGTACACTAGTGACCTTGAGGCACCCCCTCGCACCTACCAAGAGGGGACCTTTTAGAGAGCCATCACTAGAGGGAGGCACCCCCTATGACCCTCACCACTCGAAGGCTTAGCGCCATTCACCATCCAATCCTTCAAGTACTTCATAGGAGGCAAACAGGGAGGGGAACATCTCTAGACCAAACTTCTTCATCTTGTGGTGCATGATAGATGGAAAGGGTCACCAGGTGAACCCTAATTTATTCTTCCTAAAGCACTACATGGAGCTTGGGAAGAAGTTAGCACCACTAAGGCCAATATATCATCTTGGGATCTTTCATTTCGCGACTAGCCATCTACTTCGGCTTCCACCCTAGTGCCACTACTGCTCTAGTCCCAATGATGGCCATTGACTGCCAAACTATAGTCTCCATGGGGGTGCTATCCCACTACCCCAGTGGCTCCTATGTGCTTGTCACGCTGACACACCCCGTTGCTAACGAGGAGCTTGATGCTAGTGCTAACCAGATGTAGTAGGATCCAGAGCAAGAGCAGGACAGGCTTCCCCCAAGTAGGATGACACTCCCTTCCCGAAGCTTGAGGCACCTCAAGCAGACTACTAGGCTATGGTGGGGCGACTTGATTGCATAGAGGCTCACCTAGACCTTAGTAGCAGTATTTGGAGAACTTCTCTCGGGCTTCGAGGATCATGCCTAATAGACTTCCACTCAGTCCATTGCCATACAAACCATGCTGCAGCTAGCATTTTGGACTTCCCCCTTCATCCTGAGCTATTTTTGGGGAAGTTTATTTATGTTTTCTTGTTTTCATTTTATCTTTTGTTTCCTTTAGTTTTCTTGTTATTTTATTTTGTTTGAGCATTGGGGACCATGCTATATATTAAGTGTGGGGAAGGGAATTTATGAAAATTTGTAAACCCTATATAAAGCATTATCAATGTATATCTATATCTATATCTATATACATATACATATACATATACGAGTTGCATGGTCTCTTGCATTTGTCTTACACTACACTTTCTTTATCTCAGAAGTTAAAGATGTCACCTACTAAGGGACCCTTTAATTTTGTTTAATAATAGATAAATAAATAAATAAAATGACTTCGCTACTGTAGTTGTTTAAGATCCTCTTTAGCAAATGCTGAAAATTAGCATGACTTTTAAAGTGAAAACCTTCCATTGGGGCTAACCCCCTAAATTGTGAGGTTTAAGACCAATAAAAGGGTAATATAAGAGAAAACCCCTCTCTTTTCTTTAATTGTGTATGACTTCTCAGTTTGTGTAATCTAGAACTTATGTTGACATGCATTTTTGCATACTGACTGTTGGTTTACATGTAAAATTTTGGGGATACTTTTAGGCTTCTTGAGACTTTTAGAATTTTATATGCATAATTTTCTCTTAGTTGCCTATTTTGAGCTTGTGGAGTTTTATTTGTGTTACCCTATTATAAAATAAAAATTTAGTGTTGGTAACACTTATAGACAAGAATGAAACACTCTAAGGAAGGCACAAAACTCTCTCTAGGAAGCCTACTAATAATGTAACTTTAGAAGTCTGGAAAGTGAAAAGTAATAAGAGCAAGGCGAAGAAATGGGAAGACAAAAGCAAATAAGCAAAAAGAAGAAGCATAAACCTTGCAAGGTGGAAAAAGAAAAAGAAAAACAAAGGAATTGCTAAAAAAAAAAAAAGGAAGACTACTCCATTATTGCTTAAGAGGTTACTCAAGATGATGGAAAAATTGCTTCTTATCCTTTTTGCTTATATCCTCCTTATTTTTTATCCACCTAAAATCTACTCCTTCGCCACGATACATTCCTTTGAAAATCCCCTATTTCACATGTTTATAAGCTGATGTGTGTGTTTGATTGATATATAGGCCTATAGAAAGCATTCTCTCAAAAGGTCCTAAGTGTTAATGTCTTTACCCACATATACTAGATAGTTGGGAGATTAAGTGATCTTTACTCAGTGGAAGGTTAGGTTTAGGGTCCCAAGTTTAATAGGGCATTTCTATAAGGTCTACTTTAGTCAAGGATGTCTTGTTATTATGTTTATTGTTCTTAACAAAAATTTGAATTCCTCTTTGGTTGATGTCTTATATTTCTGTACAAATATTTATGATCTGGACAATTTGCTTAAAGGCAAGTAATGCTCAAGTGTGGGGAGGTTGATAAACCCCATTTTGTTATATTTAAGAATAGGTTTTGGGGGCACTTTTGTGGCCAATTTGACAATATGAACACCAAAAACTAACCCATTTTTCTTACTTTTTGCAGAATCATAGAAAAAGTAAAATAGAAGGAATATACTCAAAAAGGAGGAAAATTGAGTTTTAAGATGTAAAGCATGACCATGCATGCTTCACGAAGAGGCCCCCATATGACCACAAGTTAGCACGACCATGCTTCAATAAGCACGACCATGCTTGAAGGTGAAGATCAGTGCTTTAAAAAAGAAGCACGGTCTTGCTTAGTAAGCATGGCTGTGCTTAGAAATTAGATTCTTACCTCAGATTTCAGCACGACTCTAACACCCTTTCCTTAGCATCATAGCACGAAGCACAGTCGTGCATACCTCAGCACCCGTAACAGATTATAAATAAAGAAGGAGGGACCTAAGGATTATCATCTTTCATTCATCTCTCATTCATTTTTCATCTTTTGCTCTTTACCGCTTTAGTCCTAGAAGAAGAAGATAAAGCATTCTCTAGGCAAAAAAGCACGATCGGGGAGATTAGAAGATCCAACATTTGTCATGGGTTCTTTCTTTTTCTTGATTGTATTTCTTTATATGTTTATGCTATCTCTGATCATGAGTAGTTAAACCTTTTGTTAGGGTTGTGGTGTAATGTATGTTTAGAACCCCCTTGATACTTAATTTCAATTAATTTGTTGTTTGGCCTTTCAATTAGATTACTCTATTATTTTAATTCATGCTTGGATTGATCTAAACTTGTATGCTTGAGTGATTAGTTGTCTCATACATCATGAGCAGTTACTTGTAGGGTAATCGAATGTAGGATTTTTGCATGACTAACCTTTAATCTATGTTTCCATTAAGTTAATTAACCATTACCTTATCTGTTCTTCATGCTTATTTAGGTTTGAATTCTTATATGACCAATTGAGAAATCATTCTAAATAGGACGATGGCAATTCATGGCCAACAATTATCAATTACTTTAGAGATAAATAGTAATTGAAGGGTAATACAACAATTAATTGGAATTAGGTTTATACGGAGTAGAGAGTATACGTGAAGCCACAACCTTAGCCCTTTATCACTATTATCTCCTCTTTGTTAGTTTTTAATTGTTTAGTTCTAGTTCTTCACAAAAAACCCTTTAGTCATTCTCCACAAACAATTGGAATTTCCTAACTGATCAGTAACCATAAAATTAGTCTTTTGGGTGTTCGATATCTAAACTCTATCCATTGTTATTATTGCAACTAAACCACATCAAACCACCATGTACGTCACAGACTTAATGAGACTCAACCAATCAATTCAATAAGTAAGGATCAATTCATATTGTGGTAATTATATAATAGTTCAATCATAACAAAAATGAATATAATTTTACTTAATGAGGCTAAATTAGTTTTAGTTGCATAAGAATCTAGGTGAGTAATTCACTTAATCCTAGCCTCACACGGGGTTTTGGGCTGCCCCTAACACAAACAAAAAGTAAATCTTTCTTGTCTTACTTCCCAACGAAAGATTCCTCCTCCCCATCTAATTTTATTGTTGAAGACTTTGAGTATTACTCTGCTTTGAATTCCTTCCATGGTGGTGTCTTTACCACATACTTATTTTATCCAAAAAAAAAAAATGGTTCCACAATATCACCTATATATTTAATAGAATCACAAATCTTAAAAAATGTATCTCTTTCTAGTAACTTGACTCCTATTATTTGGGCTCAGTCAAAACTAAAATCTAATATATCTAAGTAAATTCTTTCTAATTCTTTTTATAATTCTACATACCATTATGAGTTGGTTAAACTAACTGAGTTGTAAATAAATTGATAATCTAAATTCTCTTGACATATGATCAATTTAATATGCAAGAGGAAACAATGAATTATAAGCAAATGCAAGAGGAAGAAAAAAGGGTTATACAGAGCAAAAAGCAAGGTATAACAAGGAAAGACAAGTTGTCAGAGTTAAGGTTTTAATGTGTGCAATGGAACAACCTGGAGCTCCAATATCATTCCCATTACGTGCTTCTCTTCCTCGTAAGACTAACAGGAAGCACTAATGCTCTCTTATGATTGGCAAACATCTACTTTCAGCCTTTGTTTGTAAGTGAAATATAGGCTTTTCATCCCTAAAACTTCACTTCCTAAGCTCAACAAGACTATAAGAAGTGTTAGCAAAGTAGTTCTAGGCAAAACAAAGGAAGCCACAAGGTTAGAACAAGGAGATAACAAAGGAGTTATACCTAACTAAAAGCAAGGGATAACAAGCAACAGCAACAGCTATAATGAATTCAGTTTCTAACGCTAGGTAAAATCTCTTTGCTTTGCTCAAGCATCTTCAAACCTCAATTTGAATATCGGTTATTCGTTTTTGCATAGCATAAGTTAAGAATATAATTAGCTCCTCTGTTGAATGCATTCATTTTAATGTTTAAATTACACTTATATCTTATTATATGCTTCAATAGAGGACATTTCACTAATTTAAATCATACAAATTCTTTTTATTAGGTTTCAATACAATTATATACCATTTACATCACTTATATATATTTTTTACAATACCTGTTTGCTTGATTGTATTAGGACTTTAAATCAATATCTACATAAACTAGTCTTCTTTTATTTTTTTTCCTATTTATATTCTCTTTTATTTCTTTTTATATGCTTACCTAATTTAGATTATTTGATATAGTTGATTAAGAAATTTACACTTTTCTATCTTATTAAACTTTATGACATGCTTACTACTAAGCGCATATATTAACTGGCATGAGATTGTTTCAGCTTAACCAATGGTCTTAAGTTTGAGTCCTGATTATGTACTTATGTTAAATACTTAAAAGGAGAGTTTTTTTCACCCATGATGATTCTACTCGACTCGAATAAGATTGGCTCCAATGGAAGATACTTGTAGTTTATAGTGAAAAAAACTTTATAACATGATTTGAATCATAAATCAACTAATTTCATTCTTAATTTTCTCAAGTTTTAGACCAAGCTTCATATTTCCTTAGTTATCTATTTATCTTTATTAAAATTAACATGGCTATAATAAAAATAATTATTATAGAATCTATTGTTGCTATTTTATTAATTATTATTAGGGCCAACCTAATGGTAAGTGAGACCTTAAGCAAACTTTGATATAGATTTTTTTACTTTAAATAAGAGAAGTGAATGTTGGGTCTTTTGCCAACATATGTGGCTTTTTAACTTTATAAAAACTAATAGTAAATAATCTTTTGTTGGTAGTCTAAAGCTTGAACTTTGGTAGTTTTACCCCTTGGACTAGTCCTGATTACTATTGTTATGGAATTGGTTATTCTTTCCTTTTATTTTCGGTCATACTCACTAGAAATTACCTTCTTTAGAAATTTTCCTATAATATCAATAAATGTTTCATCTATTATTACAATTTTTTGTTGTTACTATGGTTATTGTTCTTTCCTTTTCAATTTTATGCGATAACTCTATAATTGGTACATTTAAGACTCTCCCCAGTTCATATATTTTTAGAATTATCCATACATTGTGAACTTTTTTTTTTCTTCCTTTTTTTGGAATTCTACATTATGAACTTTTGATGCTATATAGTTCATCCAAAACAATTAAATTTCTCAGTATAAGTTTTAGTTTATATTTTTCTGTTTCATTTATTATTACTATTTTATTTATGTGTTATTGTATTTTATGGGCTCATTGACCAAAGTAGTGTCCTTTTGAAAACTAATTACCAATCTGGGGTTGTTTTGAAACATATTGCCGAAATGGGGTGGTCAATGTTGAAAACGCTAGTCAAACTAGCGTTTTCCAGTCCACGTCAGCATTTCTAATTATTTTTTTAATTTAATCACGGAACATGCCAGCTGAGATGACACGTAGGATACGCTAGTAGTACTAGCGTTTTTAGGAAACGCTAGTCGTACTAGTATATCCCACGTGGCACCCAGCATTGCAAAAAAGCAAAAGAAGACGGCGGACACGTGTACAAAACACCATTACTAGCAGCATTTTCAATTTAAATTTTTTTAAAACGGAAGAAAAGTTTTTAAATTTTAATTGATAAAAAACTGAAAACCCTAAACACTATTAGAAATAGTGTTTTCAATTTTTTATTATTTCTTTAAAACACAAAAAAAGTATATTAATTTTTAATTAATTAAAAATTGAAAACGCTATTAGAAATAGCATTTTCAATTTTCAATTATTGTTTTTCAATTGAATTTTTTTAAAAAACAGACAAAAAAATATATAATTTTTAATTAATTAATAAAATGAACAAAACACAATGAGAAATAGAATTTTTCGGTTTTTAATTATTTTTTCAGTTGAATTTTTTTAAAAAATGGACAAAAAATTTAATTATTAATTAATTAATAAAATGAACAAAATGCTATTAAAAATAGCATTTTCGTTTTTTTATTTTTTCCCAGTTTAATTTTTTTAAAATGGACAAAAAAAGTATTAAATTTTTAATTAATTAATAAAATAAACAAAACACTATTTCTAATAGTATTTTCATTTTTAATTAATTATTTTCAGTTTATTTTTTTTTAAATGGAAAAATAGTATCTAATTTATAATTATTAAAATATAGAAAATGCTATTAGAAATAGCGTTTTCTATATTTTTAATTTCTATTAAAATATTTTATTTAGTAAAATGTTTAAAAAAATTAACTTCATTATTAGTAAAACGTTTTTTTTATATTAGTAGCTTTTTTAATTAATATTAAAAAATTATTAATAGCATATTTTATATTATTTTCTTTTTAAAAATTATTAAAATATTAAAACGCAGATAGTAAAAAATTTAAAAAAAATTAATAGCGTTTTCTATTTAATCTTTAAAAAAAAAACAGAGAAAGGCTATTAATAAAGAATGCAGATAATAATAGCATTTATAATTTTGGAAATTTAAAAAATAAATATGACACTGATTTTTTCGTTTTTGTAAAATTAAAAAATATAATAAATATAATGTTTTTAAATTTAAATATAAAAAAATGTAAACGCTAAGAAAAATAGTGTTTTCTAATTAATAACAAATCTTCTACTAAATAAAATTTTAGCGTTTTCACTAAATTAAAAAAATTTACTAACAATATGTTTTAATTTCAGTATGTTTTTATCATTTTTTTTAAATTAAAAAAATACTGATTAAAAATAAATAAATATAAAAATACATGTAAAATTTGAAATAAATAAAATGCTGATTTGTCAATTTGAAATAAATAAAAATATAAAAATATTATGTTTTTATTATTTTAAAAAAATGAAAAATTTAAAATGCTAGTAATTTAGTTTAAATTAACGAAACGTATTTATTTTTATATTATTTATTTATTTATTTATTTATAATTAGGAAATAAGTAGCATTTGTAAAAAAATTTGAAAATTAAAAATGTCATCTTATTAGTAATTTTTAATTTTACTATTTATTGTAAAATGTTATTCGTATCAGCGTTATTATTTTTTTAAAATTAAGAAAATGCCTTTTTTTATATTTTGTTAATTAAAAATTCAGAAATCAACAGTATTTTTAAAATTAATATTTTTAATTAGATATTTTTATTTTTATAAAAAATTCTATTTTAAATAGCTTTCAATTGTTAAATAATTATATTTATTTGGTTTTTTAATTTTAATGGAACTATTGTGAATAGCCTTTTGAAATTAAAAAAAATTCAGAAATCAATAGTATTTTCAAAATTAATATTTTTAATTAGATATTTTATTTTTATAAAAAATGCTATTTTAAATAGCGTTTTCAGTTTTGAAATAATTAAATTTATTTGGTTTTTTAATTTTAATTGTAAACACTATTGTGAATAGCGTTACAATTTTTTTTAAAATTCAAAATTTCATTTTAACTTTTAAATTTAAATATAAAACATCATTTATTAACAATATTTATATTTATATTAAAAAATTAGGAAAAAGCTAATTAATATTTTTAAAGAAAGTTTTAAAATGTATGTTATTATTTTTTTAAAAACGATTTCGAAACGCTAGTAATAATAACATTTTATATATTAATTTTTTTTAAAAATTTTACATTCATATATTTTTTAAAAATTATGAAAACACCAATATTAATATATTTTAAAATTTTATATTAATATATTTTAAAATTATTTGGAAAACACTATCATAAATAGCGTTTCGTTTTTTTGTATGTTTTTTATTCACTTTTTAATTTTTGTTTAAAAAATTTATATTTATATTTAGATTTTTTTTAAAAAAAGTAAAAAGCTAACATTAATATATTTATATTTATATTAAATTTTTTAAAAATAAAAATACATTTTATCTAGTTACACAGAATGAAAAACACTAATAACAATAGCGTTTTCCAACTCAAATGGGACAAGTAATCTACATTTGTTCATTTCCAATGCACGTTTTCCAGTCTGCCACTACACTGTTCCGCACGAGACTTCCCTCTGCCAGCTGCACTGTTTCGACGCGACATTGCATGGGTCTGCCAACTGCACTATTTCAACGGGACATTGCATGGTCTGAATAGCAGTTGGAAAACGCTAAACGTGTTGCAGTTTTTCACAATTAAAAATTATTTTTTGACTCCTTATGTGTAGAATCTGGTCCCCACTCCTTCATAGTTGGAATTGTTTTCGTGTTGAGTGAATTCCAGCTGCAAGCTACGCGAGTGAGTTCCGGTTGCAGTTGCAAGCTACATGAGTTTCACTGTCTGTAGGCTCAAGGAAAAAATAACAACATACTATAAGTAAAAAAAATTACAATGTATTACTTTTGATTTTAATTACTCATTATATTATTATATTAATATATACTTTTTTATCTGCTCTCCCTCATGTTGTTTATATTGTAGTTTTCTATCATTGTGAGGCTGAGCTGAAATAGTAACGTATTGTAAGATTGATACTCTATTAATTCCGTTTTTTATTGCTTATATATATATACACTTTTTTATCTGGTTCGTACTCATAGTTTTTATTCTGCAATTTTTTAACATCTTGATGTTTGAGCTGAAATAATAATGTAATATAAGGATCATAATTTATTAAGTATTTATGTGTACACACTTTTTGTGTCCACTAATGGTATTTGTACTGCAGTTATCTAATGTTGTGGAGCTTGAGCTAAAATAATTACGTGCTATAAGGATCATAAATTGTTAGTGTTTTTATTTTAATCAATATTAATTTATTAAAATTTATAAATATTTAAGTTGTACAAACTATATATCTATTTAAACTGTAAAATAAAATTTTCTTATACATTTTTTTTAATTAATGTAAAAGACAATGTGAGTGTGTGTGTGTGTGTATATATATAAGAGAATTAAAAAAATATTTTTATATAATGTACAAGAGAACTAAAAAAAAATTCTTATATAAATTTTTTAAATAATGTAAATATATATATATATAAGCAATTAAAAAGAAATAGAAATTAAATAGAAAAAATTTAACTATTAAGTGTAAATAGTCCATGAGTATATCTTATAACATGACTAATATTTTTTTCCTGATCCAGAACAATTATTAATAATTAAATAGTGTAATGATATTAAATAAGGAGTAGGACAATATTTGATATCTGTCGTTTATAATTAATAATACAAATAATAATGAAACAAAAGGTCATTATTAATGTACTTATTGTTCTCCAAACTCTCCAAAACTCTACAAGTTATTCAAAATTTATTATTTCAAATAAAATTAAATTACAAATACATTAAAATCTATTAGTAATATGTATTTAAAAAAATTAGTGAAAAAAAAAAACTAACTTAACATACATTTTTATTAATTACATGTTTAAAATATGATATATTTTGTATACGTTTTAGAAATAGAAAGAATTTTATTTATATTTAAGAAATGTAGAATAAAAAAATAAGTAGTTATCCTTTACTTTACTCTAATTATGTTATATTTAAAAAATATAATTGTAATCACATTTTAAATATTACGTAAGAATTATGTTATTATATTAAAAAATTTAATCATCTTAAACTATTAGTAAGAGTTGAATGTAATTAATTATTAACTGTAAATATTCTTACTAGATCTAAAACAGTGACCATAACATAATATTGAAATAGTCTTTTTAAATTATTCTTTATCTTATATTATATTCTTTTATGATATTTTTATTTTTTAAAATATTTATTATTGCATGAAGTTTAAAATATTGTCTGTTTTCTAATACCATTCTCAATTATTGACATTTGAATGACATATTAAAATTAATTCACAACTACATTTCATTTTTAAAATAAAAAATTTCGAAAATATTAGTAATAGTAAACATCATCTATATTCACAGAATTTCATTTGTGTGTACGGATATTTGTATTACTAATTAATAAAGTATATATATAATTTTAATTTTTTTTCTCATTTGTGAAATGATACATTAATAATCTTAATGCACTTTTGTCTTCTATATTAATTTTATGATATGAAACACATTGTGCAGCATTTAATTTGTAAAAGCTTTTTAAGTAGAATTACTATTGTTGTTAGTTTCAGTCAAATGTTATATTTATTTGCATTTTAATATTTAGTTATTTAATTCATTTGGTAATTATGAATTTAATTATCTATTTATTTTTTTGTTTCTATATTTGCATATCAATATATTTATGGTAATTTATCCTGTCTCATTTGGCGATATTACTACAAATGGCGTTATCATCATCTTTCGAATCAAGTGGCGCACATTCTAGACCAGCAAAACCCAATTTATTGTGGATGCAGAACATGCATGTGTCTCAACATACTTGGAATGGTGAGGAAAATCGTATGTTGGTGGTAAGATGAGCATGTCCAACTCACAATGGTATTGAAGGAGTTTCGCATCAAATTGTTCCATACTTATAAGAAGTAGGCTTTGAATGAGTTGCTAAAATGAGCTTCATAAAAATTAATGCCGGATTGATTAGTGCTTTGGTTGAGAGATAGAGACCCGAGACTCATACGTTCCACATGCGATTTGGAGAGTGCATAGTCACTCTTTAAGATGTTGTTATATTATTGGGTCTACCTGTGGATAGTGTAGCACTTATGGGGGTGACAACATGTGATTGGGGTGCTTTATGCGAAGAACTGCTTGGTATTAGGCTCGCACAATTAACTGAAAGTGTCGTTAAATTGAGTTGATTAGCAGAAAATTTTCACAACATTTAGGACCACATACATGATGAAGTGTAGTTGATACGTTACACTAGGACATGGATGTTGAGATTTATTGGTGGTGTCTTGCTTGTTGATAGGACCAGTAATAAAGTGTCCCTGAGGTATTTGCAATTTCTAAGGATTTCAGAGTAACGAGGAGGTATGCATGGGGTGCTGCTATCCTTGGCTTCCTATATCGACAGTTGTGCTACGCGACCAGCTCACTACCTTAAAAGTCATACCAATAGTGATTTCTAATTAGTTGACAGTGTATAGCTATTAAAATCTAACTTTTAACTATTTTAATATAATTAATTTTTAAGACATATAGGATAAATTAGAAGAGTTTAATTGATATGAACATGTAGTTAATGTATAAGTTTTACAAATGACATTATATAATATTTTCATACATCGTTAGTTATTCTCATATTATTTTTATTGATTAACATAAAATTAACAAATAATGATTGTATAAAATAATAGTGATACTAGATGTCACTATGAAACTTCTTTACATTGTCATTGTATATCAATTAAAATAGTATGTTTTTACTTATTTTGAGACTTGAAATAACAACCACATTGCAACAAACTTGTTCGTTTCCTATTTTTTAAAACCGTTTTATGTTTTTAAAAAATAAATAAACAAAAAAAACTTATTTGATAAAAATAGTTTTTAAAAGTGTTTTCAAAGCTAATATTTTTTGGTTTAAAGGAAAAAAAAAAAACATCTCTAAGTTGGTTTAGTTTTCTATTTTAGTTTTATATTACTCATTTTTTGCTTACACTTTTTGCATCTTTTTATCCCACTTTTACTCTCTAAAAAATAGTTTTTAAAAATTGTTTTATAATTAAGTGTTTAAAAACTAATAAACAAAAATACAATCAAACAACTCAATTTCTTCCTTTTTCATAATTTTCATTTCCTCATTGCCAAGTCATCCTCTCCTTTTTATCCTCTCTAATTTACTCAACGTCAACATTGTCTTTTACCATTCCAATAATAACTTTTGTATTTAAGCTTTTTGATCTTTGTGTGTTTTAAAGTGCGTGAGTTATCCAGAAAAATGATACTCAATTTAATTTAGAATTATATTATTTTTCACTGTTAATCTTGAATATTTTTAAAAGCCATGAAAAACTGAATTTTTGTGTAATGGATGTTGAGATGATTACATGAAAGCCTAATGTTAAGCATTTTGGGTTTTACAGTACATCAATTATTTTTGGTTGATTGTCATAGCTCATACTGTCATGCCTTTTTTTTTTTGTCTATACTATGTTGTCATTGAATTGGAGAGATTAGATTTCAAACAAACCAAGCCCTTGTTACTTACAAGTAGATGTAAGTGTATGTTATTTGTTGAAAGCAATAGCTCTATCAAAGTATTAGCTAACCTCGTATTTCATCAAGCCAATGGCTCCTAGAAAGTTGGATTCTTAAGTTATATGTAAGTTGGTTAAACTAATTAAGTTTATTTGAGAAATAATATGAACATATTTCTTGATGTTAGAACATACTGTGAGAAATACTATTTTTGCAAAACAATGGCTAAGTTGGTTTTTTGACTTATTATGTAAATGAAATATGAGATATATATATTACACAAGAAAAATTAAATTATAAATCTAGCATGCTAATTAATTCAAGATCATGATTTCTTGTCTGTTGCAATGGTTGGGTGCATCTAGTGTTTTTATACATAATACTCTATTTTTTAATAAACCTATGCCCTAGACAACTTTTGAAAATTTGGATGGAAAGTTTTCATGATAATAAAATAAAATAGCAATGAAATTATTGATGTTCGATACTTGATAGTCTTAAAAAAAAAATTAATGATCTCCATTATTACCATGAATGTTTTGCTTATAAACTATTGTGATTTTTATCTATCATTAACTTTTTTGTCATTTACTTCATATTATTATTGTTATTACTTCAAATTTTTAAAATATATTAATGTTATTTTTCTTTTTGTAAATAAGAATTTTATTTATTTTCATTACACATTTCATAGACTATCATTCTTTTTTTTAATTTTCAGCCCCTTGAAGACCCCATCCTCTTGCATGACTCCAATATTTGAGCATGTTAAAGCATGGACAAGGCAATAAGTTGGAAATTATGATTGCTTTGCATTTCCTCACTGTCAATTGGGATACTTGTATACATTTATTACTGTTTTAAGTTGAATATTTGAATAGATTAGAGTAATAAACTTAGTGAAGAAGACTATGCTTTTATTAACATTGTGCTTGTAATGAAATATAAATTACCTGTGCATTTTATTAATAATTTACTTATATTTTTCTCAAAATCTTGGTTTGACAAAGAAATTATTGAGTTAAAGATATTTTCCTCAAGAAAGTTTCAACACTTTGATAAGTGCCTCATTTTCAATTTTTTAAGAGTTAGAGAAATAAGAAAATTACAAGAAATAAATTTTGAATCAACAAATCCATCATCGACATTCTGTCATAATTAGAACAAAATAGTTTGACCCCATTGTTTAAGTTACATGGAGATCACTTCAATTTTCAAACTACGCATATTATGTCAATATTATTTTAAAAAAGAAATTATAATAACAATATGCAGTGGAAGACACTAATCAAAAGTTATTTTTCAAAAAAAGAAAAAATTCATACTTCTAAATGAAATCATCAACAAAAATGGCATATGCATCAAGATTCTCTTATCTTGCTAATGAAAAGGTCATGTTATATTTACTAGAGCATGTTTGAACCAAAATACATGATAAAAGTAGATGCCATAGTGCATAGTGTAAACTCCCCACTCATGACAGAGATGGACAAAGAAACAATATAATATATCAAATTAGATAACTTAATTCTTGATGGCTCATCAATTTACAATGACAAGCACAGAAGCTTATGGCAACACCAGGATTAACAATTAAAAACAATATTTATCAATCTCAGATAGTTGCTCAAAATCATTATATATAGCACAATTTATACTATATATCAAAATCATTATTATAAACTTCTATTCGAGATTAAATAATTTATATATAAATGCTCAAAATCTAAAAAAATATCATATTTCAATATAGGAGACATCTTCACCATTCAATATAAAATGAGGGTAAGTGTTTTACATTAAAAAACAAAGCAAGTTGAGGGTTCAAAGCTCTAAATAGAAATGATTTAGAGTTTAGAGTAGAGAAAAATATTGCCAAAGATGAGTGAGTGTAAGTCAAATAATATAAGCTCACATAATAGATAGAAGCAAGGAAAACTATATCTAATTTGGAATGTTTTAAAACTTAAAACCAAGGAAAATCTCAACCATGCAAAACCCTGCTAAAATGATGCTATTTTAAGGACAAAAGTAGATTTTCGGAAAAGTCACACACCAGCACCATTATGACCACTATTCGAAAACACATCAATATTCAAATTTTGTAATGGCCCACAACTGCCAAGTATCACTATAATGCACTATTTATAACTAAGTTAAAAACATGTTTTATGCAGTCCAAACATAGTCATTTCATCAGTCTAACAATGGAACTTAGTATTATATTTTGTTTCTTTTCATCAATCAAAATATAACATAAAGAAAATGGTAGTGGTGTGTGTTCAATGTGTAGGAATAATGTTGAAATTAAAGAGCCAGAGAATAGAATGCAGGATTTCTATCAAACTCCTGACATGACTCGTTATGAGAGATGACTCAATGATCATTTTCATGTTAAGAAAGAGTAGGGAGATCGCTAAAAAGTATAATTGTGAAAGGCTAATATTTTGGCTACACATTTAATGTTATGGTAGATGTATCCCTGAGCTTATCATAGATAATATAATGGCAGGTGCATTATTCAGAAACTAGGATGGGGAAATTTAAATAGATCAAAGAGAAATGCCAAAATGTCAGATTGAAACATAGTAAACTGGACAAACATGAATTCAATGTAGTTTCAAGATTCACCATGTTCAGGGAAAGAAAAGCTCTAGCAGACTGGCTAGTATAGTACTTTGCTTTATGTAGTCACTTTAGGGAGTCATGCAACCCATATAACAAAATAAATAAAAAGCTATTAATTATGGATCTATGAACTAAGTCATTTCATACATAATATATACTTGTAAAGTGAAACAAAAAATTCTTATTATTCCATACCATTCAAGTTAATTAGGAGTCCTGGTTTTCTCTCACAAAAACTACTTGAGTTTAAAA